>CM023533.1:52073857-52676151 GCA_013350335.1 Chimonanthus salicifolius
ATATTTTCAAGAGGGCTTTAAATATATGACCTTAGATGTAACACCCCGCCCTTTTTCACTTGCATAAATAAGAGTATAGTTTTTTTTTATAAGTGACAGAGGACGAGCCATAACGACTCTAGTCAAGTCCAAGTTTCCAAAACCTGACCCTTAATTGGCCACTATTACGTGTGCGTGGACTAAGTCCACTAAAATATTTTCACATGCTTTTCTTAATGCTTGCAGAATAATTTATATGAATAATATGCTATTCATTCTCTTGTCATCATTAGGCAAGGAAAGCCAATCACCATAAAATTCAATAAAACTTAAAGATTATCAAACCTTAACAAATAAGTTCCAATGTGTCCCAAAATAGTCTAAATTATTACAACCCAAAATGTAAGTCCTCCGAACACATCATTGAAATCAAAACTAAGTAAATTAAACTTAAATCTTCCTAAGCTCCTACGCTTGGCTCCCTTACAATCCCACGTCCTTTTCCTTATCATTCCATGTTCCATCATCTATAGGGTAGAAGTAGGGCATTAGTCAACGTGCTCAGTAGGTATTCCAATTAGGGTTATGGTACCCATAAAAGTAATATTAGAATAAATAAATTAAGGGTATATGCATCATTAATATCTTATTTGTAAAACATCTTGTAAGTAATAAAATAATGCATGATGTCCATATCATAATCATGCTAACATAAGTGTCATGTCAGGGCGTCAATGCAAAATGAAATTCCACCCAATGTCCATATCCAATCACATCATAAACCATATCAATGGTTCCCTTGGCCAATTATGTCCACAGTATTTTAGGCGGCAACCACGAGGGCACTGTATACCCATCTACAAATTAATCGGGATTACCAATGGAGTGTGATCTCCTCCCTCTGCACAGGATTTTGGGACTGACTACCCAAGAGCTCTTTGGCCCAAATACGCTGTACTTTTCTATCAAATGGACACGGTCAAATCTCAACAGTTCATATAGCTTTATATAAGCTAATCTCAAGCCCAAGTTATGTCCGGACCACTCAAAACTTAGCTTGTTGGTCATATGTGTTCCCTCCCATGTCATGCATGAGGTAATGTATGCAAGAATGCCATTTCATTTAAAAATACATTATATCATTGCAAATTAACTCATAATCATATACAATTTATTTAGCCAATGCATTCATCATATTTTGAATATAACAAGTGTCATATTATACTCCATAGTGTTCTCAGTGAGGTAGGAATCCTATCAATGTCTGATATACTATCATTTATTGTCTTGCAAGGATAACGCTAACGGTCGCGTGAGACGAATTGCAATCCTTTTGCGAACCTCTTTACCTCATCAAATTCAAACATACATATTAGTTTGATTTTCCATTTTAATTTCATCATCCTTATTCCCATCTAAGTTCCATGTTCATTTCTCACGCATTTATGCATCATAGTCCGTAATCCGTTTAAGATCCTCAATGGGGTTTGGCCATACAACATGGCCGAGCCCTATTGTTCTTCCTTTTTATCTCATTTCCATCCTACAAAATAGGTAGAGGCTCTGGAGGATAATCCAAAATAAAACCTTCTAATTCAGTCGACTGAAACACAACTAGGTCCCATATGTACTTGGCCAGTACACTTTCAGTCGACTGAATCATAAGATTCAGTTGGTTGAAATACAACCAGATACTATACATGCTTGGCCAATATATACTTTAAGTCGACTGAATCATAAGATTCAGTCGGCTGAAAGACATCCAGATACTATACATGCTCGGCTAGTATACTTTCAGTCGACTGAATCATAAGATTCAGTCCCTTGAAATACAACCAAATACTATACATGCTTAGCCAGTATATTTTCAGTCGTCTGAATCATAAGATTCAGTCTGCTGAAATACAGCCAGATCCAATACATGCTTGGCCATTATACTTTCAGTCAACTGAATCATAAGATTCAATCGGGTGAAATACAGCCAGATACTATTCATGCTCGGCCAGTATATTTTCAATCCACTGAATCATAAGATTCAGTCTGCTGAAATACAACCAGATACTATTTATGCTTGGCCAGTATACTTTCAGTCGGTTGAATCATAAGATTCAGTTGGTTGAAATCCAACCAGATACTATACATGCTTGGCCAGTATACTTTCAGTTGGCTGACTTTGGATCAAATCCTTTGTGTGCTCTTCCAGTACACTTTCAGTCGACTGAATCACATATTCAATCGGTTGATTTTGGGTCAGATTCTTATTGTGCTTAGATTTCCAAATCCATAGCCTTATCACAATTTTGGCCATTCATTCCAACCAATCATGGAACCCATGGGTTCAGCCACACCATGGTCAAACCTATGGTTTCCTTAGATTTATTCCCATATTATTAAATCTTAGACATACCTTCCTTCAATCTCTTCTTTTCTTTTGATCTTTCTCTTCTTCCTTAATTCTTCTTCTCCTTTCATTGTTCTTCAAAGTCTCCAAGTGTATGGAGATAGAGGTGGGAGAGAGAGAGGAGAGGAGTGGAGAGAAAATCCTTGCTCAAAGGAGGAGGAGTCGGCCAACGGGTTTGAAGTGCCCTTTGGTTTGTGTTTCTGTATTAAAACTAAAACTCTTCCTCCCTCTCATAATAACTTGGTCTAACCAAGGAGGTCCTTGGTTTAACCAAAGAGACCCTTGGCTTCCCATCGGTGGCTTCTTGGCTCTTGAGATGAAGACCATTGGGTTCCCAAGTGTCTAAGTACATTGTACTTAGACAAGACATCCATCCTTTAATCTCCACCCTTGATCTTCTCTTAGATGAGATCCTAGCCTCCCATCTCATCCTTTCATCTTTCAACTTAAGCAAACTCCTTAATTCAAGACTTAAACTCAAAAGTGGTTGACCAAGTCAACCCATTTCATGGTCGACCATGCATGTGGTGACTTGGTCACCACATGGAACTTGGGTCCCACTTTGGTCATGTCACTTGATGACGTGGCATCCTTGCTTAGTTGGCTTCCATGTGATGACATGTATGCCACATGTTAATGCCACATCACTTACATGCCACCTCACTTGATGAGGTGGACTTTAATGTATTAATTGCACTAATTTATCCAACTCAACTAACTAAACTAAATTTGCCCAATTATTTTTAAATCAAGGTAACCCATGAGCCATTGGGTCTTAATTGGGTAATTCACCCATTTCCTTGCCCATCTAATATCCATTTCAACTTTTTAATCTCAAATTCAATTAAATTGCAATCCAAGTGGGCCAATCCACTAAATTTATAAAATAAGGAAAATCTGGGGTGTTACATTAGAGTCTTCCAAAGGGTTGATTCCCCTTGAGTAAATCCCGTCTCTAATCATCATCAAGCATTCCAAACAATCTTAAGAGGCCAAGTCATCCAAGTTAAACCCATTAGCTCTTAAACTATATCTAACTGACACTCAAAGCTTTCATAGGTAAATCTTAAGCATTTTAGGCTCACTCTTGAGTGCATATTTGAGAGAACTTTTAGGGATAGATTGTCTTCATAGGAAAATCAATCTAAGCTATTGAAAATCACTCTCTCATTCCAAGCATTGATAGGCAAATCATTAGAGCATTCAAAGCTCACAAGTGAATGTGATTTGAGAGAAAACTCTAGGGATAGCTTACCTTCAGAGGAATACTCTCTCTTCCCTAGATTACCTTCTCCTACATCTTGGTTGGGCATCATTGGAGCATCTACACTTCACCAAAGAGCCAAGCAAGGAAAACAACTTCAAGAACGCAGTCACGGTCGCTTTGACATCAAGAGGCGAGCGTTCTTGGTAACTTCAATCTACTTCTTTCAGTCCTTGAGATAGTTGTAAAGGGTTGGTGTAACCCTAGTGAAATCCAAGAAAGGTGTTTTCTTGGTGTTTGTAAGTCACAGTTAGATCTACACCCTTGATGTAGATCAAAGGTTGTAAAGGTTCGATCTCTACATGTGAAAGATATGAAAGGGTTGTATTAGGTTTCTTCTCCACTCGTGAAGGAGAATGTTACTGGAATCCTCAAGTGGTGTACTTGAGGCGTGGAGTATGCAAGTGTCGAACCACGTAAAAATCTCGGTGTCAAGATTTTCCATCTCCTCTCACCTCCTCACCTTACCTTGTGCATATACATTCATCTATTATATTTCCTGCACATATATTGTGGTGAACTTGTGATTATTAAGATTCAATTTAATTCTCACTATATCTTATTAATCTTAATAATTGATCATTAATATAAGCTAATTAATTTGAAACTAATATTTATTGGGCAATATTTTGGAAAGAAATCAAAATTCCCCATAGTCATATTCCCCTCCCCTCCTCCTCTAGGACTGTTGTTGACATTTGGTTAGCTTAACCAACAAGTGGCATCAGAGCAAGGGCTCTTGTATTGGACTTAACCGTCAAAGAGTTGATCCTTAAAGCTAGAAAAATGTCTAAGGGAAATTGTATGGCCTTGATGAGTCCTTCCATCCTTGATGGCTCCAACTTTGGTATATGGAAAGCCAAGATGAAAATGTTTTTAAAATCATTGGGTGGAGTCCTTTGGGAATTAATTTTATGTGGATGGACTCAACCAAGAAAATGTTATTTCACATGGAGTGATCATGAAAATAATATGGACACGGCTAATGCTAAAGCTCTTAACGCTATATTTTGTGCCGTTTCACCGAATATCTTGTGAAACCGCAAAGGAGGTATGGGACATGTTGGAAAAAGTCCATGAAAAGCCTAGGAGAAAAGATCCCTTAGAAGTGGTGTATTGTCTTTGACCCATACAAACATGTGAGCCCAAAGAAGATGAAACTAATGAAGAAGAAGTAAAAGATAATACTCCTAGCATGGAAGGCTTAGTCGAATCATTGGAAGATATGTATAAAAGTCTCAAGAAAATGAGTAAAGAAAAGTTAAAATTAACAAATGAATTAAACTATGAAAAGTTAATTCATGAAATTAATTTAAAAGAACTTGATCTAACAAAAGACAAATTGCTAAAACGTGGAGGAGTTAAAAATCAAGAAAATCTAAGAGCAACTCAAGATAAATTCTTAAAACTTGAAGAATGCTTAAAAATGGAAATAAATGAAAAAGTAAATATTGAAAATGAATTAAGAAAAGTAAAGCATGAACTTCACTCACTAAAAGAAGACTAAAGATTTGAAAATTGTCCAAAGTTGTGAAGAAGAAGAGAAAGCTAAAATTAAAAATGAACTTAAGGAAGATAAAGCCAATACTTCTAATTCACAATGAAAATTAAAAATCGAAAATTACAGAATAGCACAAGAAGTTAATGAGTTAAAAAGGTAAAAAGAAAAATTTGAAATGAAATTTACAAGAGGAGATGAGAAGCTTGAAAAACTTCTAAAGTTAAAAAAGTCATTTGGAGACAAAACGGGTCCTGGATATGATAAGAAAAATGATAGAATACCCAAGAACCAAACTACCTTTGTTAAGGGTAAGTCTCCCTCAACTCCTATAATGAAAATAAAAAAATGCTTTCACTGTGGACAATTCCGGGCATCTCATGTTTGGATGCAAAGTTAGAAAAGAAAATCTATACAAAAAATGCAAAACAAACTATGGTTCAAAATCCAAAGGAAAATGTTCACAAAGAAAATGTAAAAAGGGATAAGAGAAATAAAAATCAAAAGAGTTGTGAACCAAGAATTCAAAATCATGTACAAAGGCATAACAACTTAAATGGAAATCTAATACATGCCTTAACGCATAATTTGATTGAAGCCTTGAATGGATTCACAAGGTTTTGTCAAACTAACAAGAACATTAAAAGGAGAAAATCAAACGTTCATGTGTTTGAGATCGGTGAACCCCAGGGACCTCTCCCAAAGACCATATGGATACCCAAGGTTAGGGGAGTGGGTTAGATCTTGATACTCTCGAGTTTGGATCTCTTGTCAAATTCGAAGTTCCTGAACTTATGTATTTTTATTAGAATCTATCATAATTGCTTGCTTGTTATGTGCCTCTATCTTGTAAATGATTTGTAGGTTTATTATGGCATGGTACATTTGACTACATTTTTCCTGGCTATAATGCTTGTCATGCCAAAAAGAGTCAAATATTCATGGACTTGTGCTATTCAAGTATCCAAAAGTTTGATTTTGATTTCATTGTTTCAGTCATGCTACCTTGTAGTGTTGGGAATACAAATTGTTGAATTTTCATTCCATCACTCACTATCTCCTTTTCCATGCTTTAAATTAAAACTTCTTATTGGGAAGGATGTGGTGTAGTATTTGATTGAAAGCTTGGATATTGCTTGATTGAAATGAAAGTACACATATTTATCTTGCAATTCTATATAGTTAAATCATGCCTGTGTTTTTAGTATTGAATGCATGATTCTTTGAGTTCTAGGACCTCAAATCAAGTTTAGTAATATCATGGGTAGGTCCTTAAAGTTTTGGCAAAGTCTCCAGGACTAAGTAAACATCATCAGGAACTTTAAAAGGCTAAAACATGACAGCTACTGAAAGCCTTTTACTTTCTATAAGTCAAACCCAAGTCACTTGACACTCTGAATATGAGTTTGTATCTTGTTGTACCCATCTGCAATATCCTTATCTTAGAGTAATGTATACAAGAATTTTACTTTCTCTTATTTCTAAAGTCTGTTTTGGATCAATCAAATCCAACAAGCAAAATGTGCATTCATTTCTTTCTATCTGAAACATGTTTGAGGAAACCAAAACTTATTGTAGTTCAATTATTGCTTGGTACTGATCCGTGCTCACCCATGCCTTTCTTCAAATCAGTACACTCTACATCTTCCTATCTTACCTGCTTATTGATGGTCATGATTTTCACTAAGGTTATCATAGAAGAACCTGACTTTATGTACTTGAATCTCTTTACTCTCAGTTGTCTTCTTTGAAAAACTGTTTGAAAAGCAAAACAGAATATCTTGTAACAAGGGAGTAAAACTATGAATGCATTTTCATTGATATATTCTCTTTTAATCAAGTCAATTTCTGACCTGCAGATTATCTATTGTTTAAACATCTCAAGTGCATATTTTTTCTCAAAAGAAGCATTACTCTAAGTTGCTTGTTGTTAGTGCCTATCTGTTTATACTTACACAATATGCTTTTACTTGAATACTCCATCTTATCCATGGCAAAATCCTATGCAAACAAAATAGGGGATTGAACATTTTATTCACCCACATGGGACCTAATGAATATGTCATTGACACTTGGGATAATGACATAATTCCAAATCAGCCAACTTGAAAAGTTGCTTACATAAAATCCGTGATGAATGCATAAATGGTACATGAAAACCGAAAATCATGCTACCACATAGAAATGGGATTTTAAATAACATTTTAAACTGAAAACCATGATAAACATTGATTGACCATATATGTATTTGTTGCATGGTTGTATTGAAAATCTATTCACTTGATATATATTGCAACCTTGATTTTGTGAATCATGTTTGAATAACTATTTATCATATGTGCATGATTTTCTCTTTCTTGGATCTTGAACAGTCATAGTCATATTTATTATTGGTCCTTAAAACCTTGCCTAAGTCCCTCAACCATAGAAAATCATTTGTATGGACTTGAATAGAGAAAAGACTAAAAAAAAAAAAAATTCAAATCTTGAAATTTTTGGGTGGCCACAAGACTCATCCACCTACTAATCAGTTCTAGAACCATTAATACAAAATGATCTTTTTCGACAAAAACCTTTTAAATGGTTGACCAATGTTATGGTCAAATTTGGAGTTACTAAACTCCTTTGTGGTTTATGTTTTGAATACTTCATCACTCATAGCACTTTATAGTTATATGCTTTTGAATTTATGATGATATAGATGCATATATGATTACTTACATGCTACTGTTGATAAATGCATATTTCATTATCCCAATTCCACATGCTTGACCTTATATGATTCTTATATGAAAACAACTCTCATGATTTACAACTCATTCATATAAGTCATTAGAATAGTAGCGTAAAGAAAAGGGGGAATGGTTTATTCAAATATGAAAGATGTTTGAACCCTTCATTAAGAGGAGAAATGTTCATAAGTGATTTGTATTCCTTTAAATAATGATCTTACGGAGTTCAACTTTTTATTGTGGTCATGAATGATTTAATGGTAAGAGGAATACAAATCTGAAAGAAAGGTTGGCTTTCTCATAAGTCTTCATGAAAAATGAAATAATTTGTATATTCTTCTTGCTTTCATGAATGCATTACATGTGTGCATATGCATTTGGATGAATATTGATGAATTATCAATTGTGCTCACATGGATTGTGATTATCCCTCATATGCGTTATAGTTATACTATTTTCATGTTGGTAATACTGGTTTCAAAGCTATATTTCTCAAAATCTATCATTATGCTTCTCAAGCATCCCTCAAAGGGCCTTAAGTTAAATCTGCTTATCTGTTGGCATGTGGTATCATTTGCAAGATGACTTAAAATTTCCATTGTTCCTCTCTCTCTTTCCTATTCCCCATGCTTATAGTCATATCACATACAAATTGGGGAGTATGGCATTGTCTTAGTGTCACTCATAATTTTTGCCCTTATATAGTTATATTTGTCTACATGAATGATGAGATGCTATGACATGTACATCTAAACCTTTGTCACATCCAATATTAAGGGGATGGAAACTTAAATGACAAGGTTTATGATAATTTGGGAAAGTTATACTTCTTTAAATGATCCTCCACAACTTGTGCTCCATGAAAAGTATGTAGAATGACCCTTTATCAATTTTTGACAAAAAGGGGGAGAAATATTGAAATAATAGAGAAACAAACGTTTTCTTGGGAGAAAACTTTTGAACAAATGTTTTTGTGGAATAAAACTTTTGAAAGGGGCCAATACATGAAGATTGGGGGAGAAACAAAAATTCAATATCGGTATCAAAAACAGGGGGAGCAATTGTGATTTCAAGACATGCTTTAAAATTAAAAACATATTACTTCTTGTCAATAACCGTTGGGGAGATTACTTTCCACCAAAATATATGTCATTTATGTTGTGCTTATAGGAATATCACAGACATATTCTAAGGGGGAGCTGTCAGAAGCCTTCAAGCTTTCAGACTTCATGTAGTCATGTCCATATTTGTTGAGATTATTGTAATATTATATTTTTGTACATGGCATGTATTTCAACTTTTCAAAGTCTGTAATATGTATTTGGATCTACATTGAGTATTTTCTAGGTTTTGTCACAAAATTGACAAAGGGGGAGATTGTTGGCCTAAAAATTAAATCTGCCTCCCCTGAGTCAGACTGAGTTGTCAATTCCGTAACTGTGTTCGATTGGGTAATGAGTTATCAATTCCTTTGACAAAGTCGTGACCGTCTAAGTGTCCAAGATTGTGCCTCTGGAAGACCTATATAGTCAAATCAAGTTTGAAGCTCTGGAAGATATGGCATTTGGATGGTATTGTACCGAAGTTGGAAGAACTTCATGAATGTCGACTGTAACACCCAGGATTTTTAAATGCATTATTATATTGGATTTTGTCTATTTAAATTATTAAATTTGTTGAATTTAAGATTTATGGATGGAATGGATTTTAGATGGGTAAGAATTGGGTCAATGGCCCAATTATAATCCAATGGATCATGGATAGGGTTTGATTGCAAGTAATTGGGTAAATGAAATTAATTGGGTTAATTACCTAATTGGGACCCAGTGGGTCAAGGTGAATGGATTTTGAAAGTAAATGGGTAAAGGATTAACTTAATTAGGTCATGTACCCAATTAAGATCCAAGGCATGGGATCCACCTCATCAAGTGAGGTGGCGTATATATGAGGTGGCATGTGAGTGACATGGCCAAGTGGGACCCAAATCCACCTCATCAAGTGAGGTGGCGAGTGGTTTAATGTAACTTGCATGGTCGGCTAACCATGGTTGACTTGGTCAACCATGGGTGAGTTCAAATGTGTTGAGTGGCTTGAGTTGGAAAAAAGGGATTCACATGAGTTGAGTTAAGAATTTATTAATGTTGAGTCAAGTGCTTAAGTTAGAGAATGAGTTAAGATGAGTTGAATTATAGAGATGAGTTGAATAAGAAGATGGAGAGTTCCATCTCAAGGGACACCATCATGATGCACACGTTGGGGGAGATGGAGGGTTTCATCTCATGGGATGAAACCTCAAAGGGCACATTGGAAACCCAAGACATGCATGTTGGGAGGGGGAAGACCCCTAGCTCAAGCCATGTGTCTCCTTGGTTAAACCAAGGGACACATGGGAAAGATCAAACATTAAGGAGGGTGGTTGGGAGGTCAAGGGCTGATTTCAAAAGGACACACACCACACCCTTGGGCAGATCCCTCTCTTTGAAACCAAAGAGATTTTTATCTCTCTCCATCTCTCTCTCTCCCTCTCTCAACCTACACTACTTGGCCGATTTCAACCCCTTGGAACATAGAGATTTTCATCTTTCCCTTCCTCTCTCAATCAACACCTTTGGCCGAATGCTCCATTGATGAACATGGAGGTTTTCATCTCTCTCTCTCTCTCTCTCTCTCTCTCTCACATTTTTGGCTTCACACTTGGAGAAATCAGCGAGGAACAAGAAAGGAAAGAGAAGGACTGAGGAACAAGTTCAGATTGAAAAGAAACGAAGGAGATGTGGAAAGGTATGTAATGTTTAACAAGATAGGATTGAATGAATGAATGAACTAAGGGAATCATAGAATGGCCATAGTTTGGCCGAATCTATGGATTCTATTTATTGATTTGAAATCGTTGGCCGAAGTGTTATGGGCCATGAATTGTAAAATCCATCCAAGAAAATGGTTAAATGATTGAAGAAAAGAATGGATTCGAAACTACATTGTAATATGAAGATTGGGAGAATAATGGGCAAGACCCTAGTGTGGTTAGTGAGTTGGGTATACTCACTGATTTTAAAATATGGATGACATTATATATGTTTTAAATAAGAAATGAATTCCATAAGGAAGGGTCAAGCCAAACATCAAATAAAAGGGAACTATCCACGGGTGTGCACTGTCTGCTGGACGGGTATCACCGTCCGCGGACGGGTTTCTGCCGTCCGCGGGACGGGTTTCTATCATCGGCGGACAGGTTATAGGCAAGAAGTGTATGTTGACTGTGGACAGGTTATATGTCTGTAGGACGGGTTTCTATCATCCGCAAACGGGTTACAGATAGGAAGTGTATGTTGACTGCGGACGGGTTATATGTCTGTAGGACGGGTTTTTGCAGTCTGCAGGACGGGTTTCGACCGTCCGCGGACGGTTAACAGACATGAAATTGTATGTTGTCTGTGGACAAGTTATATGGCTGTAGGACGGATTTCTGCCGTTTGCGGGACGGGTTTTTACCATCCGCGGACGGGTTTTTATCATCTGCAGGATGGGTACCGGACGGGAAACCCGTGAATCATTTTATGAGTCCATGAATGTTTAAAAGTCAATTGATTAACTATGGATTATCAGGTTAAGAAATAAAAAGAAAGGAATGATGGTTGACCCGCATTGTTTTGAAATAAAACAAGGATTAAAAGGGGGTCAAAAACCAAGGAGTGAGGTTCGGCCATGTTGTATGGCTGAACCCCATTGATGGGTCTTGGTGAACATGGACACATTTCAGCCACGTCGTATTGCCGAAACCCGTTAAGGGTCTTAACCGGTTTAAAGAATATTATGCGTAAATACGACTGAAATGAAAAGTTAATTTTTAAATTGATATATGTTTATGACTAAATTGCTAAGGTAAAGAGGCATGATTCGCTTTCACGTGGCAGTTAGCGATTGTTCGTGCGAAACAAGAAAAGGATGGTAAATCGAACTTCGGTAGGATTCCTACCTTATTGAAATACATGTGGTTCTTATATGATTTTGTATTTTTCCAACATGATGACTTACTTTGAATTATGAAATATATATGTGTATGAACAGTTTTGATGGCATATTGTAATTTAAAAAGGAATGACATCTTTGCACTAAGCATCTCATGCATGGCGTGGGAGGGAACATATGAGAGAAGTCCACGCTCCATTCGGGGTATCCGATAAACAAACGTGGGAGGAATCCACACTGATTCCGATTGACATACGGGAAGAGATGTATGATGTTTGAAATGTAAAAGGAGTCCACGCTCCATTCGGTGGGACCGATTAACATACGTGGGGAGAGATGTATGATGTTTGATATGTAAAAGGAGTCCACGCTCCATTCGGTGGGACCGATTAACACACGTGGGGAGAAATGCATGATGTTTAAAAAGGAAGTGGGTGGGAGATCAATGGCATATGATCCATGGCATGGCATTACATTGGTATGATTTGATATGAATATCATGCACTATTTTAATACTACAAAAGGTTTTATAAGTATGATATGTTTTTCTATATTGATTTTATACTAATCCCATGTATGAATCTACTTGGAACTCCTACTGGGCGCGTTGATTAACGTCCTACTTCTAGCTTTAGATGATGGTGCAGGGAACAGAACGGGCAATGGATGTGAAAGAAGCCAAGCTTAGGAGCTTGGACAGTTTATCATTACTTTATTTAAGTTTTATTTCGGACAATGTATTTGAGTTATTTGCACTTTGGGACTGTAATAACTTATATATTATTTTGCTATAGTTTGATGTTACATTTGGATATTAGGTTTAGTTAATTTAATGGTGATTGACTTCCTTGCTAATTAATGGATAGGGATAGTAATTTTGTTCATATGATAATTGCGCAATGTGTTTATTCCGCAAGTTTAACTTTAATGCGTGTGAATTGTTTTAGTGGACTTGGTCCACACATGCATATCATTGGCTAGTTAAAGGTCGGGTTTTGGGAACTCGGACTTAGCTCGTGTCGTGGCGTCTCGTTCTCTCTCACTCTTTATTTATATAAAAAAATAGACTCTGATTTTCGGTGAGTGAAAAAGGGCGGAGCGTTACATCAACCAACACAGGTATTTGGACATTAGGAATGACTTAGAAGACCTAGAATTACCATTGGAACAAACCTTAAAATCCATAACTTAGAATTTGGTTGGACTTATTTGGATTTCTTACGTTAGGTGAATTTTGCTTTATTTTGGACAAGCTTTTTCTTCTATCAAATGTGCCCAAATATTAGTAAAATTTTAATTATTTGATAGAACAGTAGAATAGCTTTTTAAAAAGTCCAATAACACCCAATTCGGAAATGTATAGCTTAAGTTATGAGCATTACAATGAAAGGGTGTAAAATAGAACAAAACATTTTTGTCATATACCCTCACTTTGAGAAATTATTTGGGGTATCAAATGGACTTTAAATTTGACAAAAAAAAAATTAATATATAGATATCTCAATGAGCTTTCCAACGAGCCCATGAATACCCAAAACCGAATCCGGGAACTCACGTTATGGTCATTTTAGTGGAGGTGTGCAAAACTACCAATTTTTCAGTCGGCTGAATCTTACCGTTCAGTTGACTTAAAAGTCTGCTAAATGGATTTTTCAACCTTCGATGAGATTCAGTCGGCTGAATCTTCGCATTCAGTCGAATGAATTCATCCCACTTGTTGCAATTGACTTCTCAGGAGTTTTCAGTCGACTGAATCTTACCGTTCAATCGACTAAAAACACAACGGTAATTTTTCAACTGCTCTTTTGTTGCAAATTCAATTTCCAACGGCCATATTTTCAAGAGGGCTTTAAATACATGACCTTAGAGCCTTCCAATTGGTGATTCCCCTTGAGCAAAACCTTCTTTAATCATCATCAAGCATTCCAAAGAATCTTAAGAGCCCAATTCATCCAAGTTAAACCCATTAGCTCTTAAACTGTCTCTAACTCACACTTAAAGCTTTCATAGGCAAATCTTAAGCATCTTAGGCTCACTCTTGAGTGCATATTTGAGAGAACTTTTAGGAATAGATTATCCTCATAGGAAAAATCAATCTAAGCTATTGAAAATCTCTCTCTCATTCCAAACATTGATAGGCAAATCATTAGAGCATTCAAAGCTCACATGTGAATGTGATTTGAGAGAAAACTCTAGGGATAGCTTACCTTCGAAGGAATACTCTCTGTTCCCTAGATTACCTTCTCCTACGTCGTGGTTGGGCATCATTGGAGCATCTACACTTCACCAAAGAGCCAAGGAATGAGAGGAACTTCAAGAACGTGTCACGGCCACTTTGACATCAAGAGGCGAACGTTCTTGGTAACTTCAAATCTACTTCTTTCAATCTTTGAGATAGTTGTAACGGGTTGGTATAACCCTAGTGATGTAACGCCCCACCCTTTTCCACCCTTCCGAAAATTAGAGTCTAAATTTTATTTTTTTTAAATAAGTAAGGTAGAAGAGAGCGGGGAGCATCACGACGCAAGCTATGTCCGGACTTCCAAAGTCCGACCCTTAACTGGCCACCCATGTGTGCATGGACTAAGCCCATGAAAACCGATCCACACATGGTACTAAATAAAACTTGCGGAATAAATCAAATATGCGGAATAACAATAGGATAACAATCCTATTCCAAATGAGATAGCAAAGTACAAATCCTATCCAAAATAACTTAAATCAAATATCCAACTCGAACAACCCAAACCATAGCAAATCCAAATCAAACCATAGCAGTATTACCATGTTATTACATGTCCATATAAAAGTATTCAAATGTCAATAGATAATCCCATTCCAACACCCAAGATCCTATGCTTGGCTTACTTCGCGATCCTCGGCCTTTCCCTTTCCTTTTCCTGCGTCATCCACTAAGGATAGAAATAGGGCGTTAGATCAACGCGCCCAGTAGATCTTTCGATTAGGGTTACCACAAGGTTAGTATAAAAACATGCATATAACACCTAATACATGATCACCAAGTACTTACAAAACAATGCTATGTATGTATGCAAATGTAATGAGTCCCACCCATCACAAATATACATAGCCATCACTTGATGGGACTCTCATCGTCAAGGTAATCCACAGTGTTCTTTTGTTTCCTCTTGATGGGACTCTCATCATCAAAGTATTCCTCCTGGTGGGACTCTCATCACCTAAGGAGGCCCCACAGTTGCATCACAGACATTCCGACGGAGTGTGGGCTCCGGTTTCCATATCCATCACCCCATGACATGCATGAGATGTCAATGAATACATGATACATGCTATTTGTAAATGAATCATAGCATTCCAATTAACTTGAAAACATAATACTTTATCAATAGCTCATAAAAATCAAGATAAAACCATATGTAAAATGTGGTTACAAGGAGGTAAGAAACCTACTTAAAAAGTCACTTAAAATCTCCTTTCTTCTCAAACCGTCACTTGTTCACGATTGCACACCATTCAAGGAGTCCCGTTACCTTATTTATATACAGCAAGTTAAACACATAAACTCATATGGTTTCAAACTAAGTCTAAGACCAAACACCACTTTGTGGGGTTCGGCCATACCCCATGGCCGAACCTCACCCACATTGGATTTGATCTTTCTTTTATTTAATCAACACCGTCCTAATGACTTATTAAAAACCTCAATCTACCAAACATCACTTGGTGGGGTTCGGCCATGCAACATGGCCGAACCTCACCATTTTGGTTTGAGCCCCTTTTTCAAGTCCTTTGCTCTTTTTATTCATATTTATAATAATGCCACTAGACTAAGCCTTGTTTAATATTTCTTACAATTAATATCCATAAACATCCACCTTAATGGGGTTCGGCCATACAACATGGCCGAACCTCACCATCTCAAATTTTAGTCCTTTTATCCTTCATACATAATTCTAATTTCCGATCCATTCATCTAAGAATTCACATATTAATCATCTAACCTTTAATCCACCATTGTCACTCTATGGGGTTCGGCCCTATACATGGCCGAACCCTATAATTCCTTTTATCCATCAAAGAATGGTTCTCATAACCCCATCCATTGGAATATTTTTAAATCTTTTTAAAACCAAACACCATACATAACACTTGGTGGGGTTCGGCCATACACCATGGCCGAACCTCACCCCTTTGGTTTTGGTGCTCCTTTTTGCTATCCTTTTGATAAACATTAACCATCCAAGTCTATCATTTTTCCATCTATGTTAACCCTTTAAAAACATCATAAAACCATCAATGATTTCTAAACATATTCTTAAATCCAAATACCCATAAAATGGTCCATGGGGTTCGGCCATGCACTTAGCCGAACCGTATGGTTTTCTTGATGCAAACCCTCCAATATTTATGCATGGTTTGTCAATAACAACTTAGCCATAAAATCAATATGGTTCAGCCACACAATGGCCAGCCCAAAACATCCATCATATCTCCATATTAAACACCTTAAAACCTTAAATCATTGTATGGTTTGTATCCCTCAAAACCATAAAAATAACTATAAAACTTATCAAGTCCTTTCATGGGGTTTGGCCATCCAAAGTGGACGAACCCTATGATCCATGATTTGAACCCTTTAAAATATCATCATCCATATTTAAACCCTTGATAGATTTGGCCATACCATGGCCAAATCATGCTCCCTTTAACCAATTTATTTAACCAAATTTCATGGAATACTTACCAATCTTTTTAGCTTCTCTTCTTGGCTTTGATTTGTAACACCCCAATTTCTGAATAATATGAATATTTACGAAAATGGCACTAGTTTGGTGAATTTAATAAATGTGATTGTAAATGAGAAAATGGTGGGGCCCATTGTTCAAATTAAGACCATATGAACATATTATAAGGGCCAATTTATCATGAATGGGTAATGAACATCAAATTGGGTCTAAACCTTGGGTAAAGGTGGTATAAATTGATAAAATGGATCATTGGGTTCGGCCACCTTGGATGGCCGAACCCCATGAAATTGTTTTGGTATTTGGATGGTTTTTGAAAGGTAAAAACCATGTAATATTATGCTGATTTTTACATGTTTTAATGAGACATAAAATATGTGTTTAAGAGGACCAAATCATGGACATAGGGTTCGGCCACCTTGGATGGCCGAACCCCATGAAAGTGTTGGATAATTTGGTGTGGTTTTTGGAGAGATAAAACCATACCAATGGTGGAGAATTTTATGTGATTTAAATGGAAATAGGGTTGCTGTTTTGGGTTGGCCATTGGATGGCTGAACCATTTGGTTCTTATGACTAAAGAGTAGGGCCTAAATTAAGAACATATGGTGGAATCGTTGAACCAAGGGAACCATTGGGTTCGGCCATGTGTAGGGCCGAACCCCATGGACCATTAAGTGGGTATTTGGATTCAAGTATATGATTTAAAGTTGTAACTGCTTTGTAATGTTTTAAAGAGTCTAAGTTATGACTTTAGGTTGAAGTATAATGGATAAAAGAGCCATTGGGTTCGGCCATATGCATGGCCGAACCCCATAGAGTAGTTTTGGTGAATGAAAGTGAGGATTGGAACCAAGGTAGTTTGGTCATATGGGCTTTGACTATAAAACAATGACAAAAATGGGAAATAGGGAAACTTAGATGATGAGGTTCGGCCATGTTGTATGGCCAAACCCCATCCAAATGAAGTATGGGATTAAAGTTGATTCATAGTTTATGTGAATAAGGTGACGGATCTCTTTGACGGCACGCTAGTCGTGAACGGGTGACGCTTGGAAGGAACGGATACTTAAGCGAATTTTCAGTAGGTTTCCTACCTACTTGTAACCTATCATAATTTGATAAGATATGTTGTTATTACTATTATGTTTCAATTGGTTTTTGAATCATGAGATTTATTTACATGCTTCATATATTCATTGGCATCTCATGCATGGACATGGGATGATGATTATGGAAAGCCTCCTTAGGCGATGAGGGTCCCGCCAGGAGTAGTATCATGATGATAAGAATCACATTGGCCTCCTTAAGCGACGAGGGTCCCGCCAGGAGGAATGTTATAATGATGAGAATCACATTGGTCTCCTTAGGCGATGAGGGTCCCGCCAGGAGAAATATTATGATGCTGAGAGCCACATCGGCCTCCTTAGGCGATGAGGGTCCCGCCAGGAGGAATATCATCAAGAGGAAATGAAAGAGTACTGTGATTTACCTTGACGATGAGAGTCTCGTCAAGTGATGGCTATGTATATGCGTGATGGGAGGGACTCATTACATGTGCATACATACATAGCATTGATTTATCTGTTTTTGATGACCATATATACTATGATATATGCATGTTTTATATACTAACCATGTGGTAGCCTTAATCGGAAATCCTACTGGGCGCGTTGATCTAACGCCCTAATTCTATCCTTAGAGGATAATGCAGGAAAAGGAAAAGGGAAAGAGAAGGTCGTGGACCTGGAGGGGAGCCAAGCTTAAGCGCTTGAATGATGAATGGAATTTCAATATTACTGTCTTTTGAATTACATATTATGGATATGTAATAGCTAGTAAACTTTGCTATGGTTTGTAAACTGTTTGATGAACCTTGATTTGGTATAAGTAGTTTATAATGGATGACCTGTGCTTTGCTATCTAGGAGTGTATGGTTAACTTAAGATTGATTATATTCCAGCATCAGTTTAGTTCCACAATTAGTTATGGCTATTCCGCATGTTTTAACATCGTTCCATGTGTGGCTTATCTTTCATGGGTTTAGTCCATGCACACATGGGTGGCCAGTTAAGGGTCGGACTTGGGTAGTCCAGACTTAGCTCGCGTCGTGACGTCGTCCGCCCTTTTCCGGTGTTATTATATTATTATTATTATAAAAAAAAATTTAGACTCTGAATCTTGGAAAGGGCGAGGCGTTATAGTTGGTATCAGAGCGAAACGGGAAGTTGAATCATCGAAGTAAGATTAAGACAGTTTCATATCTCACTGACAGATAAGAATCCCAACTGACTGACTCTTCGGAGTCCGCTGACTGGGGGCTGGATTAATTTACTTCGAGTGACTCAGACTGAACAATCAATCTGAGAAAAACAATGAAAGATAGCAAAGTAAAGTACAGTCATCATAACTGGACATATCAAACATAGAAAAATAGGATGCACTCACCTGATATCCCCACACTGAGAAACAAACAACAGGAATTTAGAGATTTTCCCAGAAATAAAAGAAAACAAAGTGTGAAGATTTGGCAATTTCCCCAAACACAATGCATGATATGATATATAAGAAATTTCCCAAAACCTAGATTGGTTTTATTAGAACTTCTATTGATTATTTATGAGTTCTATGTTATGATACAGATATGTCGAGTAACGTGGAGTATACGGAATTGTGGGATAAAGGAACCCTTAGCTGTCCAATAGACTTGGTGTCTGCTTCCAACAACTCCAGCTTGGAAGTTAACGTGGACTTTCAGGAGGGACCTCCCGAGGAAGATGAAGTGGACCTAGCACTTTTTCCGGAGGATCTCATGGAAGATATTCCTTGGATAATGGAACCTCTCGAGGAAATTGAAGAGGATCTAGCACCTTTTCCGGAGGATCCTATGGAAGATGTTCCTATAATAATAGAATCGGTTGGGGAGATAGATCCTGACTATATGTGCAAGTTGTGCAACCAAGACGGGCACAGTTGTATGTATTGTCCTCACCCTTTAGACATTGTCTGCCCGACTTGTGGACTTCATGGGCACGGAGAGGCAAGGACTAATTGTCCTTACATTGGAGGACCAGGGATAATACCCTGCTTGACATGTGGAGTACTGGGTCACATGTCGATGACATGCCCTGAGAGTTACTTTAAGTTCGCCGATGATGCAGGATCTTCCACGGAAGATTACGTTAAGGGTTAGAAAGAAAAGTGAGAGGAAAGGGGAATATTTTGTAAGGGTGCATTTTGTTCTTTATAGGGTTTGTTCTAACCCTACCACCCTTGTACAAAGATGGAATATGAATATATATAAAATATGCAATTTTATGATTCTATGAGGATTTATGGCATTTAATGTATGTTACGAAGAAAACTAAGCCAATAATGTTTCCATGAATTAGGAAGAAATGGCTCCAACTGAGAAAGACCCTACAAAATCCGAAGGGAAAGGAAAAAGTATTACAAATTGGAGTAGGCGAAGCGGCTTCAAAAAGAAAGACGCGACAAGATGGTAAAGGGAAGGAGAAAGTGTTAATAATCACTCAACATGGGAAAGTGGTACCTCAACATGAGAAAGTTGTACATAAGAAGGTGCAATCAGTACATGACAGGGAGCAATCAGTTCATGATGAGGAGAGATCAGTTCATGAAAGATCACTCAATGAGGAAGAATTGCATCATTCTCAGCGAGAAAAGGAGGAAAGTGACTCTTTATATCGAAGGAGGAAGAAGAGAACAGCAACAAGAACGTGACTGTACCCTACGTGCCTCCTGAACTACAAAGCTTGGTGCAAGCTGTAGTTACTTCTGTCCTCCAACAACATATGAATGGAGGTGGAAGTACAGGTGAGGCTAATGACCGGAATATGGTCAGAGACTTTCAACAACAGCGCCCTCCTTACTTCAAGGGGAGAGAAGGGCCTGTTGGAGCGGAGAACTAGTTGAAGAAAATCTCCCAAATATTGATTCTGCTGAATATTAAGAGTCATGCCCACAAGATTCTACTGGCCACATCACAGCTGATAGATGACGCTGGTAAGTGGTGGGAAGTAGTTGAGAAACAGCAGGCACTCGTGCCAGAAAGAGAAAGGACCTGCTATGACCTGTGAGCAATTCTCAGCGACATTTCTAGATCAGTATTTCCCGGAAGAAGAAAAGGAACGCCAGATCCAAGCATTTTTGTCATTAGTACAAGGCTCGATGACGGTAGTGGAGTATCACCAAGAATTTCTCAGTCTATCGATTTATGCATTCTATATTGTGGACACGGAGTACCGGCAGGCTCGCAAGTTCGAACTTGGGTTGCGGCCAAACATTAGGGCCAGAGTGACCGTGTTCAAATCAGCTACGTTGGCAGAAGTGGTCAGCAAAGCCACCATTGTTGAGCAGGAATTGGCTGTGTTCACACGAGTTGACAACTGTCGAGCACCGAGTGGGAGGGGTACGTATCAGCCGAACAAGAAGTTTCGACCGACCTTCAACAGACCCTCACCATCTGTTGGATCTACTGGGGGCTTTCGCCCCAACCAGCCCTCTCAATCTGTAGCAGTCACTCAGGCGTCTAGAGGGATGGGCAACTTCTACCACTGTGATCAACCGGGTCATCTCCGGAGGGATTGTCCAAAACTCAATAGGCTTTCATACTCCAGAGGATCGTTTCGTCCACCAGCCAGACCGGTTAACTCCTGGGGAGGTAGGACGTATAATCAAGCGAGATGGGCGCCCAACCCTACTGGAGCTGGACAATTATTTACTTTAACTTCTCCAGAAGATGAGGATCATTCGGTGATACAAGGTATGGTGGTAGTGAGTAGTTCTTATGCATATGCACTATTTAATTCTGGAGCTTCACACTCCTTTATAGCTGCATCATTTATAACTGCTACTGGTACCCCAGTTCAAAAATTAGCCACAACACTTACAATTGTGTCCCCTGTTGGAGACTCGGCATTGGGACTTATATGCACGGTAGTTAACACTGAACTAGCTGGACTCAGATTTGAGTTCAATTATCTGGTACTCGACATGGTTGAGTATGATATAATATTTAGCATGGATTGGTTGGCTAAGTTCCAGGCCAACATTGACTGTTATCGCCAAAGAGTGACATTTTGGTCACTCGAAGGAAAACAATATGTGGTTCGTGCAGACAAGCAGAGTGGATTGCAGGAAGGGTTGAACCACGTGGTATTGAATAATATCATTATAAATAAAACACCAATTACTGAATTTTCCTTAATTGTAAAAGAATTTGTGGATGTGTTTCCAAAGGAACTTCCTGGTTTACCGCCTATGAGGGAGATCAACTTTGAAATCAAGTTGTATCCTGGTACTTCACCAGTGTTGTTACCACACTATCGGATGGCACCAGTAGAGATGTCGGAACTAAAGAAGCAGATCGATGAACTACTCAGGCTGGGATGTATCCGACACAGTACATCGTCATGGGGAGCTCCAGTATTGTTTGTAAAGAAGAAGGACGGTTCACTTCGGATGCGTGTAGATTATCGGAATTGAATCAGCTAACTGTTCGGAACAAGTACCCTCTACCCAGGATCGATGATTTATTCGATCAATTGAGGAGTTCCATCCATTTTTCAAAGATTGATTTAATGTCTGGTTATCATCAAATTCGGGTTAGGGAGGAAGATATAGAGAAGACTGCCTTCAGGACTCGATGTGGACTGTACGAGTTTGTAGCATGCCATTTGGACTCACTTATGCACCAGCAGTGTTCATGGATTTAATGAACAGGATTTTCCGTCCGTATCTCGATCAGTTCATTATTGTGTTCATTGACGATATCTTGATCTATTCCAAGAGTCAGGAGGATTATGCTGAGCACCTACGGATAGTTTTGGATATCCTAAGAAAGAACAAGTTATATGCCAAGGCAAGCAAATGCGAATTTTGGCTATCTGAGGTCAATTTCTTGGGACATGTTATATCCGAAGAAGGTATAGCCGTTGATCCAGCTAAGGTGGCGGCAGTGAAAGACTGGAAAGCATAAAAAAACGTAACTGAGATCCGCAGTTTCTTAGGATTGGCGGGTTATTATCGGAAATTTATCATGGATTTTTCCAAAATAACATCTCCATTGACTCGACTCACTCAGAAAGGAGTCAAGTATGAGTGGTCAGATTTGTGCAACCGGAGGTTTGAAACACTGAAAAAGAGACTTACAAGAGCTCCTATTTTAATTTTGCCGGAAAGGGGCAAAGGATATGAAGTACAATGCGATGCTTCAGGAGAGGGACTAGGGTGTTCACTCATGCAAAGTCATCGTGTGGTGGCATATGTGTCAAGACAGTTAAAAATACACGAACGTCTTTATCCCACACATGATCTGGAGCTAGCAGCAGTGGTCTTCGCTCTCAAAAGTTGGAGACATTATCTCTACGGCGAGAAATTTGAGGTATTTTCTGATCATAAGAGTTTGAAATACTTATTTGATCAGAAGGAACTCAACCTGAGGCTGCGTAGATGGTGGAGTATCTGGCGGATTATGAATTTGCGCTTCGATACCATCCAGCCAAAGCAAACAAGGTGGCAGATGCCCTCAGCCGCCTATCACATGCATCGGTAGCATGCTTAATCAGAACAGAATGGGAGATGTTGAACACCATTCGAGAGTTCAATCTGTATATCATATCAACAACCATGGGAGTATGTATAATTTAATCATACGGTCCAATATAGTCACCAGGATTGAATAAGAACAACGAGCAGATCCGGAAGTGGAGGAGATATGGGCCAAGATGTCCACTGGTGTAGTCATACCGGAATGGGAATTACGACCAGGACAGGGCCTTTTATTCCGGGGAAGAGTATATGTGCCAAAGAGCTGTAGGAAAGAGCTATTGATTGAGGTACATCAATCCAAGCTCTCCATTCATCCGGGCAGTACCAAAATGTATCATGATCTAAAGAGGCATTATTGGTGGCACGGACTCAAAAGGGATGTGGCGGAATTCGTGGCACTTTGTTTAACTTGTCAGCAATTTAAGACTGAAATCAAAAGCCACCAGGGTTACTCAAACCCTTATCAGTGCCAGAATGGAAATGGGAGCACATTTCCATGGACTTTGTGACGGGGTTGCCGAGATCCTCAAAGGGCAATGATGCCATATGGGTCGTAGTAGACCGACTGACCAAGTCTGCACATTTTATCCCTATCAAGATGACAGATTCATCTGAGACGTTGGGTCGGCGGTATATTAAAGAAATCATTCGGCTACATGGCATTCCCCGAACTATAGTATCTGACAGAGATGGTAATTTACCGGCAGAGTGTGGCAAAGCATGCAGTCAGCCATGGGGACAGATCTAGTGACTAGCACCGCATTCCATCCACAGACTGATGGACAGTCCGAAAGGACAATACAAACCTTGGAAGATATGCTGAGAGCATGCATGTTATATTTCAAGGGTGGATGGGAGGACCACTTGCCACTGGTAGAGTTCTCGTATAACAATAGTTATCAGGCAAGCCTTCAGATGGCTCCATTCGAGGCTTTATATGGTAGGCCTTGTAGATCACCAATGTGCTGGATAAAGGCTAGTGAGCCTGCACTGATTGGACCCGAACTAGTCGCGGAGACTACAACACAAATTCAGTTGATACGTCAGCACTTATTGACTGCACAGAGTCGGCAAAAGAGCTATACTGACAAAAGAAGAAGGTTTCTGGAATTTGAAGTGGGGGACATGGTATTCTTAAAAGTCTCGCCACGGAAAGGACACATGAGGTTTGGGAAGAAGGGGAAACTGTCACCAAGATTTGTGGGACCATTTTCCATCATAAGAAGAGTGGGGGATGTGGCTCATCAGATAGCATTTCCTTCACAATTGGCAGCTTTACACGATGTGTTTCACGTGTCGATGCTAAGGAAACACAATCCCGATCTGTCCCATGTATTGAATGTGCAAAACATAGAAGTACAAAGCGATGTGACATACGTCGAGAAACCAGGTAGAATACTAGAGACTAAGCAAAGGGTGTTGCGAAATAGAGCGATTCAGTTTGTAAAAGTGGTATGAGACCGACATGGTGTTGAAGAGGCCACATGGGAACTTGAATCGGAGATGAGAACAGCTCACCCCGAATTGTTTATGTAATTTATTTTGGAACCCTACTTCATTCGATTTTCGGGTCGAAAATTTTAAAAAGAGGGTTATATTGTAACACCCCAATTTCTCAATAATATGAATATTTACGTAAATGCCACTGGATTGGTGAATTTAATGAATGTGATTGTAAATGAGAAAATGGTGGGGCCCATTGTTCAAATTAAGACCATATGAACATATTATAAGGGCCAATTTATCATGAATGGGTAATGAACATCAAATTGGGTCTAAACCTTGGGTAAAGGTGGTATAAATTGATAAAATGGATCATTGGGTTCGGCCACCTTGGATGGCCGAACCCCATGAAATTGTTTTGGTATTTGGATGGTTTTTGAAAGGTAAAAACCATGTAATATTATGCTGATTTTTACATGTTTTAATGAGACATAAAATATGTGTTTAAGAGGACCAAATCATGGACATAGCGTTCGGCCACCTTGGATGGCCGAACCCCATGAAAGTGTTGGATAATTTGGTGTGGTTTTTGGAGAGATAAAACCATACCAATGGTGGAGAATTTTATGTGATTTAAATGGAAATAGGGTTGCTATTTTGGGTTGGCCATTGGATGGGTGAACCATATGGTTCTTATGATTAAAGAGTAGGGCCTAAATTAAGAACATATGGTGGAATCGTTGAACCAAGGGAACCATTGGGTTCGACCATGTGTAGGGCCGAACCCCATGGACCATTAAGTGGGTATTTGGATTCAAGTATATGATTTAAAGTTGTTAATTGTTTTGTAATGTTTTAAAGAGTCTAAATTATGACTTTAGGTTGAAGTATAATGGATAAAAGAACCATTGGGTTCGGCCATGCAGAGTAGTTTTGGCGAGTTAAAGTGAGGATTGGAACCAAGGTAGTTTGGTCATATGGGCTTTGACTATAAAACAATGACAAAAAGGGAAATAGGAACCAAACTTAGATGATGAGATTCGGCCATGTTGTATGGCCGAACCCCATCCAAATGTAGTATGGGATTAAAGTTGATTCATGGTTTATGTGAATAAGGTGACGGATCTCTTTGACGGCACGCTAGTCGTGAACGGGTGACGCTTGGAAGGAACGGATACTTAAGCGAATTTTTAGTAGGTTTCCTACCTACTTGTAACCACTATGATGATTGGTTTTATCATGATTTGATAAGATATGTTATTATTACTATTATGTTTCAATTGGTTTTTGAATCATAAGATTTATTTACATGCTTCATATATTCATTGGCATCTCATGCATGGACATGGGATGATGATTATGGAAAGCCTCCTTAGGCGATGAGGGTCCCGCCAGGAGTAGTATCATGATGATCAGAATCACATTGGCCTCCTTAGGCGATGAGGGTCCCGCCATGAGGAATGTTATAATGATGAGAATCACATTGGTCTCCTTAGGCGATGAGGGTCCCGCCAGGAGAAATATTATGATGATGAGAGCCACATCGGCCTCCTTAGGCGATGAGGGTCCCGCCAGGAGGAATATCATCAAGAAGAAATGAAAGAGTATTGTGATTTACCTTGACGATGAGAGTCTCGTCAAGTGATGGCTATGTATATGCGTGATGGGAGGGACTCATTACATGTGCATACATACATAGCATTGATTTATCTGTTTTTGATGACCATATATACTATGATATATGCATGTTTTATATACTAACCATGTTCTAGCCTTAATCGGAAATCCTACTGGGCGCGTTGATCTAACGCCCTAATTCTATCCTTAGAGGATAATGCAGGAAAAGGAAAAGGGAAAGAGAAGGTCGTGGACCTGGAGGGGAGCCAAGCTTAAGCGCTTGAATGATGAATGTAATTTCTATATTACTATCTTTTGAATTACATATTATGGATATGTAATAGCTAGTGAACTTTGCTATGGTTTGTAAATTGTTTGATGAACCTTGATTTGGTATAAGTAGTTTATAATGGATGACCTGTGCTTTGCTATCTAGGAGTGTATGGTTAACTTAAGATTGATTATATTCCGCATCAGTTTAGTTTCGCAATTAGTTATGGCTATTCCGCATGTTTTAACATAGTTCCATGTGTGGTTTGTCTTTCATGGGTTTAGTCCATGCACACATGGGTAACCGGTTAAGGGTCGGACTTGGGCAGTCCGGACTTAGCTCGCGTTGTGACGTCGTCCGCCCTCTTTTGGTATTATTATATTATTATTATTATAAAAAAAAAATTAGACTCTGAATCTCAGAAAGGGCGGGGCGTTACATGATTCTTCCTTCATCCCTTCTTGCTCCTTTGGTCTTGATGGATGATCGTTTTTGTGTGAGGGAGGGAGAGAGTAAGATGAGAAAACTCCAAGTATTTCTTTGTCTTTGAGAGGTAGGGACGGCCAAGGAAAGGAGAGGGAGACAATGATGTAAAATTCTAACTTCCTTGGTTAATGAGAGTTACTCAAAGGTGGTGTCCTTTGGTGACACCCCTTGGTAACCCCCATGTCTTTTCATCTCCTCCTTTATGGTTTACTTGGGGGTTTCATCCTTCTGATGAAACACCCTTGCCTCTTCACCTCCCATGTCCAATCGGCTGCAACCCTTGGTTGTGTCTCATGAGACCGTCCATCTCCTTTTTAATGAATGAGGGTCGGCCAAAGGTGGTGTCCTTTGGTGACACCCCTTGATAACCCTCATGCAATGCCACCTCTCTTTGTTGTTCCAAGTTGGGGGGTTTCATCCATGAGATGAAACTCCATGTCCAACGAGTGGACCACCTTGAGTTGGTCTCGGTGGAGTGCACCTTTCCAATTTTCCATTAACTCACATCTTTTATCTTGACTCATTTAATTCAAATTATCCAATTAACTCAACTCACCTTTTTGACTCAACTCAATTAATTCACTTGAATCAACTTAATTAATTGATTCCATTTCCAGCTTAGTTCAGTCCCAAGATAATAGAGCTTGGACTTACTTAATGGTCAACCAAGTCAAACACAACTCATTGGGTCCAGATTGACCATTTTGACCCAATTAGTAAACTTTGACCCAATTAACAAACTTGACCCAATTGAACATATCTTATCCATTCATCCTACATTTAACACTTAATTCATAACTGTTGGATCTTAATTGAGCCATTGCCCAACACCTTAGCCATCTAAGTCCATGTCCAATAATTCACAATTTAAATGGCAAAATTCATATAAATTGATATCTTGAAATTCCGGGGTGTTACAGGTGAAATCCAAGAAAGTTGTTTTCTTGGTGTTTGTAAGTCACAGTTATATCTACACCCTTGAGGTAGATCAAAGGTTGTAAAGGTTCAATCTCTAAATGTGAAAGAGATCAAAGGGTAGTATTAGATTTCTTCTCCACCAGTAAAGGAGAAGGTTAGTGGAATCCTCAAGTGGTGTGCCATCTCCTCTCACCTCCTCACCTTACCTTGTGCATTTACATTCATCTCTTATATTTCCTGCAAATATACTTTGGTGAACTTGTGATTATTAAGATTCAATTTTATTCTCACTATATCTTATTAATCTTAATAATTGATCATTAATATTAGTCAATTAATTTGAAACTAATATTTATTGGGCAATATTTTAGAAAGAAGTCAAAATTCCCCATAGTCTTATTCACCCCTCTCTAGGACTGTTCTTGACATTTGGCTAGCTTGACCAACAAGTGGTATCAGAGCAAGGGCTCTTATATTGGACTTAACGGTCAAAGAGCTGATCCTTAAAGCTTGAAAGATGTGTAAGGGAGATTGTATGGCCTTGATGAGTCCTCCCATCCTTGATGGCTCCAACTTTGGTATTTGGAAAGCCAAAATGAAAATGTTTTTAAAATCATTGGATGGAGTCCTTTGGGAATTAATTTTACGTGGCTGGACTCAACCAAGTAAATGTTATCTCACATGGAGTGATCATGAAAAGAATATGGACACGACTAATGCTAAAGCTCTTAGCGCTATATTTTGTGCCGTTTCACCGAATATCTTGGAAAATATCATATCTTGTGAAACCGCAAAGGAGGCATGGGACATGTTGGAAAAAGTCCATGAAAAGCCTAGGAGAAAAGATCCCTTAGAAGTGGTGTATTGTCTAGGACCCATACAAACTTGTGAGCCCAAAAAAGATGAAACTAATGAAGAAGAAGTAAAAGATAATACACCTAGAATGGAAGACTTAGTCGAATCATTGGAAGATATGTATGAAAGTCTCAAGAAAATGAGTAAAGAAAAGCTAAAATTAACAAATGAATTAAACTATGAAAAGTTAACTCATGAAAATAATTTAAAAGAACTTGAACTAACTAAAGCCAAATTGCTAAAACTTGGAGGTGTTAAAAATCAAGAAAATCTAAGAGCAACTCAAGATAAACTCTTAAAACTTTAAGAATGCTTAAAAATGGAAATAAATGAAAAAGTAAATATTGAAAATGAATTAAGAAAAGTAAAGCATGAACTTCACTAACTAAAAGAAGACTAAGCATTTGAAAATTGTGCAAAGTTGTGAAGAAGAAGAGAATGCTAAAATTAAGAATGAACTTAAGGAAGCTAAAGCGAATACTTCTAATTCTCAGTCAAATTTAAAAATTGAAAATCAAAGATTAGCACAAGAAGTTAATGAGTTAAAAAGGTATAAGGAAAAATTTGAAATGAAATTTACAAGAGGAGAAGGGAAGCTTGAAAAACTTCTAAAACTAAGCAAATCATTTGGAGACAAAACGGGTGGTAGTATTTGATTGAAAGCTTGGATATTGCTTTAAATTAAAACTTCTTATTGGGAAGGATGTGGTGGTAGTATTTGATTGCAAGCTTGGATATTGCTTGATTGAAATGAAAACTACATATATTTATCTTGCAATTCTATATAGTTAAATCATGCCTGAGTGTTTTTAGTATTGAATGCATGATTCTTTGAGTTCTAGGACTTCAAATCAAGTTTAGTAATATCATGGGTAGGTCCTTAAAGTTTTGGCAAAATCTCCATGACTAAGTATGTAACACTTCGGAATTCCATGTTATCAATATTTACAGAATTTGCCATTTTAATTGTGAATTAATGGATATGAACCTTAGATGAGTAAAGTGTTGGGTCAACTGCCCAATTAAGACCCAATGAATTTTGGATATGCTTGCAATCGAAATAAATGGGTAAGATGTATTCAATTGGGTCAAGATTGTTAATTGGGTCAAAATTGTTAATTGGGTCAAAATGCCCAATTGGAACCCAATGGGTCATGTTTGACTTGGTTAACCACCAAGTGAGTTCAAGCCTAATTTAGTTGGGGCTGATTTGAGTTGGAAATGGAATCAAATAATTGAGTTGATTCAAGTGAATTAAATGAGTTGAATTAAAGAGGTGAGTTGAGTTAAATGAATGAGTTGAGTAAAATGAGTTGGATGCGAAGTTATGGAGATATTCATCTCAAGTGAGTGGAGTATGAAGATGAAGGTGGTTGGTTGTTTCAAAATTCAAATAATGGCATACACATTGGAGCCTTGGAGTTTCATCTCATGGATGAAACTCCCACATGGAGAGATAATGGAGATGGTTACACATTTCAAATTCAAACAAATGGGGTGGACGGTTATACATTTGAAATTCAAACAAAGGCAAGGCATACATTGGATTCTTGGAGTTCCGTGTCATGGATGAAACTCCCACATGGAGAGATTATGGAGATGGTTACACATTTCAAATTCAAACAAATGGGGTGGACGGTTATACATTTGAAATTCAAACAAAGGCAAGGCACACGTTGGAGCCTTGGAGTTTCATCTCATGGATGAAACTCCCACATGGAGAGATAATGAAGGTGGTTTGTTGTTTCAAATTCAAACAAGGATACACATTTCAAATTCAAACAAGGATACACGTTGGAGCCTTGGAGTTTCATCTCATGGATGAAACTCCCACATGGAGTGATAATGAAGGTGGTTTGTTGTTTCAAATTCAAACAAGGATACACAATTCAAATTCAAACCCTCTCTTGGCCGACCACTCCTCAAGACAAAAGACTTAGAAAAGTTTTTGATCTCAAGCTAGAACACAAGGCCGAACTCTCTCTCTCTCTCTCTCTCAAGTCTCACTCTCGGCCAAAGAAGTAAGAAGGAAGGAAGAAGAGGCTAAGGAAGAAAAGGATCGGAAGAACAAGTTGGAGCGAAGGAAAACTGGAGGAGTCACGAAACCGGTAGGTATTTTGATTAAATTTGGTTTAAAGTAAGGAACCATATGGTATTTTAATGGAAGAAAAATTAAGGGAAACATATGGTATTTTAATGGAAAGAATGAACCATAGGGTTCGGCCATAGAGCATGGCCGAACCCCATGGAGGGACCTTGGTTATTTTATAGGTTCTTGAAGAATAAATAGGAAATTTTATGGGTCTAAGTAATTTTAAAGGGAAGATGATGGACTATAGGGTTCGGCTATCTTGTATGGTCGAACCCCATGGAAGAACTGATTATGGATGTTATGATCTATGTATGCAAGTTTTAATGAATGGATGATTAAAAGGAGGATTCAATGATAAACATGATTTATGGACCAAAGGAGGGTAAGTGATTCAAGGGAGAAATGGAATATAGACATCATAGGGTTCGGCCATAGTGTATGGCCGAACCCCATGAATCAATTTTTATGGGTCATTCATGGACCAATCATGTTAGATGAATAATTATATTAGGAGATGGAAAGATTGGATTATGGGTTTTGTTCATGTTGATGAATTATTTAGTCATGAACATATGTTTTTGGACCTAAAAATAAGGAGATGGAAATAATGGCAATATTGTGAATATAGGCTAAAATGAAAGATCATGTGGCCGAACCCCACGAACCATGTTAGTGGGTTATTTATTAGCCTAAGCATGTTTTATATGAATGGAATGGACAGCCATAGATAAAACAATGGCAAGGATGTAATTAAGGGTGAAAATGATGGACCATGGGTTCGGCCATGGTGTATGGCCGAACCCCATGGGGAATTTTTTATGGACTTAGATTATTAACAATGCTAAATAGTTGTTGTAAGTGATGAGATTAGTGAATCAAGGGATGAATGATCTTGGACTTAATTAAAATATCAAAGGACTTGAAAGAGGGGCCAAAACCAAGATGGTGAGGTTCGGCCATGTTGTGTGGCCGAACCCCACTAAGGTGGATTTTGGTGGACTAAGGGTTAAGTAATTAGCTAAGAGATGATTGAGTAATAAATAAAAGGAAGGACAAAAATCAAGTAAGTGAGGTTCGGCCATGTTGTATGGCCGAACCCCACAAGGTTGTGTATATGGACTTAGACCTAATGTTAAATCAAATGGAATATGGGATTGACTTGTTGATATGTAACAAGGTGACGGGACCTCATAAATGGTCCGTGATCGTGAGGGGTTGTCGGTTTAAGAAGCAAGGACACTGTAGTTGTCTTCGGTAGGATTCCACCTTTTTGAAAACATGGTTTATGTACGATGGTTTTTATCTTATTTTGATGAATTTATGATGTAAATGATATGTTCTAAATGTGGGTTTTAATGCTATGTTTATAATATAAAATAGCATGTGTTTCATTAGCATCTCATGCATGGCATGGGGTGAAGGATTGGTAACCGGAGGGGCCACACTCCATCGGGGCGTTCAAAAAACCTATGTGGGGTACCTTAATGTGCATTTTCCATCAAGAAGAAACCGGAGGGGCCACACTCCGTCGGGGCTTCCGAAAGACCTATGTGGGGGTACCTTGATGATAAGAATCCCATCAAGAGGTTATATGTACTTGTGATGGGTGGGACTCATTGCATTTGACATGGCATTGTTTTATATGGTTTTGACATTATGTTATTATATATGATTTGTACTAACCATGTGTAGATCCTAAATGGAATACCTACTGGGCGCATTGTTCTAATGCCCTATTTCTACCTTAGTGTATGACACAGGAAAGGAAAGGGACGATGAACGTGATCGGAGCCAAGCATAGGAGCTTGGATATGTGATTGGAATTTATTTATTTATGTTACTCATGGACTTGTAATTTGAGTAGCTAGATTTCAGGCATGTAATAACTTAGATAATTTTGCTATGGTTTGAATGGTTTGCTGGATATTTAAGTTAAGTTTAATTATGGTTAAAGACTTGAAGTACTTTGCTATCTAAAAATGAATAGATTTAGGTTCTATTATAATCCGCATTTACATTTTAATTCCGCAAGTTAACTTATTACGTGTGAGCCGTTTTCATGGACTTAGTCCATGCACACGTAGGGTTGGCCAGTTAAGGGTCGGACTTTAAAAGTCCGGACTTAGCTCGCGTCGTGACGTCCCGCTCTTTATCTCACTCTCTATAAAAAAAAATAGACTCTGATTTTTGGAAAGCGAGCGAAAAAGGCAGGACGTTACAAAGTAAACATCATCAGGAACTTTAAAAGGCTAAAACATGACAGCTACTGAAAGCCTTTTACTTTCTATAAGCCAAACCCAAGTAACTTGACACTCTGAATATGAGTTTGTATCTTGTTGTACCCATTTGCAATATCCTTATCTTAGAGCAATGTATACAAGCATTTTACTTTCTCTTATTTCTAAAGCCTGCTTTGGGTCATCAAATCCAACAATCAAATGTGCATTCATTTCTTTTTATCTGAAACATTTTTGAGGAAACCAAAACTTATTGTAGTTCAATTGTTGCTTGGTACTGATCCGTGCTCACCCATCCCTTTCTTCAAATCAATACACTCTACATCTTCCTATCTTATTTGCTTATTGATTGTCATGATTTTCACTAAGGTTATCAAAGAAGCACCTGACTTTATGTACTTGAATCTCTTTACTCTCATTTTCTCTTTGAAAAATTGTTTGAAAAGAAAAACAGAATATCTTGTAACAAGGGAGTAAAACTCTAAATGCATTTTTATTGATATATTCTCTTTCAATCAAGTCAATTTTTGACTTGCAGATTATCTATTGTTTAAGCATCTCAAGTGCAGATTTTTTTTCTTAAAATAAGCATTACTCTAAGTTGCTTGTTGTTAGTGCCTATCTGTTTATACTTACACAATATGCTTTTACTTGAATAGTCCCTCCTATCCATGGTAAAATCCTATGCAAACAAAATAGAGGATTGAACATTTCATTCACCTACATGGGACCTGATGAATATGTCATTGGCACTTGGGATAATGACATAATTCCCAATCAGCCAACTTGAAAAGTTGCTTACATAAAATCCGTGATGAATGCATAAATGGTACATGAAAACCAAACATGCTACCACATAGAAATGGGATTTTAAGTAGCACTTTAAATTGAAAATCATGGTAAAAATTGATTGACCATATATGTATTTGTTGCATGGCTGTATTGAAAATTTGTTCACTTGATATATATTGCAACCTTGATTTTGTGAATTATGTTTGAATAACTATTTATCATATGTGCATGATTTTCTCTTTCTTGGACCTTGAACAATCATAGTCATATCTATTATTGGTCCTTGAAACCTTACCCAAGTCCCTCAACCATAGAAAATTATTTGTATGGACTTAGAAGAGAGAAAAGACTGAAAAAAAAAAATTCAAATCTTGAAATTTTTGGATGGCCACAAGACTCATCCACCTACTAATCAGTTCTAGAACCATTAATACAAAATGATCTTTTTGGACAAAAACCTTTTAAATGGTTAACCAATGTTATGGTCAAATTTGGAGTTACTAAACTACTTTGTGGTTTATGTTTTGAATACTTCATCACTCAATCGAATGGAAAATGAGGAGAGAGAAATGAGCACCAGCTCTTTTCTCTCTCTTTGGTCTCCTCTCTTTTCTCTAGTCAATGAGCAAGCCACGTGGAGAGCATGCATTGGCTCTCAATGATGATGGTAGGTGGGTGATAGGACAAGAGAAGACTGCTGCGTATTTCAACTCAACACATTGAAGACGCGTGATACATGTTTTTAGTCGATACATATGTTTTGTGGATTTATCTACACATCGACTTTTGTCTATTTATACATCTGGTATTTCTTCCCTTCTCTCCAATCGACACACAATCCACGTGGAGACCATGAATTGTCCTTTAGGACTGCAACACTCCCGATTTTCTCTAGATTATTAATATATTGGATTGGTCCATTTGAATTGCGAATTAAATGAATTTGAGATTAAATGGTTGAAATGGACATTAGATGGGCAAGGAAATGGGTCAATTAACCAATTAACACCCAATGGGTCATGGGCGAGCTTGATTTTAAAGTAATTGGATAAGTTTGAAGTAAATGGGTCAATTACCCAATTAAGACCCAATGGATCATAGATGAGCTTCATTTTAAAGTAATTGGGTAAGTTTGAAGTAAATGGGTCAATTACCTAATTAAGACCCAATGGATCATAGATGAGCATAATTTTAAAGTAATTGGGTAAGTTTAATTAAGTTATTTGAATTGAATAAGTAATGTATTTAATACATTAAGATTCACCTCATCAAGTGAGGTGGCATGTGAGTGATGTGGCATTGCCATGTGGCATGCGTGTCATCACATGGAAGCTTTGTAGACAAGGAGGCCACATCATCGAGTGACATGGCCAAGGTGGGACCCGGATGCCATGTGGCGACCAAGTCACCACATGCATGATCCGCCAAGTCATGGTTGACTTGAAGTGAATTCAATTGAGTTAAGATATTGTTTGAGTTGGGAAGAAGAAAGGCTTCCATCTCAAAGGGCATGAAATCAAGAGACTTGTTGGGAGTCAAAGAGTTTTCTTGGCTTAAGCCAAGGGTCTCCTTGGTTAAGCCAAGGGACACATTGGTTGGACAAACCATAATGAGGGAGAGTAAAGGGTCTAAGGCTGTTACATAAAAGACACCAACCAAGGGGCACTCCACACCCCTTGGCCGATCACTCCTCCTCTTACACACAAGAGTTTCCTCTCTTCTCCTGTCTCTCTCTCCCACCTATACCTCTATACTTGGAGACTTAGAAAAGCAAAGAAAGAAAGAAGAAGGATTAAGGGAGAAAAGACAGATTAAAAAGAAAAGAAGGAGACGGAAATAAGGTATGTTTAAAACTTAATAACATAGGAATGATTCAAAGGAAACCATAGGTTTGGCCATGGTATGGTCGAACCCATGGGTTCCATAATTAGTTGGAATGGATGGCAAATTTGTGTTAAGGCCATGTAGTTGGAAATCCATCCACAAAATGGTAATGGGTTGAAACAACCATAAGGTGATACTCGAATCCATACTTTAATACTAGGAACTGAATGAATTATGGAAAAGACCCTAGGCTTGGCTAGAGGATAGAGAAAAGTTATTAAATGAAGTATGGAAGATGAAATCCAAGTTTAAATGATGATAAGAATGACTTTTATGGAGAAGGGTTGTACAAGATATGCAAACAGAGAGAACAAGCAAAAAGTCAGTCGACTGAATCTTAGGATTCAGTCGACTAAACTAGTGCTGGCCGAGCAAACAAGGGAAATCTAGGGAGTTTCACCCGACTTCAGTCGACTAAATCTAATGATTCAGTCGACTGAAAGTAGGCTGGGCGAGCACATAAGGGATATCTAGGTGTTTTAGCCGACTCAATCCTATGATTCAGTCAACTGAAAGTACACTGGCTAAGCACAAATGGGGTCTATTGGTATTTCAGCCGATCAAATCTATGGTTCAGTCGACTGAACGTAGACGTACCAAATAAGTAAGTAATTTGGTGTGTTTTAGGCGACTGAATCTTATGATTCAGTTGACTGAAGGTATACTTACCAAACACATAAACGGTTTGTTGATAATTCAGCCGACTGAATGTATATTGGCCGAACACACAAATAATCTGATCCAAAGTCAGCCGACTAAATCTGTGATTCAGTCGACTGAAAGTGTACTGACCGAGAACAAAGAGGATTTGACCCAAAGTCAACCGACTGAAAGGTTGCGGGTAAGGTAGAAATAGTAATGGGGTGTGATTCAGTCGACTGAATTAGAATGTATTATTTTTAAATTATTTTCCAGATGCCTCTGTCTATCTGGAAGTATGTAAGGGATGATGAAATTAAAATGGAAAATCAAATTAATATATGTGATTGAATTTGATAAGGTAAAGAGATTCGCAAAAGGATTGTAATTCGTTTTACGCGATCGTTAGTATTATCCTCACAAGACTGCAAGGATAGTGTACTGGACATTGGTAGGATTCCTACCTTATTGAGACACTATGGATTTTATATGATACTGGTTTTTATTCCAAATATGATGTTTATTTTGGTTAATCAAATGGTATATGTTTATGAACTAATTTTCAATGATAACATGTAATTTGAAATGTATTGGCATACTTGCATACATTATTTGATGCATGGCATGGGAGGGAATACATATGACAGCAAACCAAGTTATGAGCGGTTCGGACATGACTTGGGCTTCAGACTAGCTTGTGTGAAGCTATGTGAACTGTTCAGATTTTGGCCTTGTCGGGGATTGCTGAAAATGGGTACGGCGTAATTTGGTCAAAGAGCTCCTAGGTAAATAGTCTCAAAACCCTGTGCAGAGGGAGGAGTCCACACTCCATCAATAATTCCGAAATAATATGTGCGGAGGTATACAGTGACCTGGTGGTGCCGTCACAAAACATTGCGGATGTAATTGGCCAAGGGAACACCTTGATATGGCGATTTATCAAGGAAACTATTTATATATGATGTGATTGGATATGGAAATTGGGTGAGAGATCATTTGGCATTGACACCCATGACATGACATATATGATAGCATGATTATGATATGAACACCATGCATTGTGTTCACTACTTATGAGATGTTTTACAGATATGATATGATTTATCTATCTTGATTTATATTATTCCTATGTGTACCATAACCCTACTTGGGATACCTACTGGCCATGTTGACTGATGCCCTACTTCTACCCTATAGATGATGGAACAGGGAATGACAAGGAAACGAACATGAGACATGAAGAGAGACAAGCATAGGAGCTTGGAATGAACGAGGTTTAATTTACTTAGTTTTGATATTTATGATGTATTGGGATGAGTGATATCTTGGACTATAATAACTTAGACTTATTTGCTATGGTTTGATAATTTTAATGTTTTTATTTGAAGTTATATGGTGATTGGTTTTCCTTGCTTAATAGTGACATGAATATGGACAGCATCTTATTCATATATATTATTCCGCAGGTATTCAAAAACGCGTGTGAAATGTTTAAGTGGATTTAGTCTACGCACACATAAGGGTGGCCAGTTAAGGGTCGGGTTTTGGAAACTCGGACTTAACTCACGTCGTGACGACTCGCTCTCTCTCACTTTATGTATATATATATATATACTCTGATTTGTGGCGAGTGAAAAAAGGGCATGGTGTTACAAGGACGGTGGTAGGTGGGAGATGGGACAATGCGAGATAGCTGCATTTTTTAAACTCAAAACACTGACCATGCTTGATACATGTTCCAAAGTCGATGTGTATCATTTCTGGATAGTTGTATGCATCGACACAATGTGATGTGTCCATTAAAAACTTTAAGCTTCGGGTTGGTTTTCAGACATATGTATCAATATGGATACATACCAAAACGGTACACATAGATCCTGGTCGATATGTACCTCTTGGAAATTTCTAATTTCCTAGTTTCTATGTATTTCTTTAAATCTCATACACTTTTATACTCCATTTCCTTATTCTTGTTCAGATCAAAATCCACATCTCATCCCCATCATTAAGGGGAAATTATACTGACTTATCGGATTGAAATTCGGGGTGTTACAAGTGCTAAGTACCTCAAGATCTTCGGTAGTAAGTGCCATATTCTTAGAGATAGTGAAAACTTGGGAAAATTCGATACAAAAAGTGATGAAGGAATTTTCCTAGATTACTCTAGCACCCAGCCATGCTTTTAGAGTAAAAAACCTTAGAACTGGTGCTATCTTAGAATCAATCAATGTCGTAATTAATGATCACCCTTTATCCATACTTGAAACCGTAGAAGAAGTGGATCTCCCTTCAAACCAAAGTTATGAGTCTTCTACATCTTCATCAACACCTCATGAGCCTAAACCCAACAAGAATCATCCTATGTCTCATATCATTGGAGATCCAATGAGTGGGGTAATAACAAGGAAGCAACTTGAAAACATTTCTAGATGTCTTTATTTCACCTCTCAACTGGAATCTAAAAATATTAATGAAGGATTGCAAGATGAAGATTGGGTCAATGCAATGCAAGAAGAGCTCATACAATTTAGCAAAATTGAAGTATAAGATTTGGTGCCAAGACCAAAAAATATAAATGTGATAGGATCCAAATGGATCTACAAAAATAAGATGGATGAAAATGGGATAATTGTGCGTAATAAGGCCATTCTTGTTGCTCAAGGGTACACACAAATTGAGGGCATTGATTTTGATAAAACTTTTGCTCCAGTTGCACATCTTGAGTCCATACACATTTTATTGTCTATTGCTTGTTATTTAAAGTTTAAACTTTTTCAAATGGATGTCAAGATTGAATTTTTTAAATGGGTTGTTAAATGAAGAGGTCTATGTAGAGCAGCCCAAAGGGTTCATCGATCCAAAATTCTCTAATCATGTCTACAAATTAAAAAGGCACTGTATGGCCTTAAAGAAGCTCCCCGGGCCTGGTATGAAAGGCTTATATAATTTTTATTGGACAATAACTTTCAAAGGGGAAGCGTAGACAAAACATTGTTTGTAAGAAAGAACAATGAAAGTATATTAATAGCCCAAATTTATGTGGATGATATTGCGATTGGATCTACCGATGGACAAGCTGCTATTAGTTTCTCCAACCTAATGAAATCTGAGTTTGAAATGAGCATGGTTGGAAAACTCAATTATTTTCTAGGGTTACAGATAAAACAATTTCATGATGGCCTCTTCATCTCTCAATCCAAACAAGCAAAAGATCTTGTTAAAAGATTTGGATTCGAAGGCAGCAAACACTCAAAGACACCCATGAGCAAAACTGTGAAATTATCAAAGGATGAAAATGGGAAAGAGGTCAATCCTAGCATGTACAGAAGCATAATAGGTAGCCTTTTGTATTTAAATGCTAGTAGACCTGATATCTCATTTAGTATCGGAGCATGTGCTATTTCCGTGCAATTCCCAAGGAATCCCACCTAAATGCAGTTAAACATATAATTAAATATGTTTCGGGTACATGTCTATATGGAATTTGGTATCCTTTCGATACGTTCTATCATATTGCGGGTACGGGATACACTGATGCAGGCTGGGGGGGAAACTTGGATGATAGAAAGTCCACAAGTGGTGGTTGTTTTTATATTGGAAACTGTTTGGTTGCCTGGCACAATCGAAAATAATCGTCAGTATCTCTTTGGACTGCAGAAGCTGAGTACCTAGGCACAGCAAGCTGTTGTACTGAACTTGTCTGGATGAGGCAAATGCTAATTGATTATGGCATGAAAGGAGGGACAATGACTCTTCACTGTGATAACACAAGTGCCATAAATATCTCCAAGAATCCAGTCCAGAACTCCGAACCAAACATATAGACATTAGATATCATTTCATCCGAGAGTTGGTTGAAGAGAAAATAATTGAGTTTGAGTACATTTCTAATCAAAATCAATTAGCAGATATAATGACCAAACTGTTTGACTCAACTCGTTTTCTTGACCTTAGAAAATCAATTGGTGTGTTCATTATGTCTTAATCATTCTTGCTGATGTGTTGAATGTGTGTATATTCTCAGTAAAATAAAATAAAAAATAATTATAAAAAAGAAAAAGAAAAATGATGGTTCTCTCAGACTCGAGGCCTCGAGTCTTGTCTCAAGCCATAAAGGCCGAGTTAAGTCACTCAATCATGGACCCTCCTTTTAAATCCCAACTTGTTACTTTCGGGCATTCTACTAGGGCTCCAAGAGTGTCTTTCGCGTTAAAGGGGATTCCATGTCCCTTCACTCAGTGGTCTCATCTTCCTCTCTTAGTCGTTCCTCCTCTTTGCTTGCAGGTACTGTACCCTCTTATCTTCTTTTCCCCTTTTTGGATCTTCGTTTGGTCTTTTATTCTTCCCTTTTTTTTCTTCGTCACTCGTCCTCTCTTCGTACGGCGCAGGTTTCCAATCCAAATGCCTAGAAAAAATTTGGGGGCTGTTCCAAATAGCTCAAGACGATACTTAAGAAGTCATGCTTCGTCGTCATCCACAACCACTCATTTTCCTCCTCCGTCTAAGAAACCTAGGGAACTCAGGCTTACAAAACTCAGTTAGGTCAATACCAGCTAGCCCTCTTTCAATTTCCTCATCTGAAGGAACAGAGGAAGAACCTCTAGGGACACCTGTGGCTTCAAACTCTCTTGTCCGTCATCCGTCACTCGGATGTTCCAGACCATCTGTCTCCTCTGAGGAGAACTCTGACGGATCTAGTGCATCCACTCCTCCCTCGGATCCCCTAGTACCCGTCTCTTTTGGCCAGTTCAAAAGGAACTTTTCTTCAAGAACTACAATGTGGAACGCATCTGTTACCTTCCTGATTTGGAAAAATATAACACCTACAAAATTCTCAAGAAAGTGGGATAGGAAAATATGCTTTCTTGGGGTGGGGATGCCTATCTGTCAATGGTAAAAGGAATGTATTCCTCGATTCACAAATCCCTTAAAGACTCGGTGCATTCCTTTAGTGTCAAGTTCTCTAACAGAGAAAAAGTCACAATTACACCCGAGTTGATTTTTGACCTGATGAAAATACCCATGTTTAAGGGGTGGAGATATATTTGCAGCAAAAATGAAATTTCTCCCGAGGACTAACAGAAAATTGTGAAAAAATTGTGGACACGATATGGAATGGGAAAGTAAACTCCATCTGCGTGCCTTGTCTCTTCTACCTAAATGTAAAGTTCTACACTTAATCTTCACATCCAATATGGACCCTCGGTTGAAGAACAACTCACATCTTCGTGACTATATGGTGAATATCCTTTAATCTATGGCTATGGGTAACAAAATCTATCTTTATTCTCTAATTTGTGCCCATATAAAGCGTTTCTGGAAGTCCTCCGGACATGGTGTTGTCCCATTTTGCTACTTGATTACCCTGCTTGGTACACACTTTGGTATGGTTCCTTATCCTGGTGAGACTCCACAAAATATCCTTCCTCTTACAAAGACAGGCATTGAAAGAAGCCTTGGCTATTATCGACCACCTTCTTGCTGCTCCCCTTTCTCCGCTGCTTCCTCTGAACCATAGAGTCGCAAGGCTGCTTCTAGTTCCTCTACGTCGGCTGATCGCAAGTATATCGATGAGCGTTTTGCAGAACTTCGAAAGCATCATGAAGATTGCTTACCTAACATGAGTAAACGTCAAGATCGTCTACTGCATCAACACCAGAAACTCTCGGTGTTTGTGAGCACATTGATCCGTAGCAGCTTCACATCTCTCCGTAACATCTCATATTCTTGTAGACGTACAAATGCAAAGTTCCCTCCATCTGCTCCACGTGACTGAAGGAAGATTGCTTTGTCACTTTTTGTCTTTCTAAGGTGACCTTAGACTGCATAAACTTTGGTTTTATTTTGGTATTTTGGGTTGTCAAATCTTAAACTGCTTATCCTTTATCTATGTTGTTGCATGTTTTGGTTTCTAATACTTTTTCTTCTTGCTACATGCATCTGTTTTATCTGATCTTTTAGTCTTGTCAATTGTCTTGACAAGAAAGGGGAGTAATAATATGTGCTAATATTGAGGGGAAGTATATAAGATCCCACCAGTTTTTACCCTGTTTTATGCAGGAAATGGAAAATTTTGTTTGTTTTGCATGCACATACTAAGTGGGAGAAGTTTGTGAGTCTAGAAGGTAAAATGTTATTGTAATTCACTATAATCATTTACATTTTTGGGTAATGGGGAGTGTCTTGTGAGAATATGTATTTTGGGAAATTGGTGTGATTGGTAGATCTTAGGTTTTGTCATGAAATTCACAAAGGGGGAGATTGTTAGTGCCCCGGCTTGTCCAAGTCACCCATATTGTCAGTTACGTTTCTCACTTGGAGCTTGCCTTGGAAGAATGTGAAGATGTCAGAAGATCTACTGTGCATTGAAGAGTCCATACCGAAAATGTGATTGGCACACAGGTAAGTGAACCATAGTGGACCTTAGGTTAAGCCTAAATGTCATAGAAGTCAATGGTTAATAAATTGGAAAACTTAAAATTGTTGACTCTCTACTTTGAGGCCTCAAACATTTTGTCAAGGCCTCAAAGACTGTCCATATTTGAGCAATGATCAAGACAACTGGATTTCAGCGTGTGCTCTTAGGGCCATCTGTCCTTTGACCAAATATCTTACAAATATGGTAAGGAACATTTAAAAAATGGGGAAAGGATCCTCATGATTTCTAAATATCTTATGCCACATCGTGATTGGGATATTTGTGGAGATAAGGAGATACCAGGAGGCTCATATGGATTTGATGAGATTATGAAAATTGAATTGCCATCTTATTATTGTCAATTAACCTTTTGAGAAAGTCAAATCACAGTGGGTGGCAATCTCATGCGTATTTGAAAAGGCTCCTCTTAAGTTTGAAAGGATTATTGAAAATCTTTGTGGCCATATCATAATTCGAATTTATGAGATAATGATTCACAAGTGGCAAAATTGTTGTGCTGGCGTTTGACCAAATACATTTGAAAAATCCTTTGAGAGACTCCTCTGACCATAGAAGATCTTGGAAGATTATTTAACCCATCTCGTGATTTGATATGAGTGACAATCAAGGACAAATGTCAATTAGGAGAGCTAGTCATTGACTCAATATGATTAGAAAAATGTTTGAAATCTGGAAAATTCAGTGAGCTGTATTACCAAATATAGGCTCGAGGCCTCAAAGCAAACCTAGAATCCTCGAGACTTAATCGTTGCAAGACAGTCTTATAAATATATGACTGGCTGAATTCAAAAGCAAGTCCTGAACATTGGAAAATAAAAAACAGCTAACAGAGGGCTTTCCAGTCCCTTTTCACTCCATCTTCATCATCCTTTTAACAAGGACATGAACGTGTATTCAATATTTCGCGTATAATGAAGATAAGGGTGTTCTACCTAGGACTGAAAATCAGTCATATCATTGTTTTATTACCCTTGTCCCGCTGTGGCAATACTCAACTATGATGGACCTGATCTGAAGGAAGAGGTGCAGAGACATCAAGCAAAAAGGAACATAAAGTTTGAAGATTCTGTTAAGGCCCAAGGCAAGTGTTTCTTCTTTTCATTTTATTTTGATATTGTTGTAAGGTGGACTAGAACATTGTGTTCGAACCACCCAAAAAAATAGGTGTTGAGGATTAGACCATTTTGGTTGAGCCTCTATAAAAAACTAGCTTGTACTATCTAGGTTTGAAGCCCACTCATAGTATATTGGGACGACTCTAGAGTTGGGAAGTCTCACAGTGGACGTAGGCTAATTGAAACCGAACAACCATAAAATCTCTATGCATATATGGTGGTTGATGTTTTTGATGGAATGGTTTGGTTGAGCTTCCGTAACTTCCACACACACATTGTTTCGGCCATAGTACATTGGTAGTGTTTAATTCAAAGGGAACTAAATCGGTTCATTTCATATCTCATACATCTAAGCATTGTTTTTTAAAAGAATTTTTAAAAGAGATATAATTTCGAAATCAGACCTATTCCCCCCCCTCTAGGTCTTGCATTATTCTAGTAACAGAATTTCAAGAACAAGTATCCTCTACCCTAAATTGATGATTTGTTTGATCAACTTAAAGGATCCAGCCATTTCTCTAAGATAGATCCCATGTCTGGCTATCATTAGATCATATTCATTGATGACATCCTTATCTACTCCACAAGCGAGGAGGAGCATGCTGAACACTTACGTATTGTCCTAGACACATTGAGAAGCAACAGATTATTTGCAAAAGCCAGTAAGTGTGAGTTTTGGTTGTCCGAGGTGAGCTTTCTTGGGCACATAGTGACGACAGACGGGATAACAGTGGATCCAGCAAAGGTAGCGGCAGTGAAAGATTGGAACGCTCTTAAGTGTGTTACTGAGATCTGAAGTTTTCTAGGATTGGATGGGGTATTACTGCAAATTTATCCAAGACTTCTCCAAAATTGTGGCTCCGCTCACCCGATTGAGTCAAAAGGGAGTCAAGTTTGAATGGACAGATCAGTGCAACAAAATGTTTGAGGAATTGAAGCAGAGACATATAATGGCCCCGATCTTAATTCTTCCAGAAAGACCCAAAGGTTATACAGTGTATTGTGATGCTTCAGGTGAAGGACTGGGATGCTCTTTCAGTAAAGGTCCACAGGTAGTGGCTTACGGTTCCCGATAGTTGAAAGTCCATGAGCAGAATTATCCCGTCCATGATCTTGAATTGGCAGCAGTGGTATTCGCTCTCAAGAGTTGGCGACACTATCTCAACGGAGAAAGATTTGAGGTCTACTCTGATCACAAGAGTTTGAAATATTTATTTGGGCAGAATGAACTCAATATGAGACAGAGAAAAGGGATGGAGTATCTTGAAGACTATGACTTTGCCCGGCACTATCATCTGGGCAAGGCAAATAAGGTTGCAAACGCACTTAGCCTCATGACTCATGGAATTGTGGCTAGTTTAATCAGGAAAGAATGGGAGATGCACATAGCTATTGAGAATTTGAATTTGCGCATAACTAATAGAGGACATGTGTATAATCTAATTATCCATTCTACATTGGCTTCGAGAATAAAACAGTCACAAAGATCAACTCCGGATTGATGAAAATATGGGCGAAGATAACAGAGGGAGAGACAGTCCCACATTGGGTGCACAGGGTCTCAAGTATAAAAGGTAGAGTGTATGTACTCGTGGTATGCAGATTAGAGGTATTGAAAGAGGTACACCAATCAAAACTCTCGATACACCTTGGGAGTACGAAGATGTACTGAGACCTCAAGAGGCAATATTGGTGGTTTGGACTTAAGGGAGATATGGCAGATATGTCTCCAAATGTCTAACGTGTCAATGATTCAAGGCAGAACATCGAAGGCCACTGGGTTTACTCAAAGTCCTTTCCATACCAGAGTTGAAATGAAAGCACATAACAATAGATTTCATGCTAGATTTCTTAGATCTTCTAAAGGCAATGATGCCATATGGGTCGTGATTGATCATCTCACCAAGTAAGCACATTTCATCCCTATCAAGATGACAGATTAATCTGATATATTGGGTTGGCGATACGTGAAGGACATTGTCAGATTACATGGGATACCCAAGACAATTGTATCAAATCATGATGACAGATTCACATGTAGAGTATGGCAGAGTTTGAAAACAGCCATGGGCATGGATCTACTGTATAGCATAGCATTCCATCCTCAGACGGATGGACAATCTGAGAGAACTATACAAACATTGGAAGATATGTTGAGAGCTTGCATGTTAGACTTCCAGGGCAGTTGGGAAGATCACCTTCCACTGGTGGAGTTTTCGTACAACAACAGTTATCAGGCAAGCCTCCATATGGCTCCATTTGAAGCGTTCTATGGTTGACCCTAGAGATCCCCATTTTGTTTGATTGAAGTAGGAGAGGCTGCACTTATTGGACAAATTTAGTTGCGAAAATGACAGTGTAGATCAAGTTCATCCGACAGCACCTGTTGATTGCCCAGAGTCGACAAAAGAGCTATGCCGATAAGAGGAGAAGAACTTTGATATTAGAAGTGGGAGACCAAGTGTTCGTAAAAGTCTCACAACTCAAGGGTCACATGCGCTTTGGGAGAAAGGGCAAGCTATCTCCAAGATTTGTCAGACCATTCCCAATCATTGAAAAGAACAGCGAGGTTGCATATCGCATAGTACTTCCCGTACAGGTTGTCGAGCATGCATGATGTATTTCACGTCTCAATGTTGCGAAAGTAGAATCCCAATCTGCCAGATGTCTTAGATGTACAAGAGTTAAATGTTCAGAGCGATGTGTCCTAGAGGCCCATCAAGATCATAGATTCATAACAGAAGTTGCTAAGGAACAAAGAATTTCTTTCATCAAAGTGGTTTGGGAACGACACAGCAATGAAGAACCCACTTGGGAGTTGGAGTCAGAATTGAGAACATCTCATCCCGAACTATTTGTGTAATTTTTCTTTGGAACCAAACCTTCATCTAATTTTCAGGACGAAAACTCCAAAAAGGTGGTAGTATTGTAAGGACCCCGAATTTTAACTCCCTAATTCATGTATAATTTCTCCTTTATGAATGAAATGAATTGTGAGACTTTGATTCAAGAATGAAAATGAATGAAAATGTGGTATTGAATGAATGAAATAAGGAAGACACGAAATCCCCAAGTTGACCTATCGACATCGTCGATGTGTCAGCGAGTCCGAGTCGATGCATCAACCGTATCGATGCATACGATCAGGGAGCAGACCTAAATTACAGTCATCCGAAAAGAAAAACTACACTATTCGTAATAGACTGGTCGACAATGTCGACGTGTCGACAGACCTGCACTCGACGTGTCGACGGTATTGATACACATGATCTGAGAGTAGTGGAAAAACACTGTCATTCGAAAACAAAACCCAAACCATTCGAATTCGACATATCGACGGCGTTGATGTCTTCACAGACTTCTCGCTCAACAATTCGACCACGACGATGTCTCCAGTGGGTCCAGTATCTTAAATCAGGCACGCTTACCTATCGCTGCCCATGCATCCCTTTTCATGCATGGCTGCCTCCCACGCCATTCCCACCTGCCAACCACTCATTTATGAGTCTACGGCAACCAAAAGAGAAGGTAAAGAGAAAGAAAAGACAGAAAGAAATGAAGGGAGAAAAAAGAGAAGAAAGAAAGAAAGAGAAGAGGAAAAAAAGAAGATGAGATAAGATAAAAAGAAGGAGAAGAGAGAATTGTCTCCTCTCCCTCACTTTCAATCCTCAGTTTCGGCGGTGAGCCCTTCCCCTCCCCGCTAACTCCATGTACTCTGGGAAAGGGTGGATAAACAAAGCAAATAGGAGGGAAGTAAGCAAGGAGGAAAAAAGGTGCTGAGATCGGGGAGCTCATCCTTAATCTATTCGAGAAAACCTCGAATCCCTCTTGGTAGGTAGATTTTACTATGAGTTCGAGATAAACACACTATGATATTTAGAAACATGTACATACGAACCTATAAGATAGGGACCAAGAATAAAGGAGAGGCATGGAAGATGAATCCATGGCTTTCGGACTCAACCCAGTCAACATGTTGATCTTTTCGATGTGTCACCTGAAACACAAGTCCAATGAACCAGATATCCAAAGTATCGAACCTTAAGAATCAAACCCAGGATGACATATCGACAGTATCGATGTCTCGGCCTGGGATGACGAAAGAGGAAGTGAATCATAAATGGAAATAAGAATAAAAATGAAAGTGTTGATAGATGAACTAGTTCCAGGATGACATGTTGATGTGTCGGCATGGAAATGACAAAAGTGAATAAAATTGATGGAGAAGGAATCAATTCTAGTGGACACATCGACAGTATCGATGTGCCTACAAATCTCTGGGGGATGTATCGACCAAGCCAACGAAAGACGGATATGAATACTGATAGACCAAACCCTAGAGGACATGTCGACGTACTCGACACCTCGACTTTATGCACCACTAGATGTATCGACTGAATTAATACATATGATCTGAGAATGACCGAAAAATAGAGACATATACAGACAGAGCCTCGGTCGACATATCGAGATGATCGATGTCTCGACTGTATCCAGGGGCGACATATCGACAATGTCAATGTGTCGACCTGAGACGTTGACAGTTGATTGAGGTTTACTTATCTAATGCAAATCACATGTGTTGAGTCACTTAGACTCTAATGGACTTCTCAATTGACCCTTCGGCCTTGACTAGATCTACATAAAACGAATTAAAGGATCTTACATTATAATGACATGAGAATTGTGATTTGAAACATGTTTGTGTAAGAAGGAACCAAGAGTATTCTCGACACCATTCGAGCAGCTTCGTGAGTTATACCTTTCGCTGATCATCTGAGATCAGGTAGGTTTTCCTACTTTATTGAAGCACCTAAGTGTGAAATAATTATCGTTGTCATACTTATCCCTTTTAAAATCATAAGTCTTGAATTATGAGAATATTTTTTCAACATGAATTATCTTGAGCTATATTGTTATGATGTTTTTATGTATTGCAAAATATTGGAACTATATGATTCATGGTTTGTCATCATGTTGCATACATATACCTCATGCATAGTTGCATGGGAGGTGATTTCATTACTGAGCCAATAATGAAATGTCCAGACATTTCTTGGTCTCGTGTACAAGAATACTGATGAGATATTACAAATGTTATGCTTAGGCCACATCCATGATTGTGAATGTACGGCTTAAACTGGGCCAAAGAGCTCCTAGGAAGGTCTCGAAACCCTGTGCAGAGGGAGGAGTCCACACTCCACCGATAGTCTTGGTTAATTTGTGGATGGGTAACATCACCCTGTTGGTTGCCTCCTCAAATGTTGTGTGACATAATTGGCCAATAATAAACTAGTTGAATGAGATGATTAGTGTAATTAATACATGGGCATGGGATAACATTCATTGATGCATGGCACCCATGGCATATCATTACATGATAAGTAAAATGCAATTTTGAAATATGAGATTTTATTATGCTATGAAATTCTTTGAGAACTATACTAATGAATTCCAAAATATTGATTTCGAATTATATGTTATTATACTCTCACACTTCTTGGTGCATTTCCTTTGATCAGAATTCTTAATAGGCACATTGACTAAGCCCGTACATTTTCCCCTCTTTAGATGTTAATGTAGATTATGGCAAACAAGAGGAGGCTAGACCTAGTGGTAGCCAAGCCTGATCAAGAATTGAGCAAGAGAACGTTGGAGGAATTAGTCTTTATCTTGATATTTTGGTAGAACAAATGTAATTCATAGGAGTGATCTTGTGGGAATATAATAACTTAGCCTTAACTTCTAATTTTGAATTTGGTATTGTATTTGACTTATATGTTTTGGGTAATCCATAGCCTTGCTTTGAATGTTTTGGTATTATATATGAATGTTTAAATATTCAGTAGGTTGTGCTAGCACATGTAAAATGTCATTGTCGATTCGTGCCACGCGTGTGCTAGGTTGGGCCAGTCGAGGTTCGGGTCTTCGGACTCGGACTTGGATCGCATCGTGGCGTCTCCGTCCTTTTTCTCTATATTCTTTTAAAAAAAATATATGCGATGAAAAAGGGTGGGTCATCACAAATGACATATCGAATATAAGTCTGTCAACCCATCTATGAGACCGACCCATCGGTTGTGACCGTTATCTATCCGTTGAGTTGCAATTAATGCACAATGGTTACCTTGGCAGGCGTCACTTTTGGGAGTCACCGACCCATTGGTATTACCGACCCGTTGGTACATTTCTGATTTGAACTTGTTTGGATTGCTTATTTAATCTCCGAATTTTTCCTCGAAAGGAGAGAGGTTTTTGAAAAACAAACTCCTGAGAAATCATCTGAAGGCTTTACACTCTCTCAACCTCATTCTCTCTAATCAATCTTCATTTTGGAGAATCACTTGACTTTCAATCAAGAAATAGAGTGTAATGGCCCGGCCCGAAAAAAAATTGTGAATAATGTGTTGGTCGGACCGACAACAGAACATAAGTTCCGTATTTAAGTTCATGTTTGCACGATATTAGGTTATTTGCATCCCTGTCCTCGCCCAGCAGCCTACCTCTCTCCCCTACCAGAAAACCTTAACCTCCTCTACCCTTCCTCCATTGATTTTCACCCACCAAAAGCGTTGGATTCGAATTTCATACGCCTAGCACCCCTTTGCATGATTTTTTCTCCTCCAAAAGGTAAGGTTTGTGATCCTTATCTTTCCATTCTTCTTATTTGAATGAGATCTGAATGGTTGGGTTGAGAATGGAGTTTTGATGACTAATAAGCCGTAATGGGAGATGAATCCATGGAAATAGTTGGGGATTTTGGTAGGAAACCTTGTTTGTATGTAGATCTGAATTAAAATTGGAATTGGAACCATGGGAATGGAAGTAAAATTGGGGAAACCAGCATATGATTAATCTTGGAGATGATTTATGTGAGGAGATTTGGGGATTTCCTTAAAATTGAAGAGATTAATCTAAATTAAGGGTGAATCATGGGTCTAAATTGGGGGTTTTGTGTTTAATGTGTTTTGGGCCTAATCTATGAAAAATTAGTGATGATTTGTATTTATGATTATGATTAGAGCCATCTAACCCCAAACTCGACATTGTTCGACCCAAAGGACAACCCGGATTGTTGTAAATATCAAGGTGAGGATTGCTACACACATTATATATGAATGCGTGTATGCTATGAATTGAAGTAGGGAATGTATCGTATTATTGTTATGATTTATGCATGATATATAGAATGGATGTGTCCTATGATAATCATGAAATATTATGAATTCCATGTTATGTGACATGTAGCATGTTTATTCTCTGATTATGATAATGGATAATTTGTGTTAATTGTTGGAGACCCTTGTGAAGGGTTGAGATGAATTATTGATGAATTTAATTGGGTTTATGTTGTGAAAAATGGAGTAATTGGACTTAGGATCTAAAACCACCATGAGACTGGTTGAATAAATTGTAGGGATAAAGAATATGTGTAAATAAACCAGATATGTGTATCTCAAAGTTGGTACAATTAAAATAACCCAATGTGATAATTATATTGAATGTATGAAACGTAATGGAATATGATATGTTGTTATCATTCTAAAATTATGGCCATTATGTGATTATAACATATATGTTGCCTATGTAATTGTGAATATGATCCCTTTTGCATTACCCACTGATGTGAGCCTAGGAAGTTATCTAGGAGGATGTTGTGCTAATGGGCATGATGAGATTGAGAATCATTAGTGCTGGGATTAGACCTAAAGGGTGTATAGGACTTGGTGATGTGTATTTCCCTTATTTGGGCCCCACTAGTAGTAGTCTCCACTCCCTAGAGGTGATTGGTGTGACAAGATGATGATTTGTTTAAGGAACCCTATTGAAGCGGTGGCGTCAGCTATGGAACTTGGTCCTCTAGGGTCGCCATCGAGGAGTATATCTCCTATCATGCTTCGCGTTGTAGGTCGCTCTCACAGCTATTTGTGGTTGTCGTTGAGGAGTATAGCCCCTCACATGTTTCACGTTGTAGGTCGCTCTCACGAATATTTTGTACGCTTGGTGTACAGTATTACGTAGGGTTAGATACTTGTGAGCCTACTTGGGCAGTACTAACTTAGTAAGACGTATTGCACAGGGTTAGATATTTGTGAGCCCTACTAGGGCGGTACTAACTTGGTAAGTTGTATATTGATCACATTAGAGCTGACTTAATCACCAGAGTGGTGAAGGGACGCAGAGTGAGGTAGATTATCTATGTTGTATGGAGGTTTCCCACTTGTAAGTGGTGGCCTATGTCCCTCAAGGGCTCATGATGTTTGAGAGCCCGTTCCATAGTGGTGTCCTTTGATGGACATTGTGTTCACGTTGATAAGATTGGTACCCTTGGGTGGACATTGCGTTCACGTTAAAGAGATTGGTATCCTTGGGTGGACATTGTTTTCTGATTGATGAGATTGATAACATGACATGATAACATAGCCTTATTTATATTCCATTTCATACATGTTATTATGTGGGTGCGTGAGTGTGTAACATGCATATTTTCTCACTCAGTATTGTTTATACTCACGTCCTTGAAATTTCAGGTAATATTGCAGTGGATGGTTCCGAGGGACCCCGACGAAGAGCTTAATTATTATGCTGCTTTAGATGCACTACATATTGAGTTGTTTATTTCATTTATTTGATTTGAGTAGGTGATGTTGTTTATACCATTTTGTTCATTGTGGATTTGGTTGTAATAAATTTTAGAATGTTTGATAACATTTATGATAGAGAATTTACATCCTCTTTGAGATATCAATGGTATTTAAGATCATTAATTGGATTTGTTTTTTTGTTATATGAGAACACGTGTGTTTCCCACGTGTAATGTACGAAAAGAAAAAATTATCCGCATCACGTGCCTATGTTTTGGGTTAGGACGTGACATAGAGAGATATGAAGAAACCTTGTCTAGGAGAACATCGATAAACCTTAGATCTTAAAACCTCCTAAGCTTGTGATTGTGCATACAGTGGTATATCATCTACATCAAGATTATCAGAGCAAGGGAGAATCTGTTAAGCACATCTACATTCAAGAAAGTCAAAGGCAAGTGCTTCATTGTAGTTAATTTTTATCATCATCTTGTGAAGTGGATTAAAGAATGTTTACTCTTGAACCACTATAAATAATAGAGGGATAAGAAAGTAGATCGGGGTTGGTCGAACCTTTCAAAATTAGGATTTTGTATGTGAAAGTCTTATACTATTATTGAGGGTGTAATTCCCCACAGAGTGAATTTGGGATGGCCCAAGATTGGGTGAGTCCAACAGTGGATGTAGGTTTGATTAAACCGAATCACTATACATCAAGTGTCATTTATGGTTGGTGGATTGTATACTCTTGCAACTTGATTAATTGTTTTACATTGTTATATTATTTTTTATTACTCAAGTCATTTGCCAAAGGTTAGAAAAATTTGGGAATTGTCCTATTCACCCCCCTCCGCCCCTCTCTAGACAATCCATTCTAGCACATCGGGACTTACAAAGAGTACCACAAACACAGCTAGGTAAGTTCCTAGGTAACTGGAGAAGTCACAATGGTCTCGCTTAAGACCCAGTTGTCCTTAGACGTGTAAGTCTTTATGACAGAACTTGCCTTAGACACTGTGAATACAACAACTCTTTACCAATGAACTAATAGAAGACCAAATTAGAGATGGTCCTATTGAGCATTAACAACCCTAAAGTGATAGTTCTAGATTAATTTTATTGGTCAATGCATGAACCACTTTTAGTAAACTTTTTTCTTTAAATATTGTGAATGCAGGTCTAGATTACCAGTGCAAGATTTGTCACACTCCAACCAGATGGCGGGCCTGGAAACGTGACTATTTTTTTTCCAATCATGTAACATCATAACTAGGCTGCAAACTCAATATAAACTTTTAAGCCCATAACAATAAAATGTCACACGTGGAATCAAACATGTACCACATCTAACCATATACAAACACATATCATACTAACAAATATTTCCATTATACCATCAAAGTTACGAACGAAAACATAGTAGTTTAATACATGTTTAGATTAAAGTACCACAGGTGGTACTGAAATGAACAAAACATTATCATCTTGAAAATAAATATAATAAACATATTATCCATCATCGGAAAATACGATCGTCTACAAACGCTCCCTCATCCTAAGGAAACAGTGGAGGTTCCTCCTCCTCGGGTGCTAATCCTGAAATATGAGGGGTGTGAGCTCAAGCCCAGTGAAGAGATCTTAAAACAATATATTCATCAATATTTACAGGTTAAACAATGCAAACTTATAATAACAATAATGGTCTACCCTTACCAACAATTGTGTAACACCCCGGATTTTCATTCCAGGAATATATATGGAAATTGTCCATTTAATTTGTGAATTAATGGAGATGGACCTTAAATGGGTAAGGAGTTGGGTCAATTGCCCAATTAAGACCCAACGGATTATGGATTAGGTTCAATTGAAATAAATGGGTAAAATTTATTTAATTGGGTCAAGGTGGTCAATTGGGTCAAATGCCCAATTGGGACCCAATGGGTCATAGATGAGCTAATTAGAAGTAAATGGGTAAGGTTTGATAATTGGGTCTAATAACCAATTAAGATACAAGGCATGAGATCCACCTCATCAAGTGAGGTGGCATGTATGTGACATGGCTAAGTGGGACCCCAAGTGCCATGTGTCATGATTGACTTAGTCGACCACCAAATGAGTACAAGTCTTGAGTTTAAAAGAATTAAAAATATTTGAGTTAAGGTGAGTTGAATGGGAAGTTAATGGGACTTTCATTTTAAGTAAGTAGAGTGGCAAGATCGAGGGTTTCCATCTCAAAAGAGGAAACCCAAATGGCATACACGTTGAAGAGGTGGGAGTTTCATCTCATGGGATGAAACTCCAAAGGAAACATTAATGAAGGAGGTGAAGGGTTTTGTTGTTACAAAGGGGCACAACCTAAAGCATACACGTTGGGGAGGTGGGAGTTTCATCTCATGGGATGAAACTCCAAAGGAAACATTAATGAAGGAGGTGAAGGGTTTTGTTGTTACAAAGGGGCATAACCCAAAAGACACCACCCTTGGCTGATCCTCTCACTAAGACAAGAAAGACCTACAGATTTCTATCTCAACTCCTCTCCCTCACACTCTTGGAGCCGATCCCTTACAAGACAAGGAAAAGACTTAAGGTTTTCCATTCTCAAATCCTCTCCCTCTCTCAAACCTCTTCCTTGGCTGAATCACTCTTAGGATTTTCATCTTAATCAAGCACCACTCTTTGGCCGAAGATCAAGGAGGAAGAAAGGAAAGACTAAGGAACGAAAGAAGATTGGAGGAGTCGCGGAATCGGTAAGTGGTACTTGTCAAGATTTTATTAAGTAAAAAGAGATTAAAGAGACATTCCATATAGATTGGAAATGGTTGGCCAAAATGTTATGGGCTATGGATTCAAAATCCATCCAAGGAATGAGATGGAAAAATGGACGAAACCCTAGATTGTTATGTATAAGGACCCTTGAGAACTCCAAAGGGATTGGAAGGGATTCGGCCATGATGTATTGTCGAACCCCATCAAGTGATCTAAATATGGGAATGTGATTTTTAAGAGGAAAAGATGAACCATAGGGTTCGGCCATGTTGTATGGCCGAACCCCATGGAAGTGGGTTATTAATTTTAATGGGTTTTTAAAAGATGAAATGATGGAGAAATATTGATGGATGTATATGAATTTAGACCATGGGTTCTGTCATGTGTATGGCCGAACCCCATGAATTATTTTGATGAGTCATTTGGTAGATCTATGCATGTTAAGTGATTGAATAACCAAGTTAAGAAACGAGGGTTAAATTGGTAAGAAGATGGAATGAAGAACCATGGGTTCGGCCATGTTGTATGGCCGAACCCCAGGGATAATATTTGATGGACTTAGGTGTTGTTTTTATCAAGTTAAAAGATTAACTTAGGTGATGGGATTAATAAATCAAAGAATGGATGTTGTTGGACCCATTTTGTGTAAAATACAACAAGGGTTAAAAAGGGGGTCAAAACCAAAGAGTGAACTTCGGCCATGTTGTATGGCCAAACCCCACAGTGAGTTTTGGTGGACAGTGGACAATGGACAGTGGGTAGTGGACAGTGGACAGTGGGTAATGGACAGTGGACAGTGGAAAGTGGGTAGTGGACAGCGGGTAACCTACTGATTTTTTAAATGAAATATTTATATGATTTTCCAAATGGTTAGGTTAAATTGGAAGGATGAAGGGAATGGTTTAAATCAATTGGAATAATTAAATTGGCTATTTTATGGAATTAAATGGATCACCAGATTGATGTATGTATATGTTAAATGTAATAAGGTAACGGGATTTCACAAACGATGAACGATCGGCTTGACGCGATTTGTGATCGATTTTTGGACAGAAACACAAGGACCCGATAATTGTACGTTGGTAGGATTCCTACCTTATTGAAAACCATGGAATATGTATATATGATGATTTTAATTCATGTTTTGATTAGTTATTTTGGTATCAAATGATATGTTTCAATTATGGAATTTTAAATGCTATGATGTTTATTATTACATAGCATGTTGGCATTTGCATCTCATGCATGGCATGGGAGGGATCAAATGAGGGGAGTCCACGCTTCCATTCGGTTTCCGATAAAACAATCGTGGGGAGGAATCCACACTGATTCTGGGTTATGATGATTGAGATGTAAACGGAGTCAATGCTTCGTTCGGTGGGACCAAGAAACAACCGTGGGGAGGAATCTACCCTGATTCCAAGGGATATATGATTGAATTGTAACTGGAGTCCACGCTCCGTTCGGGGCGACCGATAAGGAATTTGTGGGGATACCTTGATGAGGTTTTGCCATCAAGAGGAATACTATGTTTGTAATGTAACTGGAGTCCACGCTCCATTCGGGGAGACCGATAAGGCATTCGTGGGGATACCTTGATGAGGAGTTTCCATCAAGAGGAACACTATGTGATTGTGATATGGATGATGGGTGGGACTCATTGCATATGACACCCATGGCATGGCATTGTTTTACATGGTTTTGATATTATCTATATCTATGTGATTTCTATACTAACCTATGTGTTGACCCTACTCGAGTACCTAATGGGCGTGTTGTCTAACGCCCTACTTCTACCTTAGTTGATGACACAGGAAATGGAAGGAACGAAGGACGCGGTCGGTGTCAAGCTTAGGATCTTGGATGATCTAGTTTCATTTTATTTAAGTTTATTCATGGACAATGTAATTTGCGTAGCTAGTATTTGGGACTGTAATAACTTAGACTATTTGCTATAGTTTGGATGGTGAATTTTGGATATTATAACTTAAGGTGATTATTATTAAGTGATGGACTTCCTTGCTATTTAAAAATTGGTAGGATAGTCATTCTATTATAATTCCGCATCTACGATTTATTCCGCATATATAACCTTGTTGCATGTGAACCGTTTTAGTGGACTTGGTCCACTCACACATATGGTTGGCCAGTTAAGGGCCGGGCTTTGGAAGCTCGGACTTAGCTCGCGTCATGATTTTCCCACTCTCTCTCACTTTTTATTTTTTTTAAAAAAATAGACTCTGATTTTAGGTGAGTGAAAAGGGCGGGGCGTTACAAATTGTCTCACCAACTTACCATGGATGATCTCATACACCATATATCCAACTTGCCATCACTGCCACACCACTGCCACACATATGAAGCACTACACTGGCTATTCGAATTCATTAAATCCCGACACGGTCAAAATGTAGCATCTTGCATGACCATAAACGACCTCACTAGTCCAGCCTCACTAGCCAATAACTGACCTAACGGTCTGACTTCACTGACCGATGATCAGCACATGAGCTAAATATGTGGAGATAGTACCATCAACTTCACAACTCATTCACTTACCATGATGCTCAGGTTCTCACATCGGATAATAAGCATAATAAACATCATTATGGATCAACATGAATATATCAATATATAGACATGTAAGTGCGTTCATTTTTCATTATAGACTACTAGACCTCGACTCCCTGACACCGTGTTACGCTTCCGTTCTAATAGTTAGAACAATTTCCATCTCTCACATGGAAGCAGTGTCAAGTCTAGTTTTCTTGCCCACTTAGTCTTTCTATTTCATGTAAAAATTCATGAAATCACTAATTGCACTAGATTCTAGGTTTACAAAACCTGAGTTACTAATCTTGTATTATTAAGTCTCCTCACCCTTAATTGTCGGGTATTTGCAGAGATTTGTTTCACACAATAGAATACAGTGAATAGACATCCATAAACAAACACAATACACGTTCATAGCATAGGTAATCTTTTCTAACTCATTTTCCAGAAAAACACAAAGGAAATGGTCGTGGGTCCATATCATAGGTTACTACTTCATTTTAAGTTAAAGTCAGAATAGTCAGCAAATCAAAACACCGAATGAAAATAAAAATGAAAGTACTCAGTGTTCAGTCTCATATTTCTTCTTGGCCATGGTAGTGTAACACCTCGGATTTTCATTTCATAAATATATATTAGAATTGTCCATTTAATTTGTGAATTAATGGAATGGAAGTTAAATAATGGAAATGGGCCCAAAATGGGTAAGGTAATTGGGTCAATTACCCAATTAAGACCCAACGGGTCATGGATAAGGTTGAATTGAAAATAAATGGGTAAACCTTAAATAAATGGGTCAATTGCTCAATGGGGACCCAATGGGTCATGATGAGCTGATTTGTAAGTAATTGGATAAGGTCAATGTAGTTGGGCCAAATAACTAATTAAGACCAAGGCATGTAAATGGAATGGTTAAGTGGGACCCTAAATGCCATGTAGTGCATGGTCGGCTAAGTCATGGTTGATTTGGTCAACCATGGGTGAGTTCAAAGGAATTGAGTAAATGATAAGTTGTGGATGAATTAAATTGACTTGAGTTGATTAATGAGTTCAAATGAATTAAATTATGTGAGTTGAGCTCAAGACTAAAATGTTTGAGTCAAGGTAAGTTGAAATGGAAATGGAAGAGTTTCCATCTCAAGGCGTACCAACCCAAGGGACACACGTTGGAAATGGAGAGTTCCATCTCATGGATGAGACCCATGCACACGTTGGGAAGCCAAGGGGTGCCTTGGTTAAGCCAAGGGACACCTTGGTTAAGATGAAACAATTAAGATGGAAGTGAGAAAGTCTTGGGCTGATTACAAAGAGGTACAACCAAGGGGCACTTCACCCCCCTTGGCCGAATTCCACAAGTTGAAACAAGGAGATTTGCATTCTCTTCTCTTCTCTCTCTCTCTCTCTCTTTCTCTCTCTCTCTCTCTCTCTCTCTCTCTTTCTCTCCCAATTCGTCTATGCCTTAGAGAAATCAGTGAAGAAACAAGTGAAGGATTAAGAACGGAGTTTGGGCTGATTACCAAGAGACACCACACCTGTGGTCGATCCTCTCTCCATTGAGAGCAAAAGGATTCCATCTTCTCTTCTCTCTCCCTCTCTCATTTTCTTTGTTAAACATGGAGAAGGTTTCTGGAAGAATCAGTGAAGAACAAAGAAAGGAAAGAAGGGCTGAGGAATAAAGACAGAACAAAAGAAACGAAGGAGACGTGAAAGAAGCCAAGCTTAGGAGCTTGGGCAGCTTATGCTTACTTTATTTAATATTTATTTTAGAGCAATGTATTTGAGATAATTTCACTTTGGGACTGTAATAACTTAGTTTATTTTGCTATGGTTGATTGTTGATTTTGGATATTTAATCGTAAGTTAATTTAATAGTGATGGGCTTCTTTGCTTTTAATATCATGATTATGGATGATTTTCATTCATATAATAATTCCGCAGTTAATCATTAACTGTGAACTATTTTTTAGTGGACTTGGTCCATACACACGTATCGTTGGCCAGTTAAGGGTCGGGTTTGGGAACCCGGACTTAGCTCGCGTTGTGACATTCCCGCTCTCTCTCACTCTATTTAAATAAAAAATATATACTCTGATTTTCGGCGAGTGAAAAAGGGCGGGGTGTTACTGGTAGAGTATTGATACTTTGCCCAGAGGGTACAAAACATAAAAGTAAAGTGTTCAGGCTACTACACATATTGTCTTATGGATTGGACCATGAAGACATATTGAGTTAGGCATAGAGTGATACAAAAACATAAAATGCTCAGGCCACTACTCATATTGTCTTCTGAATAGGACCATGGAGACACACTGAGTTAGGCCTAGAGAGTACAGAAAATAAATCACTCCGTGTCCGATCCCTTTTTTGCCAACGAGCATTGTTTCTGCAGCGCTACTGATGGCTACCGAGTGGCGTTTCTGCGGCGCTACAGGTAGAGGGTTTTTGGCATGGAAGTGAACATTCAAGGCAATAATGTAAACACAAAAGAGTTAGAGTCAATGATGTTTTTAGACATAAGATCAGACTTCTGTAATTTATCATCAGCAATTAAAACATAAATCTACCACAAATCTTAAATTATTAAATCTAAATAAATTTCAAGAATCACTTTTGGTTCCTTGGAACCTTTAACTGTGGCTTCGGAACTTCCGAGCCACTGTCCTAAATACTATGTTTTTATCAGAACCTCCGGAACTTAGCTTAGCTCCTTCGAAACATTGGTTTATCCTTCAAAACCTCTGAGTTTTAGGTCTTGGAACTTTCGAGCCTGTTCCGAACAGAGAAACAACAGAGACAGGAAAAATAATTGGCCACAGTGTGCTTCAGAACTTGCCATAGTTTGCTCGAATCTTCCGAGCTGTTCGGAACGTCCGAAGATGATCCTCGGAACGTCCGTGACTGTAACGCCCCGCCTTCTCCGAGAAATCAGAGTCTAATTTTTTTCTAAATAATAAAAGAATAACAGCGGAAGAGAGCGGTGGCGCCACGACGCGATCTAAGTCCGACCCTTAACTGGCCACCCATGTGTGCATGGACTAAACCCATGAAAGACAAACCACACATGGAACTAAACAATGTCATGCGGAATAAACTAAACCAATTGCTGAAATAATCTGATTAGATAGCAAGTACAAGTCTCAATTATTAAAATAACTTATCCAACCATCCATTGTCAATATCATAAACAAACCATAGCAAAGGTATCAACTTATTACATGTCCATAAACGAAATCCAAATAACAGTATATTATAAAAATAATTACAACATCAAGCTCTTAAGCTTGGCTCCCCTCCTGGTCATCGTCCTTCTCTTTCCCCTTCCTTGTTCCTGCATTATCCTCTAAGGATAGAATTAGGGCGTTAGATCAACGTGCCCAGTAGGTTTTCCGATCAGGGCTACCACATGGTTAGCATATAAAACATGCATATATATCATAGTACATGATTATCAATAAAACATCTGAAAACAATGCTATGTATGTAAGTGCATTTGTAATGAGTCCCACCCATTACCAGTATACATAGCCATCAAGTTCTTTCACAGTGTTCTTTCATTGGGACTCACACGATAAGTTAATCCACAGTAATCCTCATTTCCTGTGGAAAGACACTTCATCATTGAGTTGTTTCACAGTGTTCTTTCATTGGGACTCACACGATAAGGTAATCCACAGTAATCCTCCTTTCCTGTGGAAAGACACTTCATCATTGAGTTGTTTCACAATGTTCTTTCAGTGGGACCCACACGATAAGGTAATCCACAGTAATCCTCATTTCCTGTGGAAAGACACTTCATCATTGAGTTGTTTCACAGTGTTCTTTCATTGGGACTCTCAAGTCAAGGTAATCCATAATCATCACCCCATGCCACGCATGAGATGTCAATGCATTGTATATCATTTGTAAATACATAACTCATCATTCAAAACCACATTTGAAACATAATATCAAATACAACATATCTCATAAAAACATGATAAAACAAATCATATTTGCGGTTACAAGTAGGTAGGAAACCTACTGAAGATTAGCTTCGGTGTTTATTCTTTCTTAAAGCGTCACTTGCTCACGACTTGCACGCCGTTCAACTTCCGCTTCCTTGTTATACAATCAGCAAGTCAAATACTTGATCTACTTGATTTCTAATCAAGTTTAGGTCTCATATACCATAAAAATACCTTGGTAGGGTTCGGCCATACAACATGGCCGAACCATACCACTTTGGTTTAGGTCCATACATCCAATCCTATGATCATTCCATCTTTGATCAATTCATCAATAATTACCTTTATGCATTTAGGCTAACCTTTTGTTTAATTTTCCTTCAACACCACTAACCATATCCAAACCAACTTAATGGGGTTCTTTACATCATTCATACATACATATAAATTAACCACTAAGTCCATCCATCAACATTAGTAACTACACACTAGGGTCACCAATGACCATTAGTGGGGTTCGGCCATACTTCATGGCCGAACCTCACCAATCTGATTTTTGTCCTACTTTCCATCATTATCATGATTGATCAAATTAATATTAGATCCATAACTAAGCATAGGTGTTTCTTAGAACAAAAGCATAAAACAAACCTTAGCTTCCAACATGATTTTGATCCAAATCTCCCCTCAAAACAGTCCATGGGGTTCAGCCATACACATGGCCGAACCCTTATGGTTCTTTTGCTCAATGATTCCATCATTTGTATACAAGTTAGGCTCTACTCTTTAGCCATGTTAACTACACGGTTCAGCCATCCAATGGCTGACCCAAAACAGGAACCATGACTCCATTTTAAATCACATAACATCCCATAAGATGACCCATGGGGTTCGGCCATTCACATGGCCGAACCATATGGTTCTTTTGATGCAATTCTTCCAATAATTCCATATAGTTTATCCACTGCATCTTAGCCGTAAGATAGTAGGATTCAGCCATAACATGACCCAATTAAAAACATGTAAATACCTCCACCATCGGTATGGTTTGTAGACTTCAAAACCATAAACCTAATCCACTCTTTTCATGGGGTTCGGCCAACCAAGTTGGCCGAACCCAATGATACATTTTTTACCTTTTTAAGCAACCTTATCCAAGGTTAAGTTCCTTGATGTATTCGGCCATTCCAAGGCCCAAAACATGAAACTCAAAATCATAATTTAAACCTTTTCAAAACATGCATCATAAACATCTAAAACAATCCAACACTTGCATGGTTTTATCTTACAAAAACCATCAAAATTAACCAATTCTTTTCATGGGGTTCGGCCATCCAAAGTGGCCGAACCCATTGATCCATTTTTTATCACTTTTGTAAAACACCAGCCAAGGTCTAATCCTTGATGGATTCGGCCAAGACATGGACAAATCATGATTCATTAATCCCATTTTATTAAACAAAAACCCATGGAAATACTTACCAAATTTTCCAAGCTTTTCCTCTTGCCTTTGCTCTTTACTTCCTATCTTTCTTAGCCTCCCTTCCTTTGCTGGTTTATGCTTGATCGATTGGTGAAAACACCACTGCTGGTTCAGCCAAGAGAAAGAGTTTGGAGAGAGGGAGAGAGATGAGGATTCTTAGGCTTTTCCTTGTGTGAAAATCGTCCAAATGGGGTGGTCATCTTTTTTTGTAAATCAGTCACTATGACCTCTCAATTTCCTCATAAATTCTTGATCAATTCAAAGGGCCACTTGGCACAACCAAGACACCCATTGGCACCGGCCAATGCAACCTTTGGCAACCCCATGTAATCTTATCTCATTTAAATCAATTCCATTTAAGACTTTGCATGGAAGCTCACACCACAAGTCCCCAACGTGTGGGACTTGTATTGTGTGGCTTGAGACACATGCACCTCTTCATCTCCCCTTTAACTCACTAATTTTATAGCCCCTTTGATTTCCATTTTGACTCACCCAACTCACAAGTCCAACTCACCACATCAAATGACACTCATTTTATGAACTTGAGTCAACTCATTTCTTAATTCAAAACCAACTCAATTCAGTCCCACTCAACCTGATTTGACTCACCACTTGAGCTCATTTGAGGGCCCACACGGTCAGCCAGTGGTCAACAAGGTCAACCCGACCCATTGGGTCCCCTTTTTAGCTCCTTGACCCGTTTTGACAACATGACCCATTTATGGGCTGTTGTAGCCATTTGCATTTGGTTTTCACATGTGCATCAAGGCTACCCATTTATGATCCACTTAATTTCCAATCAATTCAGCTTAACCCTATTAAATTTGGGCTCACCCAATGGTCTAATAAGTCCATTATGACCCATTGGGTCCAATTGGGTCCTTTGACCCAATTACCAATATTGACCCAAATTGATGTACATTACCTGTCCAATCAAATTTGACATTTATAATGTGCTCATAGGGTCTTAATTTGAACAATGGGCCCCACTATTTCCATATTTACAATCACATTTATTGAATTCACCAATCCAGGGGCATTTTCTTAAATATTCATCTTATTGAGAAATTGGGGTGTTACAGTGACTGTCCATCAGAGGCAGAGAGAAAGGTTAGCCTATGTTCGCTTTGGAACTCTCAAACATCAGTTCAGAACTTCCGAGCTCAGATCTTCCGAACTTCTGAGCTTAGATCTTCCGAAGATCGTCTTCTTCAACCTGTCACCTGTAACCAGTACAGTGACGGGACAGACAAAGTGAAATACGAAGCCAAAAACAGTGGGTTTCCTGTATTCATTTTTCACATCTTTCTGGTTAGATGTGTTCCCCTGTAAGTCTAGTATATTTACGAAATAAATTAGACATAAAGCAGTTAAGAGAGACATTTGCTTTTATTGATTAAATCACCAAAACACATAAAAATCTAAAGTTTCCACTAACTTTCAAAATTTATTTACAACTCAATTCTAAACTGAATTTAGCTCTGTTTGACCCTAAATTTATTAAAATTTAAGAATGAATATAATCATACCTTCGCTTTGAAAATTGGCTTGAGTTTTGGTCGCTTGAAACTTTTGCCACTAAAACCAGTTGTAGGTAATGTATAGGAGAAAGAAGAAGCTGAAGGAAGAGGAAGCAGCAGTTTTTGGAATGGTTTTGAGTTCAAAAATGATGAAATTCTGGTGCTTTGCCATGCTGATATAGAATGGAGGTCTAGAAGGCATAGGCATACAGTGGAGTGAAGGTTTCTACGACTAGTCTGCAAGTTACGTTCGTAGCTTGCATGAGTCGATGCCGACGCTGGTGCTTCCCACTCGTCAGCAGTGTGTAAGAAGCTTAGGGATTAAATTTTAGTCATACTAGATTATTTACACTTAAATCCAGAAAGCTTATTTTTTAATAATTTTAAACATATGGGATTAAATTAAATCAATATAGTCAGTCCAAAAGATCTCATTTAAAAATCCAAATACATTGTAAAAATTTGAAATACAATACACTTTAAAAAAAATCAATTGATTTTAAATAAAATGTCATTTTAATTAAACTCCAAAAATCAGATTGTATTTAATTAAAGTGTTTTAAAGTTTCATTTTCAAAATCTAATGACACAAAATGATGAGTTAAAGTATAGATTAAATACCATAGTTTTTATTAAGATTTTTTGACATTCACACTTATTTAAAATAATTATTTTGTAAAATAGGAACCTCTTCGGGTCAAATTATGTAACGCCCCGCCCTTTTTCATTTGCATAAATCAGAATATATTTTTATTTTTATAAGTGAGAGAGAACGGGCGGTTACGACGTTAGTCAAGTCTGAGTTTCCAAAACCCGACCTTTAACTGGCCACTATTATGTGTGCGTGGACTAAGTCCACTAAAACAATTTCACACGCTTTTCTTAATACTTGCGGAATAATTTATATGAATAAGATGTTATTCATTCTCTTGTCATCGTTAGGCAAGGAAAGCCAATCACCATGCAACATCAGTAAAACTTAAAAATTATCAAATCATAGCTATTAAGTTCCAAGGTGTCCCAATTAGTCTAAATTATTACAACCCAAAATGTAAGTCCTCCGAATACATCATTGAAATCAAAACTAAGTAAATTAAACTTAAATCTTCCCACGCTCCTACGCTTGGCTTCCTTCCGGTCCCACGTCCTTTTCCTTATCATTTCATGTTCCATCATCTATAGGTTAGAAGTAGGGCATTAGTTAACATGCCCAGTAGGTATTCCAATTAGGGATATGGTACACATAGGAGAAATATTAGAATATGATAAATCAAGGATTTATACATCATTAATGGCATATTTGTAAAAAAAACATCATGTAAGTAATAAAACAGTGCATGATGTTCATATCATAATCATGCTAACATTAGTGTCATGTTATGGGTGTCAATGCCAAATGAAATCCCACCCAATGTCCATACCCAATCACATCATAAATCAATCAATGGTTTCCTTGTCCAATTATGTCCACAGTGTTTGAGGCGGCAACCACCAGGGTACTGTATACCCATCCACAAATTAACCGGGATTTCCGATGGAGTGTGGTCTCCTCCCTCTGCGCAGGATTTCAGGACTGACTACCCAGGAGCTCTTTGGCCCAAATACACCGTACTTTTCTATCAACTGGACGCGTCCAAATCTCAAAGGTTCATATAGCTTCACTTCATATAAGTTAATCTCAAGCCAAAGTCTTGTCCGGACCACTCAGGACTTGGCTTGTTGGTGGTCATATGTGTTCCCTCATATGCCATGAATGAGCTAATGTACGCAAGAATGCCATTTCATTTAAAATACATCATTTAATTGAAAATCAACTCAAAATCATATACAATTTATTTAGCCAATGTATTCATCATATTTTGAATAAAACAAGTGTCATATTATACTCCATAGTGTTCTCAATGAGGTAGGAATCCTACCAGTGTCCGATATACTATCCTTTCTTGTCTTGCAAGGATAACGCTAACGGTCGCGTGAGATGAATCGCAATCCCTTTACGAAACTCTTTACCTCATAAAATTCAAACATACATGTTAGTTTGATTTTCCATTTTAATTTCATCATCCCTATTTCCATCTAAGTTCCATGTTCATTTCTCAACGCATTTACGCATCATAGTCTGTAACCCGTTTAAGACCCTCAATGGGGTTTGGCCATACAACATGGCCGGACCCTATTGTTCTTCCTTTTTATCTTGTTTCCATCCTACAAAATAGTCAGAGGATCCAGAGGAAAATCCAGAGTAAAACCTTATAATTCAGTCGACTGAAACACAATCAGATCCTATTTGTGCTTGGCCAGTATACTTTCAGTCGACTGAATCATAAGATTCAGTCAACTGAAACACAACCTGTAACGCCCGTCCTTCTTCACTCGCTGAAAATCAGAGTCTATTTTTTTTTTTTTTTGAAAATAAAGAGTGAGAGAGAGAGGGATGTCAAGACGCGAGCTAAGTCCAAGCTTCCAAAGCCCAACCCTTAACTAGCAAACCATGCGTGTGCGTGGACTAAGTCCACTAAAACGGTTCACACGTGATAAGGCTATACTTGTGGAATAAACATAGTTGCAGAATTATAATAGAGTTATTATCCTATCCAATTTTAAATAGCAAGGAAGTCCATCACATTAAATAACTTAAGTTTCAATGTCCAAAATAAAACAAACCATAGCAAATAGTCTAAGTTATTACAGTCCCAAAATGTTAATTACTCAAATTACATGTCCAAAATGAAAACTTAAATAAAATAAATCTAAATCATCCAAGCTCCTAAGCTTGGCTCCGTTCACGTCCTTTGCTCCGTCCATTCCCTGTGTCATCATCAAAGGTAGAAGTAGAGCGTTAGACAACATGTCCAGTAGGTACTCTGTGTAGGGTCAAACACATGGATTAGTATAAAAATCACATGGATATATATAATGTCAAAACCATGCAAGTCAATGCCATGCCATGCGTGTCATATGCCATGAATCCCACCCATCAACCATATCACAATCACATAGTATTCCTCTTGATGTACAAGCCACATCAAGGTATTGTCATGACTCCCCACATATGCCTTATTGGTCCCACAGAACGGAGCGTGGACTCTTCTTTTTATTACAACATCACAACCGGAATCAGTGTGGATCCTTCCCACGTGTGTTTATCGGATATCCGAATGAAGCGTGGACTCCCCTCATTTGATCCCTCCCATGCCATGCATGAGATATGAGTGCAAGCGTCCTATTCATATTACACATATAGCATGAAAATCCTATCATTAAAACATATCATTTGATACAAAAATAATTCTTTGCACATACAAGTAAAATCATCACATACATATTTCATGGTTTTCAATAAGGTAGGAATCCTACCAACGTCCAAATATCGTGTCCTTGCGTTTTCATCCAAAAACTGATCACTGATCCCGTCAAGCCGATCGTACACCTGTTTGTGAAATCCCGTTACCTTATTACACATAAATAAATTAAATCGATGTCCCATTTGATTTCCATCATTCCATGTTCATTTCCACTTATGATTATAGTCCTTAGCCCAGTTAAGACCCCCAAAGGGGTTTCGGCCATACCTTAGGGCTGAAAATGTTTTAAGTCCATAAAAACTCATTAGTGGTGTTCGGCCATACAACATGGCCGAACCTCACCCTTTTGGTTTTGACCCCTCTTTTAGTCCTTGTTATTTTAACCAATGCGGGTCCAACATCATTCCATCTTTGATTCATTAATCCAATCATCCTTAGATCCACAAAGGTCATCCATGGGGTTCGACCATACAACATGGCCGAACCCATGGTGCTTCATTTTTGTCATCTTAGTTCCTAATTTAATAGTCCATAATTAAATTATTTAAAACATATTAGGTCCATAAAACTCCTCCATGGGGTTCGGCCATACAACATGGCCGAACCCATGGTCCATTATTTTCCATCATTTAAAACCTATTTAAATCCACAACCATTCTTCCATCATTTTTCATCATTTAAAATCTAGTTAAATCCATAACCATTCGTCCATCATTTTCCATCATTTAAAACCTAGTTAAATCCATAACCATTCTTCCATGGGGTTCGGCCATACAACATGGCCGAACCCATGGTTCATCATTTTTAATCCTTTCTCCATTTTAAATCATCATGAGGATGGTTTTCTTAAAGATCACATACAAAAAGTTTTAGATCATTTGATGGTGTTCGGCCATACAACATGGCCGAACCTCATCCAACCTCTTTTGAGTCCTCATATGGTCTCCATATATACAAATAGGGTTCGGCCATGCAAGGGTCGAACCATGTTCTTTGATCCTTCTCCATTCCTCATATTAAATCATGCATTACCATAGTCTCATTGTCATCCATTAATCATGTATAACTTATCTTACCCACCAACAAGGTTAGGGTATTTTCATTCCAAATACTTAACCATCACATTGATATTCCTTGGATGGATTTTAAATCCATGGCCTATAATCATTTGGCCAACCATTTTCGATCCCATATGGAACCCCATGGTTTCGGCCATTCCGTAGCCGAAACCATGGTTCCCTTGATTTTTTATATTTTTAGTAACATAGAGCATAAACCTTACCTTTTCCACGTCTCCTCTGTTTTCTTTCGTTCCGTCTTTCTCCTCCGTTCTTCTCCTTCCTTAGTCTTTTCTTCTTCCTCCTTGATCTTCGGCCAAAGAGTGTTGCTTGAGAGGGAGAGGGTTTGAGGTGAAACCCTAAGGGAGGGTTCGGCCTAGGGTTTGAAGATAGAGAGAGGGAGAGAGAGAGAGAGAATGAGATGGGAATTTTTCTATCTTTTTCTCCAAAGGGTGGATCGGCCAAGGAAGGCTTGTTCTTGTGTAAGCCCTTTCTATCCTGCCCTAGGGTTTTGGTGAGAGGGAGAGGAGTTGAGATGGAAAAACCCTAACTCTTTTCTTGTCATAGAGAGGGTCGGCCAAGGAGGGCTTGAGAGAGGGAGAGAGTGAATGAGATGAAGAGTTAGCCCTAGGGTTTTGGTTATTGCTAACCCTAATCTCCCCAACCACCTTCATCAAGATGGGGTCTTTCCCATGTGTCCCTTGGCTAACCAAGAGGGCACATGGCTTACACTTGGCCATCACTCCCTTTCCAACATTTTTCTTGTCTAGGGTTTCCACGAGATGGAAACCCTCCACCTCCCCTTGGACTCACTTAAATCCTTTCATCTTCCATGTGACTCACCATCCATCCAACACACTTAACTTAAATAATACTCATTCTCCTAACTCAAACATTTGAATTTATTCTTAATTAATTAATTCCTTAACTCCACTCACTTCACTTAATCCTCTTGGACTCACCTATGAACTCACATGGTTGACCAAGTCAACCATGGTGGCCGGCCCCAACAAGTTACCTTAGACCACACGCCACCTCACTTGATGAGGTGGACTTGGGTCCCACTTGGCTATGCTACTTTGATGTCAACTCCTACACTTGCCACCTCACTCGATGAGGTGGACCCCATGCCTTAGATCTTAATTGGGTACACGACCCGATTAAATCAATTCCATATCCATGTAGCCTAAACATCCATTCTTCTTGACCCATTGGGTCCCAATTGGGTATTTGACCCAATTGACCACATTTTACCCAACTAATTAGAATTAACCTTATCCATGATCTATTGGACCATACTTGGGCCATTGCCCCAATTCTTATCCATCTAACATCCATTCCATCTATGAATATTAATTTTTAACAATTAAATTAGATAATAGTCAATATAATTATTGCATTGAAAATCCGGGCTATTACACAACCAGATCCCATCTATGTTTGGCCACCATACTTTCAGTCGACTGAATCATAACTTTCAGTCGACTGAAACACAAGCAGATCCCATCTGTGTTTGGCTAGTATACTTTTAGTCGACTGAATCCTAAGATTCAGTCTGCTGAAACACAACTAGATCCCATCTGTGTTTGGCCAGTATACTTTCAGTCGACTGAATCATAAGATTCAGTCGGCTGAAACACAACTAGATCCCAGGTGTGCTTGGCCAATACACTTTCAGTCGACTGAACCATAAGATTCGGTCGGCTGAAACACAACCAGATCCTATCTGCGTTTGGCCAGTATACTTTCAGTCGACTAAATCATAAGATTCAGTCTGCTGAAAGACAACTAGATCCCATGTGTTCTTGGCCAGTACACTTTCGATCGATTGAAATACAAGATTCAGTCGACTGACTTTGGGTCAGATCCTTTGCGTATTTTTTTCCAACTCCATGGCATTATAACAATTTTGACCATTCATTCCAACCAATCAGGAAACCCATGGGTCATGGCCACACCATGGCCGAACCTATGGTTTCCTTAGATTAATGTCCATTTTATTAAGTCTAGACGTACCTTCCTTTAATCTCATTCTTTTCTTTTGGTCTTTCTCTTCTTCTTTAATTATTCTTCTCCTTTCTTTGTTCTTCAAGGTCTTTCAAGTGTATGGAGGTAGAGGTGGGAGAGAGAGGAGAGGAGTGGAGAGAAAAATCCTTGTTTAAGGGAGGAGGGGTCGGCCAAGGGGTTTGGTGTGCCCTTTGGTTTGGGTTTTTATTTAAAAGTCTTAAACTCTTCCCTCCCTCTCATAATAGCTTGGTCTAACCAAGGAGGCCCTTGGTTTAACCAAAGAGGCTCTTGGCTTCCCAAGGGTGGTTTCATGGCTTTTGAGGTGAAGACCCTTGGGTTCCCAAGTGTCTAAGTACAATGTATTTACACAAGACACCCCAACTTTTAATCTCAACCCTTTATCTTCCCTTAGATGAAATCCTAGCCTTCCATCTCATCCCTTCATCTTCTCAACTTAAGCAAAACTCTAACTCAAGACTTAAACTCAAATGTGGTTGACCAAGTCAACCCATGCCATGGTCGAAGTTGCATGTGGTGACTTGGTTACCACATGGCACTTGGATCCCACTTTGGCCATGTCACTTGGTGTGTCACCTCTACTTGTATGCGACCTCAGTTTTACTTTGCACCACACTCGATGACGTGGCATCCTTGCTTAGTTGGCTTCCATGTGATGATATGAATGCCACATGGCAATGCTACATCACTCACATGCCACCTCACTTGTTGAGATGGGCTTTGATGCATTAAATACACTAACTTATCAAATTCAACTAACTTAACTAAATTTACCCAATTATTTTAAATCAACGTCACCCATGACCCACTAGGTCTTAATTGGGTAATTGACCCATTTCATTGCCCATCTAATGTCCATTTCAATTTCTAATTTGAAATTCACTTAAATTGCAATCCAATTGGGCAAATCCAATAAATTTATAAGTTAAGGAAAATCCGGGGTGTTAAAATATTACCCTCTTTTGGAATTTTCGTCCGAAAATCGGGTGAAGTAGTGTAACACCCCGGATTTCCAAGTTATTAATATATATGAAAATTACCCATTTAATTTGTGAATTATTAAATATGGACCTTAGATGGGTAAAGTGTTGGGTCATTGCCCAATTAAGACCCAACGAGTTGTGGAAATGGTTTCAATATAATTAAATGGGGCTGAATTTAAATAGTAATTCAATATCTATAAATAAGGGATATAAATTAATTGTCATGCGCATAAAGAGACTAGGAATGGGATATTGTGCATTGCCAAATATTAGATTTACATATCCAAGAAGATGTCTAAAATTAAATAAAGATTTCTTAGGCCTTGTATAGGGATTTCCATATCCATGAGGATGCGCTCAATGGTGTCCTTTTCCTTGGTTAAAAACGGCATACACAAAATAAGAGAGGGGAGCACGAAAATTGCTAATTTGAAAGGATATGCGCAATCCATGATCATGCGCCAAAACAAGTCCTTTTCCTAGTCAAAGAGTGAAACTAGGAAGGTGCTAAATTGAAGGGTCGGCAGCTTCTATATGACCTATTGGAATTTTATAAAAGGAGGGTAGCAAGGGCGCACGACATACACACAACATCAAGAAGGGATTGACGCTGGTGTGCTCTGACTAGATGGTGTTCTCAGCTTTGTGAAAGATAAATGAGGAAATGAGGCTAAGGAAGAAAATGATTGGAAGAGCAAGAACAAGCGAAGGAAAACCAGAGGAGTCGCGGAACCGGTTAGTATTTTGATAATTTCATTTAAAGAAAGGAACCATAGGGTTCGGCCATGGGTATGGCCGAACCCCATGGAAGAAAATTGAGGGAATGATTATGGTTAATTAATGGAATGATGAACCATAGGGTTCGGCCATGTTGTATGGCCGAACCCCATGGAAGGACTTTGTTGATTTTTAATGGAAGTTTGGAGGATGAAAATCATAGAGTTATGCTTATGGTTTTAAGAGGTTTTACAAGGCTTGGATGAATGTAAGAAATTAAAGAACCATAGGGTTCGGCCATGTTTCATGGCCGAACCCCATGGAGGGGTGTTGGTAATGATTATGGGTTTTTGAAGGATAAACTCCATGGAAAATTATTCATATTTTTAAAAGGTTTTACATGGAGAAATATATAATTGGTTACATGTATTTAGATCATGGAAGATCAAGGATGAATGATTTTTAAAGAGAAGATTTTGAACCATAGGGTTCGGCCATGGTGTATGGCCGAACCCCATGGAAGATGTTATTAATTTCGAAAGTGATGGGAACGGTTGGATTGTCTCTATGAGTGAGGTTTGGCCATGGTGTATGGCCGAACCTCACTAGGGTTTATTTTATGGAAGATGGTTATTGATTTAGAAAGAAATTAATGATAGACTTTTGGATCCAAAAAGAAAAGAACCTTGATTATGGATTCAAGGATGGTAATTGCTATAATTGGAATTTAGACATCATGGGTTCGGCCATGGTGTATGGCCGAACCCCATGAACCAATTTTATTGGTCATGTATGGACCTAATATGATTAAAGGAATGGAGGATTAAGATAAGTAATTAGCCATGATGGAGGTAATGGCAATTTTGTAAATATCGCCTAAAAATGAAAGATCATGGGTTCGGCTATGGTGTTTGGCCGAACCCCATGAACTTGTTAATGGGCCATTTTTGGGTCTTTGTGTAATTTAAATGAATGGTTTACCAAACCAAGGGATGAAGGGAATGATTAGGGTTTTATTTTATGAATTATGAATCAATCATGAATTTATGTAATGGATCAATTTTTGGACCTAAACATGAGGTGATGGAAACAATGGCAAGAATGTAAATAAGTGTGAAAATGATAGACCATGGGTTCAGCCATGGTGTATGGCCGAACCCCATGGGGAATGACTTATGGATTTAATGCATGAATGGTTAGATTACTGGAATGTTAGCCATGGATGGCAATATGGTAATTAAGTAGAATAAATGGACCATAGGTTCGGCCATGGTGTATGGCCGAACCCCATGGGGATTGTTTTGATGGACTTAGGGTTTATGTATGTTGGATTAAATAAATGAGAAGTGATTAAATGATTAACTTAAGGGGGTGAGTTTGGCCACGTTGTATGGCCTAACCCCACAAGGTTATGTTTTATGGACTAAGGTGCTTTTGGACTTAGATATGATAAGAAATCAATTGGAACATGGGTTTAATTAATTGTTGTGTAATAAGGTAACGGGACCTCACAAGGTGTGTACGATCGTGAGCGGTTACCAGACAAAAGCGCAAGGACACATTAGTGGTCTTTGGTAGGATTCCACCTCTTTGAAACCATGGGTTTATGTACAATGTTTTTATTTGATGAATTTATGTTGAAAAAGATGTGTTTCAAATGTGATGTTTTAATGCTATGTTTATTATATAAAATAGCATGTGTTTCATTAGCATCTCATGCATGGCATGGGATGAAGGATTTGTAACCGGAGAGGCCACACTCCATCTGGGCGTCCGAAAAACTTATGTGGGATACCTTGATGTGCTTTTCCATCAAGAAGAAATCGGAGGGGCCACACTCCGTCGGGGCGTCCGAAAGACCTATGTGGGGGTACTTATATGTACTTGTGATGGGTGAGACTCATTGCATTTGACATCATGACATGGCATGGTTTATATGGTTTTTGACATTATGGTATTATTATGCATGTTTTGTACTAAACATGTGTTAGCCCTAATTGGAATACCTACTGGGTGCGTTGTTCTAATGCCCTACTTCTACCCTAGTGGATAATAAAGGAAACAAGGGGAACTGTAATAGACCGAATTTTTTAAATCAATATATATATATGGCATTTATTATTTCAATAATGGAAAAATGGGAATTTTGATGTCATGGATGTTAAATGGATCAAAATTTGGACAAAGGCCCAAGTATGGTCCAATGGACCATGGATTGGATGGGATCCATCTAAAGGGTCAATAATGGTCAAAGTGGGCCCGATAACCATGTGGGACCTAATGGATCAAAATTGATTCAAACTCTAAGGTAAATGGTAGAAAATAATTTAATTGGGCCATGGGCCCATTGGTAACTCAATTGATTGGAATTAAAAACCCCCCTAAGTTAATGATGAGATGATTAAGCTAGCATAACCAAGTGGGGCCCACCTCCACCTCATCAAGTGAGGTGGCGTGTGGACCAAGGAAAAGGTGGGGCCGACCATCATGGTTGACTTGGTCAACCATGGATGGGTCAAAGAGAATTAAGGAGGACCCAAGTAAATAAAGTTGATTTAATTAATGTAAAACACCTAAGTTTAATCTTGGCTAGACCAAGGGACATGATCGAGTGGGACCCACCTCTACCTCATCAAGTGAGGTGGCGGGTTGGCTAAGAATTGGTGGGGCCGACCACCATGGTTGACTTGGTCAACCATGGGTGGATTCATGGAGAAGAATTAAGGAATTTAATGGAATTAAAATTAAATAGGAATTAATTAACCTAAGTGAGGATGTAATTTAATTAATTAGGCTGGTCAAAGTAGAGTCAAGTGAGTAAGTCAAGGGAGAAGTCAAAGAGTGGTTTCATCCCATTGAAACCACCCAAGGAAACCATGGACTTGGGGTGGTGGTTTCATTTCAACTACCACCACTCAAGGTATGAAGACCCATACCTCTCATCATAAGGTCAAATGGTCAATGGGAGGTAGACCAAACCACTCCCACCTTAAACCCCCAAACCGTTGGCTTGGTGGTGGTTTGGTCTCAACCACCACCACCAAGGACAAGGAGCCCATGCTTGGTGGGTGAAGGCTATCATGCAAGTGTGTGGGCTAAGGCATCAAGGAATGGAATGGCTTTCACCTTACCACTCATCTCACTCTCTTTCTCTCCTCCTCCCTCTCACCACCGACCCCATCCAAGGAAGAAAGAAGGAAAAGAAACTTAGAAGAAAGGGAAGAAGAAACTAAGTGTTGCCCGACCACCCAAGACCCAAGCTTGAGATATTTTCTCCATTCCCTTCTTCTCTCTCTCTCCCTCAAAATCTAACCCTACCATTAGCCGAACCCAAACCTTGGTGATCTTACCTTGATCAAGCTCACCATTGGCCGAGTATCAAGGAGAAAGAAGAAGGAGAAAGGCTAAGGAACAAGAGGAGCAAGAGACAACCGAGAGAACCACGGATTGTAAGTATCTCTAAACAAGAGATTAAGTTTTTAATGGTTGGAAAATGGAATCCATTTCTCAGAATGAATGATGGCCACAAGTGTTGTGGGCCTTAGATCCAAGATCCATCAAGTGATGAGATGAGAAATGGAGGAAAAGAGGAGAGATAAATTAAGAAAAATAATAAATTAAGGACATTATGTATTTGAGATTTGTTAAGCAAGGAAATGAATTTTTTAAGGAAACCATGAAGGAAGGGTGTACAAAAATATGCAATGGAGAAGACTGACAAAACAGTCAGTCAACTGAATCTTTGATTCAGTCGGCTGAACTGATAAGGGAAGAATCAGAAATGAGTTTCTAGGAGTTTCAGCCAACTGAATAAAGGTTTCAGTCGACTGAAATAATGGTGGCAGATAATAGAAGGAGTTTCTGGGAGTTTCAGCCGACTGAATAAGTGATTCAGTCGACTGAACTAATGGTAGCTGATAATAGAAAGAGTTTCTGGGAGTTTCAGCCGACTGAATAAGTGATTCAATCAACTGAACTAATGGTAGCTGATAATAGAAAGAGCTTCTGGGAGTTTCAGCCGACTGAATCTAATGATTCAGTCGACTGAACACAAGCGTCTCGGATAAGAAAATGGTTCTGGAAGTTTCAGCCAACTGAATATATGATTCAGTCGACTGAAGGGTTGCTTATTAAACACGTAAATGGATGGTTGATAGTTCAGCTGACTGAATCTATAATTCAGTCGACTGAAAACAAACTGACAGAACAAACAGATAACCTGATACAAAGTCAGCCGACTGAATCCGTGATTCAGTCGACTGAAATGGGTACGAACCATGTTTCAGCCGACTGAATGTGTATTTTAGTCGACTGAAACTGAACTGGCGAGACAAACAGAGAATCTGATTCAAAGTCAGCCGACTGAATCTGTGATTCAGTCGACTGAACTCCTGATTCAGTCGACTAAACTCCTAATTCAGTAGACTGAATTGAAATGTACAGTTTGGAGTATTTTCAGAGATCACTGTTAATCCGGTAGTATAAATGGGGGTTATGTTTAAATTAAAGGGACTGATTTTAATGATCCTACGACATGATTGGTAAGTCACTAATGGACCTAAGTGTATGGATCAGTTATGGATTTAATTATACATGTGATTAAAGCAATGGAAAAAAAAAAAGAGGCTAAGTTAAAGGCTGATTTATGTTAATCTTGTAACATGGTTAAAGATCATTAATGGACCTAGGATTATGATCAGTTAGAGACTTAATCATGGATAAGATATAGTTTAATGATGTATCTTCCCTTCTATCTAAAACTGGTAGGATAGTATCTATTATAATGTTCCGCACGTAATTACATTCCGCGAGCTTACTTCCTACGCATGAACCGTACTCGTGGACTTCGTTCCGCCCACGCGTGGGGTTGGCCAGTTAAGGGCTAGGCTTTAGAAGCTCGGACTTAACTCGCGTTGTGACGTCCGCGCCCGTTATCACTTTTATTTAATTCAAAAAGAAAAAAAAATAGACTCTGATTTCGGTGAAAAAGGGGCGGGCGTTACAGGAACGATGAACGCGAAACGGGCCAAGCATAGGAGCTTGGATGCTTTTAATTTATATTTTGATTAAGTTACTTTTGGATTTGTAAGTTGAGTAACTAGACTTCGGACATGTAATAACTTAGATAATTTGCTATGGTTGGATGTTTATTTGGATAATTGTGTTATGTTAATTATGATTAAGGACTTGACGTACTTTGCTATCTGAAATGGAATAGAACTAGGTTCTATTATAATTCTGCATGTTATGATTTTAATTCCGCATGTTTATATTGTTATGTGTGAACCGTTTTCATGGACTTAGTCCATGCACACATAGGGTTGGCCTAGTTAAGGGTCGGATTTTAGAAGTTCGGACTTAGCTCGTGTCGTGACGTCCTGCTCTTGCTCACTCTGTTATTTTTTTAAAAAATCTAGACTCTGATTTACGGAACGGAAAACGAGTGAAAAAGGACGGGGCGTTACAAGTAGGGTTTCAAACAAATCATATAAATAGCTCAGGATGAGCTGCTCTCATTTATGACTCAAGTTCCCAAGTGGCTTCATCATTATCGTGTTGGTCCCATACCACTTTGACGAACGAAATTGTTCTCACGTGTGATGGATCATGGTTGTACTTCCTCACCATGGAAACATGGAATACATCATGCAGTCCTGAGAACTGTGGAGGGAATATCAGACGATAGGCTATTTTCCCCCACCTTCTCATTATTGGGAAGGGTCCCACAAATCTAGGTGACAACTTCCCTTTCTTTCCAAACCTCATGTGTCCCTTTCGTGCGAGACCTTCAAGAATACTAGGTCTCCCACTTCAAACGCAAGACATCTTCTTCTTTTATCAGCGTAGCTCTTCTGACGACTTTGTACCGTGAGTAGATGTTGTCGTATCACCTTGATCTGTTTCGTGGTCTTTGCAACCAGATCAGGTCCAATAAGAGCAGGCTCCCCTGCCTCTGTCCAACACATGGGGATCTGTAGGGTTTACCATACAATGCCTCAAATGGAGCCATCTTGAGGCTTTCCTGGTAACTGTTGTTGTATGAGAACTCGACCAGTGGTAGGTGATCTTCCCAACTACCCTTGCAGTTTAGCATGCAGGCTCTTAGCATATCCTCCAATGTTTGTATTTTCGCTCTGACTGACTGTCTGTCTGTGGATGGAAAGCTGTGCTATATAATAAATTTGTCCCCATAGCCGACTGCCACACCCTGCCACTGAATCTGCCATCTCTGTCGGACACAATAGTCCTGGGTATACCATGTAGTCTGATGATGTCCCTGATATACCGCCGTCCCAAAGTCTCAGACGAGTCTGTCATCTTGATAGGGAGAAAATGTGCAGACTTGGTCAGACAGTCCACTATAACCCAGATTGCATCGTTACCCTTTGAAGACCTCGGCAGCCCTGTCACAAAGTCCATGGCAATGTGTTTCCACTTCCATTCGGGCACGGGTAGGGGTTTGAACAGCCCTGACGGATTCTGATGTTCTGTCTTGAATTGCTGACAAGTAAGGCAATGAGAGACAAATTCAACCGCGTCTCTTTTGAGTACATGCCACCAATAATGCCTTTTCAGATCATGGTACATTTTGGTGCTACCCAGATGGATGGAGAGCTTTGATTGATGAGCTTCTGCCGACAACTCTCTCTTGTAGCCTTGATGTACATATGTCCTACCTCGGAATAAGAGACCTTGTACAAGTCGTAATTCTCATTCTGGTATGACCTCTCTAGTCGACATCTTGGTCCATATTTCTGTCACTTCAGGATCTGTCCATTGCTCTTGTTCAATCTTGGAAACCATACTGGACTGTACCATTAGATTATACATGCTGCCATGATTTTTGATGTGCAAATTGAACTATCGGATGGTCGTCAGCTTTTCCCATTCTTTCATAATTAGACTGGCCACAGTGGCATGTGAAATGCGGCTGAGGGCATCCACCACTTTGTTTGCCATGCCAGATATCGTAGTGCAAATTCATAGTCTTACAGGTACTCCATCCATCTGCGCTGTCTCAAGTTGAGCTCATTTTGATCGAATAGATATTTTAAGATCTTATGGTCTGAAAACACTTCAAATTTCTCACCATATAGATAGTGTCTCCAGCTTTTTAGAGCGAAGACCACTGCAGCTAGTTCCAGATCATTAGTGGGATAGTTGCGTTGATGGATTTTTAGTTGCCTTGAACCATATGCCACCACATGATGCCTTTGAGTGAGAGAGCACCTAAGTCTTTCTCTTGAAGCATCACAGTGTACTTCACATCCCTTGCCTCTCTCCGGTAAAATCAGAATGGGAACGGTGGTAAGCTTTTGATCAGATCCTCAAACCTTCGATTACACACGTCAGCCCATTCAAATTTGACTCCTTTCTGAGTTAATCGGGTGAGTGGAGCCACAATCTTGGAGGAGTCCATAATAAATTTTTGATAGTAGCCAGCCAGTCCTAGAAAGCTGCAGATTTCGGACACATTCTTCGGACCTTTCCAGTTTCTAACCGTTGCCACTTTAGCCAGGTCCACAGCTATTCCTCTTGCTGATATGACGTGTCCCAAGAAGTTGCCCTCAGCTAGCCAGAACTTGCACTTGCTTGCTTTGGCATATAATTGATTCTTCTTCAGTGTGTCCAGGACTATCCTCAGATGCTCAGCATGCTCCTCCCGACTGGTGGAATAAGCCAGAATATTGTCAATGAAGATAATTACGAACTTATCCAGATAAGGACAAAATATTATGTTCATCAGATCCATGAATACAGCTGGTGCATTGGTAAGTCCAAAAGGATGACCACATATTCGTACAGTCCATACTGAATTTTGAAAGCCGTCTTTTCTCTATCTTCATCCCTGACACAGATTTGATGGTATCCTGCCATAAGATCAGCCTTGGAGAAATGGCTGGAGCCTCTGAGTTGATCGAATAGATCATCAATTCTGGGCAGAGCGTACTTGTTCCAGACAGTCAGCTAATTCAACTTCCTGTAATCAACACACATTCGAAGAGTACCATCTTTCTTCTTTACGAACAATACCGGTGCTCCCCGGGATGAGGTGTTGTGCCGGATGAATCCCAGTCTGAGAAACTCATCAATTTCTTTCTTCAGCTCTGACATTTCTGCAAGGGCCATCCAGTAATGAGGCAATGATACAAGAGTAGTGCCAGGATGGAGTTTAATCTCGAAGTCAATCTCCCTTTTTGGAGGCAGACCAGGGAGTTCTGTCGAAAATACCCGCGCAGTATTTCACTACAATAGGTAGTTCAGCCACCGGCGCCTTGTCTAGTCTGCTATTGTTCAATACGAGATGGTTCATTTCTTCATGTAATCTCTTAGTCATAGGAATGCTCTGTCTGTTGGCATGTACTATAAACCGTTTTCCATTGGGTGACCAGAATATTACCCTGCGAAGGTGATAGTCAATGCTGTAACACCCCGAAATTTCAAAGATATCAATTTACATGAATTTACCTTTTTAAATTGTGAATTGTTGGTTATGGACCTTAGATAAGTAAGGTGTTGGGTCACTGGCTCAATTCAGACCCAACGGTCATGGGTTATGTGTTGGAAATAAAATAAATGGGTAAGGTATGTTCAATTGGGTCAAAGTTTGTTAATTGGGTCAAAATGGCCAATTTGGACCCAATGGGTCATGGTTGACCACCAAGTGAGTTCAAGCTTAGTTAGCTTGGGACTGATGTGAGGTGGAAATGGAATCAAATATTTGAGTTGATTCAAATGAATTAAAGGAATTAAATTAAAAAGGTGAGTTGAGTTTAATATATGAGGTAAATTAAATGAGTTGATGGAAAGTTGGAGAGGTGCACTTCACCAAGATCAGCTCAAGGTGGTCCACACGTTGGACATGGAGTTTCATCTCATGGATGAAACGCCCCAACCTGGAAAATAAATGGGAGGTGGCGGTTATGGGAGTTACAAAATGGGTTAACACATTGAGGGAGGATACACCTAGGCTACACGTTGGCATGGGAGTTTCATCTCAAAGATGAAACCCCCACATGGAGAAGTAATGGAAAGGTGAGGAGTGATGGTTCATTTCAAATTCAAAATTCAAAGGACACACCTTGGAAAAGGGGGAAAGTTTCATCTTAAGATGAAACCCCCACTTGAAGCTTTAATGAGAGGAGGAAACTTGGGGGAGAAGGTTGCACCAAGGCAGCCCAAGAGCCAAAACAGTTGGGAGAGTTTCATCTAAAGGATGAAACGCCCAAATGGAATAAGTGAAGGAGGTGAATGGGGTGGGGAGTTACAAAGGGGTGCCATCAAGGGACACCACCTTTGGTCAACCCTCATACTTGTTTTCCATTCATTCTCTCCCTCACTCTCTCTCCCTTGGCCGTCCCACCTCTCTAGACAAGAACCTTGGCTGGTTGCTTCTCCTCAAACCACTTCTTGGCTGATCACTCCTCAAAGACAAAGTGCACTTAGAACAACGGAGTTTGCATCTCAAGGTTTTATCATTCACACCCAAGGCTGAAATACTCTCTCTCTTAAATCTATACCTTGGCCGAACCACTCCAAGGACTGCATCAAGATCAGTCTCGGCTAAAGGACAAGAAGCAAGGAAGGAAAAGCTAAGGAAAGAAAGAAAAGGAACAAGCCGGAGCAAAAGAAAAACCGGAGGAGTCGCGGAACCGGTGAGTAATTTACTAGTTTTTGTTTATAAGAATCATATGGTTCGGCCAAGGTTTATGGCCGAACCCCATGGATAAAAATTGGTTGTTGAATCAGTCTTTTCAATGGAAAGAATGGATCATAAGGTTCAGCCATGGTGCATGGCCGAACCCCAAGAAAAGATTTGGTTATTTTTATGGGTTTTTAAGGATGAAAAACCATGGAATGTTTGATGTTTTAAAAGGGTTTTTATGACTGGATGGTTGGACCAAAAGAAGATGTGAGGTTTGGCCATGGTGTATGGCCGAACCCCACCAAATAACATTTATGGATTTAGGGTTTTCTTAGAGATTAAATTATGGGACTGTTTTAATAAGTTTGAAGGATTTCAAAACATGTAAATAGTGGATGCATGTTAAAGATTTGTAAAAGGACTTTTAAGGGAGGAATATTAATCATGTTACATGGTATTACAATGTTATGTGGTGAAAGAACCATGAACCATGGGTTCGGCCATAGTGTATGGCCGAACACCATGGAAGGTTGCCAAGGACTTTGAAGGGGTTAAAATGGAGTAATGTTTAGTGGACTTAGATTATTAATTATGTTAAACAATTGGTGCATAAGTAATGAGATAAAGGAATCAAGAGTCATGATCTTATATCTAAGTTAAAAGAACAAACGACATGAAAGAGGGACCAAACCCTAGATGGTGAGGTTTGGCCATGTTGTATGGTTGAACCCCACTAAGGAGTATTTGGTGGGTTATTGATTAACCTAGGCATGTTTTTGAATGGAATGGATAGTCATAGAATGAACAATGGCATAAAATGTAAACAGGGGTAAAAATGCAAGATCATGGGTTCGGCCATGGTGAATGGCCGAACCCCATGAGGAATGGTTTGTTTGTGTATTTTATGGACTGAGTTTTAAATGAGTTACTTGGATGGGCTTGGTTGAATAAAAGAGAGATCAAATCCAAGTGGGTGAGGTTTGGCCATCATTTATGGCCGAACCCCACAAGGTGGTGTGTTTGGTCTTAGACTTAATTAGAAACCAAATGAGATATGTGTTTGACTTATTGACATGTAACAAGGTAACGGGACTTCTTAAACGGTGCGCAATCGTGAGCGGATGACGGTTTAAGAAGAGCGGACATTTTAAGTAACCTTTGAGTAGGTTTACTACCTCTTTGTAACCATGGTTTATACTTGCTGTTTTAATCGTGATTTTGATGAGATATGTGTTAAATTATTATGTTTCAAAGAGGATTTGAATGCTAAGATTTTATTACAAATGGCATGTATTCATTGACATCTCATGCATGGCATGGGGTGATGGTTATGTAAACGGAGGGGCCACACTCCGTTAGGGCGACCGAAAAACCTATGTGGGTTACCTTGATGATGAGAATCCCATCAAGAGGAAACCGAAGGGTCCACACTCCATCGGGACGTCCGAAAGACCTATGTGGTGGTATTTTGATGATGAGAATTCCATCAAGAGGCTATGTATACTTGTTATGGCTGGGACTCATTACATTTGCATACATACATAGCATTGTTTTGTAAGGTTTTGATGATCATGTATTATTATGTTATATGCATGTTTTATACTAACCTTGTGGTAGCCCTAATTGGAATACCTATTGGGCGCGTTGTTCTAACGCCCTACTTCTACCCTAGTTAATGACGCAGGAAACGAAGGGGACGATGAGCATGATCGGACTCAAGCTTAGAAGCTTGAATGAGTTTACTTTATAGTTGTTTAAAGTTATTATTTGGACTTGTGATTTGAGATAACTTAGAATGTCGGACATGTAATAACTTAGTTATGTTGCTATGGTTTGGAATGGTTTTATTTGATTATTTCAGATAAGATAAACATTGTAAAAGGACGTACATCTTTGCTATCTAATAAATTGGAATAGAGTTACGTTCTATTATAATCCGCAGTATAAGATATTATCCGCAAGTTAACTTATGTGTGTGAACTATCTTAGTGGACTTGGTCCGCACATACATAGGGTTGGCCAGTTAAGGGTCGAGTTTTAGAAGCTCGGACTTAACTCGCTTGGTGACGTCCCCCTCTTTAATTGTTAAAAATTAAGATCTATAGTTCAAATGATGTTAGATGGATCAAAGTTGGGGCAATGGCCCAAGTATGGTCCAATGGACCATGGATATGATTAAGTCTATTTAATTGGGTCAATGATGGTCAATTGGGTCAAATGCCCAATTGAGACCCAATGGGTCAAGATGGATTGTTGATTAGGGTAAATGGGTGAGGAGTGGATTTAATCGGGTCATGGACCCAATTAAGATCAAAGGCATGGGGTCCACCTCATCAAATGAGGTGGCAAAGGTATGAGGTAATATCCAAGTGGCATAACCAAGTTCCACCTCATCAAGTGAGGTGGTGTGTGGACTATGGCACAAGTAGGGCCGGCCACCATGGTTGACTTGGTCAACCATGGGTGAGTCAAAGGTGAATTAAAGAGGATTAAGTGTAGTGAGTGGAATTAAATTATTTAGTTAAATCAGCTAAGTTAAATGGAAATAAAATCAATGCTTGAGTTAGGAGCTGAGTTTCATTTAAATGGAGTGAGTCAAATGTGGGTGAGTCACATGAAAGATAAAAAAAAAAAATGGAGTGAGTCAAAGGAGAGGTGGGTGGTTTCCATCTCATGGAAACTACCAAGCCCAAAACCGTTGGATGAGAGTGGTGTGTGCCATGTGGAGGGCATGCACCCTCTTGGCTAGACAAAGAACTTAGGTGGAGGGCATGCCTTGGTCAAAGGAGAGGTGGGGGTTCCATCTCATGCAAACCACTAGCCACCAAAGGAAACTACCAAGCCAAAACCGTTGGAGATGGGGGTGGTATGCCTTGTGGAGGGCATGCACCCTCTTGGATAGACAAAGAACTTAGGTGGAGGGCATGCATTGGTCAAAGGAGAGGTGGGGGTTCCATCTCATGCAAACCACTAGCCACCAAAAGGAAACCACAAACCAAAACCGTTGGAGAAGGGTGGTGTGTGCCATGTGGAGGGCATGCACTCCCTTGTTTTGTAACGCCCCGCCCTTTCCGAGAATTTCAGAGTCTAATTTTTTTTTTTAAATAAACATCGGAAGAGAGCGGGCGGCGTCACGACGCGAGTTAAGTTCAGACTACCCAAGTCTGAACCTTAACTGGCCACCCATGTGTACATGGAATAGACCATGATAGTGAATCACACATGGAACTAACATCAACATGCGGAATAATCTAAATAATTGCGGAATAGAAAGACGAGATAGCAAGTAACAATCTTAAATATTAAATAACATAGATCAACCATCCACAGGTTATTATCCTAATCAAACCACAGCAAATAACGAATTATTACATGTCCAACAATAGTATTCAAAAGACAGTAATATAACGTAATCCAAATCCATTATTAAAGCACTTAGGCTCAACTCCCCTCCCGGTCAATGACCTTTCCTTTCCCTTTGCTTGTACCTGCAATCTCCTCTGAGGATAGAATTAGGGCGTTAGATCAACGCGCCCAGTAGGTTCCCGAATCAGGGCTACCACATGTTAGCATATAAAACATGCATATACATATCATAATACATGATCATCAAAACAGGTAAAACAATGCTATGAAATATGCACATGCAATGAGCATCCCCCATCATGTACTTTCATAGCCATCACTTGACGTGCCTTGCACCGACAAGGTAAATTACAACACACCTTCATCTCTTCTATAAGCGATGTACATGTAATGAGCAACCCCCATCATGTACCATCGTAGCCATCACTTGACGTGCCTTACACCGACAAGGTAAATTACAACAACATTCATCTCTTCTATACAATATGTACATGCAATGGGCAACCCCCATCATGTACAATCGTAGCCATCACTGTAGAACTTCATTCATTATCCCATGACTATGCATGAGATGCCAATGCCTGTATGCCATTTGTTAATGCATAATATATCATTTGAAACACATATATTAAAACAAGAGTATCATAAGGAAAACTGGGTAAAAACCGTGGTTACAAGTAGGTAGGAAACCTACTGAAGAATCCCTTCAGTAACTGATCTTTCTTTCGCGTCACCCGGTCACGACTCGCACGTCATTCGACTTTCGGTACCTTATCCATATACCAATCAGCAAGTCATAACATCATTTACTTATTCAATCACATCTACGACCCATCCGCATCACGTGGGGTTCGACCATGCCCTTGGCCGAACATTACCAACTTAGGATTTAACTTCCTACTTTATTTAATCAACTCTTAAACACTTAACCCTTTTAAACATGTCTTGTTAAGGTCCATACAACCATACACATGATTATTCCACCTTTGATCAATAATCACTCTTTCCCATAATTTCAATCACAAAGTCAGTTACACAATAGGGCTACCAAAGACCCTTAGTGGGGTTCGGCCATACACATGGCCGAACCTCACCAATCTGGTTTTTGTCTCCACTTTCCATCTTATAACATGGTTGATCAACTTAGTATTAAATCCACAACTCAAACTAGGTAATTCTTAGATAAAAAACATGAAACAAATCATAGTTTCCAATAGGATTCAATCCAACCATGGCATCCAAAAACAGTCCATGGGGTTCTCTTGGTTCAACTAGTCCATGATTTACCCCTGATTTGAATCCATAACTTAACCCTAAAAAAATGACATGGTTCAACCCTATGTTGGCCAACCAATAATAGCAAGTTAAACTTCCATAAATCACATCAAACACCATATTTTATATGGTTTAAAACTCACCAACATCATCAAAACTAACATGGGGTTCGGCCATCCAAAGTGGCCGAACCCTATGTCCATGTCTTGGTCCTTATGTATGTGTTTTAAATCCTCATTTAGACAAGTATTAATCAGTATATTACTACTGCATTTTTACCTCTCAAAACCATAGAAATAAGTTAATCACTTTGTCTGAATGACCACAACATTTCATGGGATTCGGCCATCCAAGATGGCCGATCCAAATGGTCCATAATATCAATTTAAATCTACCGTTTAAACCCATATTAACTTCAGTCTTCTTGTCATTCAGATCCATGTTTATCATCCCTTCTATAACATGTATTTGATTCTTAAATAAAAACCCAAAAACAGTCCACCAAAGCTCTATGGTTTCCATGTTTCAAACACCTTAAAACCAACCATCATTTGCATGGGGTTCGGCCCTCCATGGTGGCCGAACCCTATGACCTTTGGTTTTGCATTTCTTTATCATTCAACTAGGTCTAAATCAAACTCCTTATTTGTGATTTAATCTTTGTAAAACATACACCTTTAATCATCTAAAAACAGTCCATAAAATTCCATGGTTTCCATGTTTCAAAACATGAAAAACCACCCATCTTTTACATGGGGTTCGGCCCTCTATGGTGGCCGAACCCAATGGTCATCTTAATCATTTCTAAACCTCCATTTAATCAAGGTTAATCATTGGTGTAATCGGCCATGATCATGGCCCAATCCACACCCTACTTGTTCCATGTTTTTCAACGAAACTCAATGAAAAACTTACCAATTTTCCCAAGCCTTTCTTCTTCACTTTGATCCTTGGTTTCTCCCTTTTATTTCTTCTTTCTTTCCTTAATTCCTTGCTGGTTTATACTTGACTAACTGGTGCCAAAAATCTCTGTTGTTCAGCCAAGAAAACAAATTGGAGAGAGGGAGAGAGAGATGGGAATTCTTGGTTTCCTTGGTGTGAAAAACGGCCAAGTATGGTAATGTTTTTATTTTATAGTTTCAGCCCCCAAACTCCCATTCATCCTCCCTCATTAACCTTGCTAAAAACGAGTGGATGTTGGGTGTCAACCAAGACACCCCTTGGTGCCAAACGTTGCACCCCTTGGTGCCAAACATTGCATCACATGGGAAATGAACCAATGCAACCCTTCATGAAAAGGTGCCACCCAACCTTGGTGTCTTTTGGCTTTGCCAAAGCACCCTTTCATACCAACGGCTGAGATTGATTCTGATTTATTATTGTGTGAGATTACAACTCATTTCCATCTCCTCTTGACTCACCTAACTCGGAATATTTTTATTCTAAACCAACTCGTCCAACTCATCACTTTTAATGCACTAAGTTTGAGTCAACTCATTTCTTAAATCCTACTCATTTCAAATCATCCTAACTCAAGCTGAATTAACTCACACTTGAGTTCAATTGAGGGCCCACACGGTCATCCGTGGTCAAACTGGTCAACCCGACCCGTTGGGTCCCCCCTTTAGCTCCTTGGCCCGTTTTTGACTCTATGACCCGATTATGGTATTTTGGTCATTTGTAAGTGGTTTTCTCATATGGATCAAGCCTACCCATTTCTTCTCTACTTGATTTCCAATCAAATAGGCTTAACCCTATTTAATTTAAGTTTACGAAATGGTCAAATAATCTATTTTGACCCGATGGGTCCCATTTGGGCCCTTTGACCCATTTAGCCATTTTTGACCCACATGATGAGAATTACCCAACCAATCAAACTTAACATTCATAATGTGCTCATATGATTTATTTTGAGCAATAGGCCCCACCATTTCTTTACTTATCATCACAAAATAATTAATTTAACAACCCAGGGGCATTTTGGTAATTTTCTACTTCATTGAGAAATTGGGGTGTTACAATATAATCCTCTTTTTAAAATTTTCGTCCCGAAAATCGAGTGAAGTAGGGTTCTCAAATTAAATTACACAAACAATTCGGGGTGAGCTGTTCTCATCTCCGACTCAAGTTCCCATGTGGCCTCTTCATCACCATGACGATCCCATACCACTTTTACGAACTGAATCGCTTGGTTCCGTAACACCTTTTGTTTTGTCTCATGTCATATCTTTTTCTCGTGAGCCATTTGTGATCTCACATAGATCAATCTACTCTGTTTCACTTTACCTGCTCTCATAGTATTTTCCATACGTACCGGCTCAATATGTTCTTTTATCTACTCTCTGTGTGAGGTAGCCTGCCAATGCGAGCCTATGCTCAGAGCTTTTTCTGATTCCATTTCAACTAGGTTTCTAGTTGCACTCTCCTGGAACTCCATCGGTTAATTACTGAGTCAGCTAGCTAGACTAACTCGGCAGTCACCCATAGCTTCCCATTCAAGTTTCACCAGACACTTATCTTTTTCGTTGAGTATATCTCCAAATTTAAACACATCTTTCTTTGCACATAAGTCTCTATGTGACTAACAACTTTTGTTCCAACTTCCACGATACCAATTCCCGGCATCAATCCAAACCACCATGGGAATAATCACCCATGGTTAAATACATCCTTCCCTGGTGTTTCGCTTTCAGTAAATATCATCTATCTCTGTTTTATAATCATCCATGAATATAACCCCTATGGGTATAATCCATTCATGGTAACAATCCATCCTTGGTATTACTCTGTCCAGGAGCATTATCTAAACACAGTTACTAACCATCCATGAATATAACCCACCTATGGGTATAATTCATTCATGGAAACCATCCATCCTTGGTATCACTCTATCCATGAGTATCATTTATGTATGATTAATAACTATCCATGAAATAACCCACTTATGGGCATAATCTATTCATGGAAACCATCCATCCTTGGTATCACTCTGTCCATGAGTATCATCTATCCATGATTTAATATCCGTAGGAACAACATTCAAATGAATCACTATAAGACTGTGGTAACCATATCAAATCACAAATATATCCCGACCCCTTGCAAGACTTAGGGCTCATGACTTACCAAGCAGAAGACCCACGTCCAACGTGATCCGGTCTACCCGCCCTGCATCCCTTCACCTCATAGGTGAATCAGTCAAGCTCTAAGGCGGTCGCTCCGCGTCTGACGAAGCTAGTATCACCCCCACCAGGTAAAATAGTACCTTGCTCTGCGCATTCCAGCACATCTAGTGTGCCAAACAGCCGTGAGAGCGCCCTCCAGCGCATAGCATACGAGGGACCCACTCCTCAACGGTAGTCCTACGGGACCAAGTCTCCATATTTCGTATCAAGGTTCCCACAGCCTCATAGCTACTCAAAGCCATACTCATGAAGTTTATATTATTATCTTATCAATACCATGTGAGGGATGCACCCATACCACATCTCAATCATCAACATCACGTGAGGGACGTACCTATACCACGTCTCAATGTAATCAAGTGACCTCGTCACCTATATCTTAGTGCCAAAAATCCTCTTAGAATCATAACATCGCATACTTAATATAACTTCATACTTCATCCTTGTACAAAGGTGGGTAGGGTGAAACAAACCCTATGTATAACCAAAATATACACCCTTGCAAAAATAACCCTCTTTTTAATACCCTTCATATTACTTCCTATCCTAGTCTTCCGTAGAAGATTTCGCATCATTAGCAAACTTGAAACGGTTATCAGGACACATCATCGCCGTGTGCCCCAATACTTCACATGTTGTGCAGGGTATTAACCCGGGTCCTCCTATATAAGGACAATTAGTCCTCGCCTCTCCATGCCCGTGCAGTCCACAAACCGGACAAACAACTCCTAATGGATGAGGACAATACAAACTGTTGTGATCGTCCTAATTACACAACTCACAGGTATCGTAGGGATCTACCTCCCCCGCCGATTCCAATATTATAGGAAAGTCTTCCATAGGATCCGCATAAAAGAAAAATCCCAGATCCTCCTCCTCTTCTTCCTCAAGAGGTCCCACTAACCAAGGAATATCTTCCATAAGATACTCCGGTAATGGTGCTAGGTTCACCTCCTCCAATGGTGCTAGGTTCCATTCCTCCTCCTCGGGAGGCCCCTCTTGAATGTCCACATTGACTTCCATGCTGATACTGTTGGAAGTCGATACCAAATCTACTGGACAACTAGGTGTCCCTTTATCCCATAACTCTGTGTATTCCTCGTTGCTTGACATATCTGTGCCACAACATTTAAAACACAAGAATATTCAACAACAATTCTAAATAAACCACTCTTGGTTTCCAGGGGAATGTGATCATGCATAATATCATGTACTTTGTTTGGGAAGATTACCAAATCAACACTCTTTGTTTTCTTTTGTTTCTGAGGAAATCTCTAAATTCCTGTTGTTTGTCTTTCAATGTGGGAGTTTCAGGGGAGTGCATCCTATTTTGCTATGTTTGATATGTCCAATTATGATGACTGTACTTTACTTTGCTATCTTTCATTGTCGCTCTTAGATTGATTGTTCAGTCTGAGTCACTCGAAGTAAATTAATCCGGCCCGCAGTCAGCGGACTCCGAAAAGTCGGTCAGTTGGGATTCTTATCCGTCAGTGAGACATGAAACCGTCTTAATCTTACTTCGATGATTCAACTTCCCGTTTCGCTCTGATACCAACTGTAACGCCCCGCCCTTTCCGAGAATTTCAGAGTCTAAATTTTTTTTTTTAAATAAACATCGGAAGAGAGCGAGCGGCGTCACGACGCGAGTTAAGTTCAGACTACCCAAGTCTGAACCTTAACTGGCCACCCATGTGTACATGGAATAGACCATGATAGTGAATCACACATGGAACTAACATCAACATGCGGAATAATCTAAATAATTGCGGAATAGAAAGACAAGATAGCAAGTAACAGTCTTAAATATTAAATAACATAGATCAACCATCCACAGGTTATTATCCTAATCAAACCACAGCAAATAACGAATTATTACATGTCCAACAATAGTATTCAAAAGACAGTAATATAACGTAATCCAAATCCATTATTAAAGCACTTAGGCTCAACTCCCCTCCCGGTCAATGACCTTTCCTTTCCCTTTGCTTGTACCTGCAATCTCCTCTGAGGATAGAATTAGGGCGTTAGATCAACGCGCCCAGTAGGTTCCCGAATCAGGGCTACCACATGTTAGCATATAAAACATGCATATACATATCATAATACATGATCATCAAAACAGGTAAAACAATGCTATGAAATATGCACATGCAATGAGCATCCCCCATCATGTACTTTCATAGCCATCACTTGACGTGCCTTGCACCGACAAGGTAAATTACAACACACCTTCATCTCTTCTATAAGCGATGTACATGTAATGAGCAACCCCCATCATGTACCATCGTAGCCATCACTTGACGTGCCTTGCACCGACAAGGTAAATTACAACAACATTCATCTCTTCTATACAATATGTACATGCAATGGGCAACCCCCATCATGTACAATCGTAGCCATCACTGTAGAACTTCATTCATTATCCCATGACTATGCATGAGATGCCAATGCCTGTATGCCATTTGTTAATGCATAATATATCATTTGAAACACATATATTAAAACAAGAGTATCATAAGGAAAACTGGGTAAAAACCGTGGTTACAAGTAGGTAGGAAACCTACTGAAGAATCCCTTCAGTAACTGATCTTTCTTTCGCGTCACCCGGTCACGACTCGCACGTCGTTCGACTTCCGGTACCTTATCCATATACCAATCAGCAAGTCATAACATCATTTACTTATTCAATCACATCTACGACCCATCTGCATCATGTAGGGTTCGACCATGCCCTTGGCCGAACATTACCAACTTAGGATTTAACTTCCTACTTTATTTAATCAACCCTTAAACACTTAACCCTTTTAAACATGTCTTGTTAAGGTCCATACAACCATACACATGATTATTCCACCTTTGATCAATAATCACTCTTTCCCATAATTTCAATCACAAAGTCAGTTACACAATAGGGTTACCAAAGACCCTTAGTGGGGTTCGGCCATACACATGGCCGAACCTCACCAATCTGGTTTTTGTCTCCACTTTCCATCTTATAACATGGTTGGTCAACTTAGTATTAAATCCACAACTCAAACTAGGTAATTCTTAGATCAAAAACATGAAACAAATCATAGTTTCCAATAGGATTCAATCCAACCATGGCATCCAAAAACAGTCCATGGGGTTCTCTTGGTTCAACTAGTCCATGATTTACCCCTGATTTGAATCCATAACTTAACGCTAAAAAAATGACATGGTTCAGCCCTATGTTGGCCAACCAATAACAGCAAGTTAAACTTCCATAAATCACATCAAACATCATATTTTATATGGTTTAAAACTCACCAACATCATCAAAACTAACATGGGGTTCGGCCATCCAAAGTGGCCGAACCCTATGTCCATGTCTTGGTCCTTATGTATGTGTTTTAAATCCTCATTTAGACAAGTATTAATCAGTATATTACTACTGCATTTTTACCTCTCAAAACCATAGAAATAAGTTAATCACTTTGTCTGAATGACCACAACATTTCATGGGATTCGGCCATCCAAGATGGCCGATCCAAATGGTCCATAATATCAATTTAAATCTACTGTTTAAACCCATATTAACTTCAGTCTTCTTGTCATTCAGATCCATGTTTATCATCCCTTCTATAACATGTGTTTGATTCTTAAATAAAAACCCAAAAACAGTCCACCAAAGCTCTATGGTTTCCATGTTTCAAACACCTTAAAACCAACCATCATTTGCATGGGGTTCGGCCCTCCATGGTGGCCGAACCCTATGACCTTTGGTTTTGCATTTCTTTATCATTCAACTAGGTCTAAATCAAACTCCTTATTTGTGATTTAACCTTTGTAAAACATACACCTTTAATCATCTAAAAACAGTCCATAAAATTCCATGGTTTCCATGTTTCAAAACATGAAAAACCACCCATCTTTTACATGGGGTTCAGCCCTCTATGGTGGCCGAACCCAATGGTCATCTTAATCATTTCTAAACCTCCATTTAATCAAGGTTAATCATTGGTGTAATCGGCCATGATCATGGCCCAATCCACACCCTACTTGTTCCATGTTTTTCAACAAAACTCAATGAAAAACTTACCAATTTTCCCAAGCCTTTCTTCTTCACTTTGATCCTTGGTTTCTCCCTTTTATTTCTTCTTTCTTTCCTTAATTCCTTGCTGGTTTATACTTGACTAACTGGTGCCAAAAATTTCTGTTGTTCAGCCAAGAAAACGAATTGGAGAGAGGGAGAGAGAGATGGGAATTCTTGGTTTCCTTGGTGTGAAAAACGGCCAAGTATGGTAATGTTTTTATTTTATAGTTTCAGCCCCCAAACTCCCATTCATCCTCCCTCATTAACCTTGCTAAAAACGAGTGGATGTTGGGTGTCAACCAAGACACCCCTTGGTGCCAAACGTTGCACCCCTTGGTGCCAAACAATGCATCACATGGGAAATGAACCAATGCAACCCTTCATGAAAAGGTGCCGCCCAACCTTGGTGTCTTTTGGCTTTGCCAAAGTACCCTTTCATACCAACGGCTGAGATTGATTCTAATTTATTATTGTGTGAGATTACAACTCATTTCCATCTCCTCTTGACTCACCTAACTCGGAATATTTTTATTCTAAACCAACTCGTCCAACTCATCACTTTTAATGCACTAAGTTTGAGTCAACTCATTTCTTAAATCCAACTCATTTCAAATCATCCTAACTCAAGCTGAATTAACTCACACTTGAGTTCAATTGAGGGCCCACACGGTCATCCGTGGTCAAACTGGTCAACCCGACCCGTTGGGTCCCCCCTTTAGCTCCTTGGCCCGTTTTTGACTCTATGACCCGATTATGGTATTTTGGTCATTTGTATGTGGTTTTCTCATATGGATCAAGCCTACCCATTTCTTCTCTACTTGATTTCCAATCAAATAGGCTTAACCCTATTTAATTTAAGTTTACGAAACGGTCAAATAATCCATTTTGACCCGATGGGTCCCATTTGGGCCCTTTGACCCATTTAGCCATTTTTGACCCACATGATGAGAATTACCCAACCAATCAAACTTAACATTCATAATGTGCTCATATGATTTATTTTGAGCAATAGGCCCCATCATTTCCTTACTTATCGTCACAAAATAATTAATTTAACAACCCAGGGGCATTTTGGTAATTTTCTACTTCATTGAGAAATTGGGGTGTTACATGTTTGGTCAAAGGACTCATGGGGAAGACTCCACATTGATGAGGGTGGAGTCTTGCCAAGGAAACCCTAGACAAGATGGAAAGTGTTCTTTCCATCTCATTCACTCTTTCACTCTTCCCTCTCTCAAGGCTGACCCTCCCCTCTAAGACAATGAAAAATACTTAGAAGTTTTCTACCTTGACTCCTCTCCCTCTCAAGCTTGGCCGACCTCTGTCACAACACAAGGAGAACACTTAGGGCTTTTACATTCTCTCCTCCTCTCCCTCTCTCAAACCTTCACCGAGGCCGAACCATCTCCTTGGGGTTTTCATCTTAAACCCTCTCCCTCTCAAACAACACACACTTTGGCCGAAGATCAAGGAGAAAGAAAGAAAAGACTAAGGAAGGAGAAAAGCGAAGAAGCAAGATGGAGCGAAAGAAAACAGAGGAGTCACGGAATCGGTAAGTATTCCTTGATATGATTTATAAATTAAAAGGAGGTTAAGCAAACCATGGGATTCCATTTTGGATTGGAGAGTTGGCCAAAATATTATGGGCCATGGATTTAAAATCCATCCAAGGAATAAGATGGAAAAAATGGACAAAACCCTAATCTTGCTAAGGCGTAAGATAGGTTATATAAATGATGGATTACTAAGGACACTATGTATATATGGCTTAAGCATGAAAAAGATGGTCAAGGAATGGCCGAACCCTAATATTTTTATGCAAAAGGACCTCATGCATGTTTAATATAAGGATGGAGAATGATCAAAGATCATGGTTTGGGCCTTGCATGGCCAAACCCTAGATTCTTATGTATATGAATCATATAAGACAAATAAAGAATTTGATAAGGTTCGGCCATGATGTATGGCCGAACCCCATCAAGTGATCTAATCATAGAGATGTAAGTTTTAAGAGGAAAAGATGAACCATAGGGTTCGGCCATGTTGTGTGGCTGAACCCCATGGAAGGGTGTTAATGATTTTAAAAGGTTTTAAATGGATGTATGTTAGTGATCTTAAGGGTTTTAAAGGAGGGAAATAATGGAGGAATGTTAATGATTTTAAATGGTCTCAAATGTTGTAAATGGTGAAGAACCATGGACCATGGGTTTGGCCATGTTGTATGGCCGAACCCCATGGAGAGATATTGATGGACTTAGATATATTTGGACCATGAAAATGATGATGGATTTTGGGTTGTAACATGATGACCTAGTGTATGATTAAACAACCAACCCCCCCCCCCCCCCCCCCCCCCCCCCATGGAGGGATTTTGTTTATAGCCTAATGTTTGTAAATGATTTAAAGGGAGGATGAAAATGAGACACCATGGGTTCGGCCATACAATGATCCATTTTATGGACATTGTGGATCCATGCATGTTGAAGAAATTAAATGTTTAAGAGATGGAATGATCAAGCTAAGAAATGGATGGATTTGTTATGGACCTATGTTATGTTAATGAATGATTTATGGACCTAGGTTATGTGTAAATGAGTTAAGTGATTAGCTATGGAAAGAATAATGGCTAAGATGGAAATATGGTGAAAATGAAGGACCATGGGTTCGGCCATGGTGTATGGCCGAACCCCATGGAGAATGTTTTGTGGACTTAGGGTTTTCATTAATGTAAATGATTAACTAATGGAATGATGTTGGACCCACTTTGTTTAAAATAAAAGACTATAGTTGTAAATGGAAAGGACATAGGATGATGTAGGGATGGTTGGAAATCAAATGGATCATTGGTTTGATTTATTTATATGTAATAAGATAACGGGATTTCATAAGCTGTGTACGATTGGCTTGACGCGATTGGTGATCGATTTTTAGATGGAAAACACGAGGACCCGGTATTTGGACGTTGGTAGGATTCCTACTTCATTGAAAACCATGGAATATGTATATGTGATATTTTTTACTTGAATTATTTTGGTATCAAATGATATGTCTTAATGATAGGATTTTTTAATGCTATGATGTTTTTACATAGCATGTTGAACTTGCATCTCATGCATGGCATGGGAGGAATCAAATGAGGGGAGTCCACGCTCCATTCGGATTTCCGAGAAATAATCGTGGGGAGGAATCTACACTGATTCCAAGGGATGTATGATTGAATTGTAACCGGAGTCCATGCTCCATCGGGGTGACTGATAAACAACCGTGGGGAGATGTAACCGGAGTCCACGCTTCGATGGGGCGACCGATAAAGCATTCGTGGGGAGTCATGACAATACCTTGATGAGGATTTTCCATCAAGAGGGATACTATGTGATTGTGACTATGGATGATGGGTGGGACTCATGGCATATGACACCCATGGCATGACATTGACTTGCATGGTTTTGATATTACTTATATCTATGTGTTTTTGTTATACTAACCCATGTATTGACCCTACTCGGAGTACCTACTGGGCGCGTTGTCTAACGCCCTACTTCTACCTTAGATAATGACACAGGAAATGGACGAAGCGAAGGACGTTATGTAACGCCCCGCCCTCTTTCATTATGCCGAAAATCAGAGTATATTTTTTTATTTTTGAAACAAAAGAGTGAGAGAGAGTGGGACGTCACGACGCGAGCTAAGTCCGAGCTTCCAAAGCCCGGCCCATAACTGGCCAACCATACGTGTGCATGGAATAAGTCCACGAAGAACGGTTCACACGTAATAAGTTAAGCTTGCGGAATATAATCTTAGTGCAGAATTATAATAGAGTTCTATCCTACCAATTATTAATAGCAAGGAAGTACATCACTTAATTAATAAATACCTTAAATTAAAATGTCCAAAAGTAAAGTCCAAACTATAGCAAATAGTCTAAGTTATTATAGTCCAATGAGCTAATTACTTAAATTACATTTCCATAAATAAAACTTAAATAAATCAATCTAGCTCCTCCAAGCTCCTAAGCTTGACTTCGATCACTTCCTTCGCTTTGTCCATTTCCTGTGTCATCATCTAAGGTGGAAGTAGGGCGTTAGACAACGCGCCCAGTAGGTACACCGAGTAGAGTCAACACATGGATTAGAATAACAAAAACACATAGATATAAATAATATCAAAACCATGCAAGTCAATGCCATGCCATTGGTGTCATATGCCATGAGTCCCACCCATCATCCATATCACCATCACATAGTATCCTCTTGATGGAAAAATCCTCGTCAAGGTATCACAATCACAACCCCTCTTGATGGAAAACCCTCATCAAGGTATCACAATCACATAGTACCCCTCTTGATAGAAAATCCTCATCAAGGTATCACAATCACATAGTATCCCTCTTGATGGAAAATCCTCATCAAGGTATCACAATCACAAAGTATCCCTCTTGATGGAAAATCCTCATCAAGGTATCACAATCACATAGTATCCCCGTTGATGGAAAATCCACATCAAGGTATCGCAATCACATAGTATCCCTCTTGATGGAAAATCCTCATCAAGGTATCACAATCACAAAGTATCCCTCTTGATGGAAAATCCTCATCAAGGTATCACAATCACAAAGTATCCCTCTTGATGGAAAATCCTCATCATCGTATCACAAGCACATAGTATCCCTGTTGATGGAAAATCCACATCAAGGTATCACAATCACATAGTATCCCTCTTGATGGAAAATCCTCATCAAGGTATCACAATCACAAAGTATCCCTCTTGATGGAAAATCCTCATCAAGGTATCACAATCACATAGTATCCCTCTTGATGGAAAATCCACATCAAGGTATCACAATCACATAGTATCCCTCCTGATGGAAAATCATCATCAAGGTATCACAATCACATAGTATTCCTCTTGATGGATAATGCACATCATGGTATCCCCACGAATGCCTTATGGACGCCCCAACGGAGCATGGAACTCCGGTTACAATCACAATCACATAGTATCCCTCTTGACGAAAAATCCTCATCAAGGCATCACAACTCCATAGTATCCCTCCTATGCCATGCATGAGGTGCAAGTGCAACATGCTATGTAATAATAATAAACACCATAGCATTCGAAATCCCATCATTAAGACATATCATTTGATACCAAAATAATTCAAGTAAAAACATCACATATACATATTCCATGGTTTTCAATGAGGTAGGAATCCTACCAATGACCAACTAATGTGTCCTTGCATTTTTGTCCGAAAACCGCTCACCGATCGCACACCGCTTGTGAGATCCCGTTACCTTATTACATATCAACAAATGAAACAAATGTTCCATTTGATTTCTAATCACGCTTAAGTCCACAAAATACCTTAGTGGGGTGCGGCCATACAACATGGCCGAACCTCACTCCCTTGGTCTTGGGTCCTTTTTGATCTTGGGTCCTTCTTTTTGATCCTTGATCATTCCAACCAATGTGGGTCCAAGATCATGCTATATTTGATTCATTAATCCAAACACATACAAGTTAAACATTTAAAAGACCCTAAGTCCACAAACATTCCCCATGGGGTTCGGCCATACAACATGGCCGAACCCATGGTTCTTTCATTTTCACCATTTTTTCCATCTTAGCCATTATTCTTTCCATGGTAAACACTCCTTTTATTTATACATACCTAGGTCCATAACTGATCCATAAACATAGATCCATAAACGATTCATTAATCATGACATAAAACCCTAACAAATCCCTAACAAATGCCTCCATTCCTTAGCTTGATAATCCATTCATTTAAACATGCATAGATCCATACATAACCCATTAAAATGGTTCATGGGGTTCGGCCATACAACATGGCCGAACCCATGATGTCATTTTCCTCCTCTTTCTTAGATCATTTACAACATTAGATCCATATCCCAAGTCCCTCCATAGGGGTTTAATCATACACTTATGTTCATCATTTTCAATCATTGTTTACCATATTTAAAACCTATTTAAAAGAACCAACATTCCCCCATTATTTTCATGGTCCAAAAACATCCAAGTCCATCAATATACCTCCATGGGGTTCGGCCATACAACATGGCCGAACCCATGGTCCACGGTTCTTCACCATTACAACATTTTAGACCATTTAAAATGATTAACATTTCTCCATTACTTCCCTCCTTTGAAACCCTTTAAAATCCTTAACATGCATCTATGATTTTCATCTTTTACTACCCATTAAAAATCATCAATATACTTCCATGGGGTTCGGCCATATATGGTTCATCACTTACCCTTAAAAAATCACATACTTATGATTATATCTCTTGATGGGGTTCGGCCATATATCATGGCCAAACCTCATCCAAATCCTTTTTAGTTCTCATGATCCATATACATAGAAATCTAGGGTTTGGCCATGCAAGGGCCGAACCATGATCTTGATCTTATACCTTATCTTAGACATGCATGAGGTCCTTTCCATATATCCATAGCAATTAGGGTTCGGCCATGCAAGGCCAGCCCATGATCCATGATCATAATCCTCATATGGTTCATGCAAGAGGTCCTTAGCCATATATACATAATGTCCTTAATATTCCATCATTTACATGGCCTATCTTACCCATTAGGATTTGTCCATTTTCTTTCTCATTTCTTGGATGGATTTTAAATCCATGGCCCAGTAATATTTTGGCCAACTCTCCAATCCAAAAATGAGATTCCATGGTTTCCTTTAACTCCTTGATAAAATCTTGTCAAATGATACTTACCGATTCCGTGACTCCTTCAGTTTCTTTCACTCCTTCTTGCTCTTGTCTTTCCTTAGTCTTTCTCCTTCCTTTCTCCTTGATCTTCGGCCTTGAGAGGGAAAGGGTCTAAGATGGAACCCCCCAAGAAGATGGTTCGGCCTTGGTGAATGTTTGAGAGAGGGAGCGGAGGAGAGAATATGTAACACTCCACCCTTTTCACTCTAATTTTCAGAGTTTATTATTTTTTTAAAATATAATAATCATGTGATCGGGGCGGAGTGTCATGACGCGAGTTAAGTTCGGATCTCTAAATCCGACCCTTAACTGGCCAAGCCCATGTGCGTATGAACTACGTCCATAAAACTGATCCACACATGGTACATATATAACTTGCGGAATTAACTTAGTTTCAATCTAACTGAGGTTATAATAGAACCTAAGACTATTCCAATTTTCCATTCTTAGATAGCAAAGTACATAATCTTATTCTCCAAAATTACTAAATAATATTAATCTACCATTCAATCCAACCATCCAAAATAAACCAATCCACAACATCTACTTATCTACTTATTACATGCCAACAAATCTAGTTACCAAATTACATTGTCCATATAATTCAAATAACAAATCCATGAATAGTCCATTCAAGTCCATTCAAAATCATTCAAACCGTCCAAGTTTCCGTACTTAGTCCTCTTCTCGATCCACGTTTTTCCCTTTCCCTGCATCATCCACTAAGGATATAGATAGGGCGTTAGATCAACACGCCTAGTAGTGTTTCCGAATAGGGCTACCACATGGTTAGTCAAAAACATGCAAATAGTATAATAATAATACATGTGAGACAAAATTCCATAAAAACATGTTATGTATGAAATGAACATGTAATGAGTCCCACCCATCACCATTCAACATAGCCATCACTTGACGGGATTCTCATCGTCAAGGTAACCCATAGTGGTCTTTCAGACGCCTCGACGGAGTGTGGCCTCCGGATTCCTCCTGATGGGATTCTCATCATCAGGGTACCCCACAGTGGTCTTTCGGACGCCCCGACGGAGTGTGGCCTCCGGTTACAACACCATCATCCCATGCCATGCATGAGATGTCTATGCAACATGTCATTTAGAAACATAACTTTACAATCATATAAGTTATCAAAATCAACATAAAACAACATATGAAATTGTGGTTACAATAAAGGTAGGAAACCTACTCTTGTTTACTTTGTTCGACCCTTCCTTTGAACCGTCTTCCGATCACGGCTTGTACACTGTTCTAGAAATCCCAAAACCTTATTTACATAACAGCAAGTTAAGCATTCATTCATGTGATTCTAACTTAGTGTAAGCGCCAAAAATCCACTTAAACTTCCATGTCCTATCTTAGCCATAGAACCCCATAGTTCGGCCATGAAATGGCCGACCCATGATTTGTCGAAATGTTCACATAACAATTATTTATTAACCACTCAGGATGTTCCGTGATCTTTTAAATTTGAAACCATTTGATTTAATAAAATAGTCCTCATAAAATGATCCATGGGTTTCGGCCATGCATGGCCGAACCCTATGGTTCACTTGGTCCAATCATCACCGTGATTACTCATGGTTTTTACATGCTGATTCAACCATGAATAATACACGGTTCAGCCGCTTATTAATCAACCAAAAACAGTACCCAAGTATCCCATTAATTGCCACAAGAACACCATAACTTTATATGGTTTTAATCTCACAAAACCATTAAATACTTTCATGGAAATGTCATACCCTTTCATGGGGTTCGGCTAACCCAATTGGCTGAACCTCATGGCCTATGGTTTAGATCCATTTATCCAATTATAAACTCAGCACTAAGTCCATAGATAAACCTAACTTATTCTTAGATCAAAGCACATAATGATTACTTAAAATCCATCCTACACTTAACCCAAATAACTCTACAAAACAGTCCATGGGGTTAGGCCATACTCATGGCCGAACCCCAAGGTTTCCTTGATGTAAATCTTCTCATCATACTTACTTATTTTTGGCCACAAGATAACCCATAAAATTTACCATGTTTTGACATGATTTTTGACCTTTAAAACACCAAACATAAGCACTCTTATCATGGGGTTCGGCCAACCAAAATGGCCGAACCCAATGATGTATTTTTCTTTCCTTTTTAAACTATCTTATTCAAGATTAAATTACTTGATGTGTTCGGCCAATCCATAGCCCAACACATGACACTTAAAACCATACTTTTAGAACTTTTCAAAGCAAGTAATCAATCTAATTTAGCATCCAAAAACAGTCCATGATTTTCGTTCAAAAAGACCATCCAACTTAACCCAATCTTTTCGTGGGGTTCGGCCAACCCAATTGGCCAAACCCTATAATCCATTTTCTCATCTTAATCATGCACTTCCAACCAATATTTAACCCTTGTTAGATTCGGCCATCCAATGGCCGGATCATGATTCTTTATTAAGGATAGTTTATCAATAACCTACCGTTTCCGCGACTCCTCCAATTGATCTTCTCTCCGGCTTGTTCCTTTCCCTTCCTTAGCCTCTCCTTTTACTTGATTCCTTGATGGAGAGATCGGTCAAGGACTGATTAAGCAACCAGCTGCTGCTCTATGTGTTTGGAAAGATAGAGGACGGCAAAGAGAGAGAGATAGGATTTTGGATAGAAAACCTTGATGCCAACTCCTTTGCTCAAAGTATGCTTTTGTCTTGGTGAAATAAATCAATCAAGGACTGATTTCATATCAGTAACCAGCTGCTGTTCTTGGTGTTTGGAGAGATGATATCAGTCCAAGGAAGAGAGAGAGATAGAGAGAGTAAAATGAAAATCCTTTGTTTGACCAAAAACTGTCCAAGGTTAACCTTGTGTAACTCCCTCACCTCAATCAAAGTTCTTGATGTTACTTGGGGGTTTCATCTATGAAATGAAACACCCCAAGCAACCAACGTCCCTTATGGTTTGAATTTGTGTAACCCCCCTCCTTTGCTCCTTCTCTTATTGATAAACCAAATGGGGGTTTCATCTTGAGATGAAACACCAAGGGTACCCAACGGTTTTGTTGTGTGCATTCCTCACACTATCCATCTTGCATTAATATTGTATGTGAGAGTTTCACATGTAAATGAAAACTCCCATGTGCTTCACCCTCCATTGGTTGTCTCTTTGAATACCTAAGCATGGAATAAACCCTCATGCCCTTGTGTAACTTCCATCCTTTTGATGCTCATCAACGCCAAAGTGGGGGTTTCATTTTTTTTGACATGCAACTCTTCCATGCTCCAACGTCCTTTGTTTGAAATGGGTACTCCATAATAGCCACCTTTCATCAACCACTTGTGTTTGTAACCCTCAAACGGTGATCCCATACAACCCATGTAACTTCCAAAATGTAACTCTCATTTCATTCATCACTTAGATGGGAGTTACATGCATGGTAATGCCTCCCATGCAGCCAACATTTTTTATTGTGTTTAAAACCTACCACCAACCCACACCACCATCTTACACACACTCCACTCATTAAAATAATTATTCCATCTACCTCATTTATTTAACTCACCCAAACTCAACTCATTCATTAATGTAACTCAACTAATAAAGTCCACTCAACTAAACTCTATCATTTATTTCAACTCAAACCCAACTCAAACATTTAACTCATCTTAACCCAATTAAGCTTTGAGCTCAATTAATGGTCAAACATGTCAACCAAAACCCATTGGGTCCAATTTGGCTACTTTGACCCATTTAACAAAATTTGACCCAATTATGATTTTCAACCAGTTTATGTACATCTTTTCCATTTATTGTTTTGTAATCAAAACTACTAACCATTGGGACTTGATTGAACCATTGACCCATTTAAATTCAACTCAAATATTTCACAATGGCAATTCCGTAAATATGAATAAATTCATATAAATTGTTATCTTTGAAATTCCAGGGTGTTACAATACAATACTCTTTTTATAATTTTCGTCCCGAAAATCGAACGAAGTAGGATTTCAAAATAATTCATACAAACAATTCAGGGTGAGATGTTCTCATCTCCGATTCCAGTTCCCAAGTGGCTTCCTCAACACCATGTCGATCCCATACCACCTTGACGAACTGAATCGCTCGGTTGCGCATGTAATAGCCCGAATTTTTAAATCAATATATATATGGCAAATATTTGTTTTAATAATGGAAAAATGGGAACTTTGATGTCATGAATATTAAATGGATCATAATTTGGACAAAGGCCCAAGCATGGTCCAATGGACCATGGATTTGATAGGATCCATCAAAAGGATCAATGATGGTCAAAGTGGGCCCGATAACCGTGTGGGACCCAACAGATCAAATTGATTCAAACTCCAAGGAAAAAGGTGGGGCCAACCATCATGGTTGACTTGGTCAACCATGGATGAGTCAAAAATGGAATTAAAGAGGACCCAAGTAAATAAAGTTAATTTAATTAATATAAAACACCTAAGTTTAGTCTTGAATAGACCAAGGGACATAATCAAGTGGGGTCCACCTCCACCTCATCAAGTGAGGTGGCGGTTGGCTGAGAAATTGGTGGGGCCGACCACCATGGTTGACTTGGTCAACCATGGTGGATACATGAAAGAATTGAAGGGAATTAAATAGAAATTAAATTATGAAATTAAAGGGGCTAAGTTAAGAAAGAAATTAAACAATGGAGTGAGTCACATAGGAGAGGGGGAGGGAGGGGGGGGGGGGGGGGGGGGTGAGTCAAGATGATCCCCATTTTATGTGACTCACCAAACTCATTGGAATGAGTTGTGACTCAAACTCATCCCCAACCACCCCCACTAAAGGGACAAAGGCCCTAAAATTGGGGGCATGCAAGCCCATACCTCCCTCCATGCTTGGTTGGTGGAGGGAGTCAAACAAATCATGACACCCATCTCTCTCTCACTCACTTCCTCTCCTCTCCAAACCGTCCTCCCTCTTGCAAGACCAGAAATACACTAAGGAAAGAAAGAGAAAGAGACTTAGAAGGAAGGGAAGAAGGAGCTAGGAGTTGGCCGACCACTCCTAAGACCCAAGACGTGTATATTTTCCCATTTCCTCCTCCATTTTTCCCTCTCAAAGCTGCTACACCTTGGCCGAACCAAACCGTGGTGACCTTACCTTAATCAAGCTCACCATTGGCCGAGTATCAAGGAGGAAGAAGAAGGAGAAAGGCTAAGGAGTAAGAGGAACAAGAGACAATCGGGAAAACCAAGGATTGTAAGTATTTCCAAACATGCCGTTATGGCTCTTTTAAGAGAAATCGCGAAGGAAGGAAGTACAAAACATGCAATGGAAAGGATTGACGAAACAGTCAGTCGACTGAATCAGAGATTCAGTCGACTGAACAGATAATGAACGAACCAGAAACGAAGTTCTGGGAGTTTCAGCCGACTGAATCAGGGATTCAGTCGACTGAACTGACAATGGACGAATCAGAAACGAGCTTCTAGGAGTTTCAGCCGACTGAACTAGAGTTTCAGTCGACTGAACTAATAGTGGCTAAAAAACAGAAGGAGTTTCTGGGAGTTTCAGCCGACTGAATCATCAGATTCAGTCGCCTGAACACAAACGTCTCGGACAAGAAAAGGGTTCTGGAACTTTCAGCCGACTGAATATATGATTCAGTCGACTGAAGGAATGCGTATTAAACACGTAAATGGATGGTTGATGGTTCAGCCGACTGAATCTATGATTCAGTCGACAGAAAATAGACTGGCAGAACAAACAGATAATCTGATTCAAAATCAGCCGACTGAATCTATGATTCAGTGGACTGAAAGGGTATGAACCATGTTTCAGCCGACTGAATGTATATTTCAGTCGACTGAAACTGAACTGGCGAGACAAACAGACAATCTGATTCAAAATCAGCCGACTGAATCTGTGATTCAGTCGACTAAACTCATGATTCAGTCGACTGAACTCATGATTCAGTCGACTGAACTCATAGTTCAGTCGACTGAATTGAAATGTACAGTTCTTGAATATTTTCTAAGACACTACTAATCCGATAAGATAAATGGAGATGATATTAAATTAAAGGGACTGATTTTAATGATCCTATGACATGATTGGTAAATCATTAATGGATCCAAGTGTATAGATCAGTTATGGATTGAATTATATACGTGTTGAAATTAATGGAAAAAGAGGCCAAGATAAGGGCTGATTATAGTAATCTTATAATGTGGTTAAAGATCACTAATGAACATAGGTTTATGATCAGTTAGAGACTTAATCGTGGATAAGATATAGACTAACTTGGGAAATGTATAATAAGGTATTGGCACATCACAACGGTACGCGAACGGCGACCCGAATTATCGGACGAGAACGAAAAAGGACGTTATCAGTATTTGGTAGGATTCCTACCTTTTTGTAAGCGATGGATATATGATGGTATTTTAAATTATTTTGGTTTGGCTTATGATGGATTTATGATTATGATTTATCTTATGACGAGTTTTAAGTTATGAATCATACGGATTATATTTTAACATTACGCACTATATGGCTATGTATGGTATATCAAAATTATGGCTTATCTAAATATACTACATAGCATAATGCACTACATCTCATGTATGGCATGGGCCGAAAAAAAAAATAAACAAACCGGAGTCCATGCTCCGTCGGGGCGACCGAGAACAGACATGGGGACATTGATATGGTATCACCAGAGTCCATGCTCCGTCGGGGCGACCGAGAACAGACATGGGGACATTGATACGGTATTCACCGGAGTCCATGCTCTGTCGGGGCGACCGAGAAGCAAGCATGGGGACACCTTGACAAGGATTTGCCGTCACGGGGAATAAGATATTTCATGATGATGTAGATGATGGGTGGGCCACATGTCATAAGCACCCATGACATAGCATTCATCACATGCTTATTTTATTATATGTTATTTTATCGGTATGTGTATTATCACTAATCCATGTGCTAGCCCTACTCGGAGTCCTACTGGGCGCGTTGACTAATGCCCTACTTCCACCCTAGCTGGTGATACAGGAGACGGAGGAAACGGTGGACGTGACGGGAGTCAGGCTTAGGGGCGTGGGGAAGCGGCTACTTTGTTATCAAAGTTTTATTTTGGAAATGTTGTAACTCAAGTAGCTTAGCTTGTTGAATTGTAATAATTTTGGATTTCTTACTATGGTCTGGATTAAACTCTGTATGTTAACATTTTGAGACATAATCATAAACATGGGGGTATTTTGGTAATTTAATGTTGTATCTTCCCTTCTATCTAAAAACGGTAAGATAGTATCTAGTATAATGTTCCGCATGTAATTATGTTCCGCGAGCTTACTTCCTACGCGTGAACCGTACTCGTGGACTTCGTTCCGCGCACGCGTAGGGTTGGCCAGTTAAGGGTCGGGCTTTATGAGTGCGGACTTAACTCATGTCGTGACGTCCGCGCCGTTGTCACTTTGATCTAATTCAAAAAAAAAAATAGACTCTGAAATATGGTGAAAATGGGCGGGCGTTACAACGCAACACCCGTTGTTCACTCTCTAATATTCTGACCGCCTTCTCGACATAAGTGACGTCGCTTTGCACATCTATATCTTGCACATTCAAGACATGAGACGGATCAGGGTTGTACTTCCTCAGCATCGACACATGGAATACATCATGTAGAGACGCCAATTGCGAAGGAAGTGCCAACTGATAGGCTACATCTCCCATCCTTCTGATAATTGAAAACGGTCCCACATATCTTGGCGACAATTTTCCTTTCTTCCCAAATCTCATATGCCCTTTTCGTGGCGAGACCTTCAAGAATACCATGTCTCCCACTTCAAATTCGAGAAACCTCCTCCTCTTATCAACATAGCTCTTTTGCCGACTCTATGCGGTCAACAAATGTTGACGTATCAACTGGATCTGTGCAGTAGTTTCTGCAACCAACTCGGGTCCTATCAGCGCAGGTTCTCCGACCTCGGTCCAGCACACTGGTGACCTGCATGGTCTACCATACAAAGCTTCGAATGGTGCCATCTGAAGACTTGCTTGGTAGCTATTGTTATAAGAAAACTCCACCAATGGCAAATGATCCTCCCATCCACCTTTGAAGTCTAGCATGCACGCCCTCAACATGTCCTCCAGTGTTTGTATTGTCCTTTCCGACTGTCCATCAGTCTGTGGATGGAATGCTGTGCTAGTCAGTAGATCAATCCCCATGGCTGACTGCATACTCTGCCATACCCTGCCGGTGAATCGGCCATCTCTATCAGACACGATTGTCCGTGGGATACCATGTAATCTGATGATGTCTTTGATATATCTCCGACCCAATGTCTCTGATGAATCCGTCATCTTGATAGGAATAAAATGCGCGGACTTCGTCAGTCGATCTACCACAACCCATATAGCGTCATTGCCCTTCGAGGACCTCGGCAATCCCATCACAAAGTCCATGGAAATGTGCTCCCATTTCCATTCTGGCACATATAAGGGTTTGAGTAACCCTGGTGGCTTCTGTTGTTCTGTCGTAACTTGCTGACAAGTTAAACAATGAGCCACAAACTCTGCAACATCCTTCTTGAGTCCATGCCACCAATAATGTCTTTTTAAGTCATGGTACATTTTTGTGCTACCCGGATGAATGGAGAGCTTGCTTTGATGTGCCTTTATCAGTAATTCTTTTCTGCAGCTTCTTGGCACATAAATTCTACCCCGGAACGTAAGACCCTATCATGGTCGTAATTCCCAATCCGGTACAACCTCGCCAATAGACATCTTGGCCCATGTCTCTGCCATTTCCAGATCTGCTCGCTGCTCCTGTTCAATCTTTGTAACCATGTTGGATCGTATGATCAAATTGTACATACTCCCATGGTTTGTGATGTATAGATTGAACTCACGAATGGTATTCAACATCTCCCATTCGGTTCTGATCAGACATGCCACTGATGCATGAGACATATGGCTGAGAGCATCCGCCACCTTGTTGGCCTTCCCCGGGTGATACTGGAGCGCAAATTCATAATCTGTCAAGTATTCCATCCATCTGCGCTGCGTCAAGTTGAGCTCTTTCTTATCAAGTAAATACTTCAAGCTCTTGTGATCTGAAAATACTTCAAAATTTTCACCATATAGATAGTGTTTCCAGCTTTTGAGAGCGAAGACCACTGCAGCTAATTCCAAATCATGTGTGGGGTGTATCTTTAGTTGTCTTGAACCATATGCCACCACACGATCACGTTGCATGAGTGAACATCCCAGTCCCTCTCCTGCTGCATCACATTGTACTTCATAACCTTTGCCTCTTTCCGGCAAAACTAAAATAGAAGCAGTTGTAAGTCTCTCTTTTAGCTCCTCAAACCTCTGATTGCACAACTCTGACCACTCATATTTGACCCCTTTTTGAGTGAGTCGAGTCAATGGAGATGCTATTTTAGAGAAATCCATGATGAACTTCCTATAATATCCAGCCAAACGCAGGAAGCTACGGATTTCAGTGAAAGTCTTTGGTGCTTTCCACTCCCTCACTGCTGCCATCTTTGCCGGATCAACGACTATACCATCAGCTGTTATAACATGCCCTAAGAATTTGACCTCAGGTAGCCAAAATTCGCATTTGTTTGCTTTGGCATACAGCTTGTTCTGTCTCAAGGTGTTCAATACTATTCGTAGATGCTCAGCATGATCCTCCTGACTCTTGGAATAGATCAGGATATCGTCAATGAACACTATAACAAACTGATCCAGATATGGACGGAAGATTCTGTTCATTAAGTCCATGAACACAGCAGGTGCGTTGGTAAGCCCAAAAGGCATGACTACAAATTCAAATAGTCCATACCGTGTTCTGAAAGTTGTCTTCTCGATATCTTCCTCCCTGACCCGGATTTGATGATAACCGGACATCAAGTCAATCTTGGAAAAGTGACTGGAACCCCTCAACTGATCGAATAAATCATCGATCCTGGGTAGAGGATACTTGTTCTGGACAGTTAGCTGATTCAACTTCCGGTAGTCCACACACATTCTGAGTGAACCGTCCTTCTTTTTCACGAACAACACTGGAGCTCCCCATGATGATGTGCTGTTCCGAATACAACCCACTCTAAGTAACTCATCAAGCTGCTTCTTCAACTCGGACATTTCTGCTGGTACCATCTGATAATGGGGTAGAGACACTGGTGAAGTACCAGGATACAGCTTGATCTCAAAATTGGGCTCCCTCATAGGTGGTATACCAGGGAGTTCTTTTGGAAAGACATCAATAAATTCTTTCACAATTGCTGGAAGCTCAGTGACTGGTGCTTTGTTGATGACAATATTGTTCAACACCAAACGATGCAACCCTTTCTGCAGTCTGCTTTGCTTGTCGGTACGAACTATATACTGCTTTCCCTCGGGTGACCAAAATGTCACTCTTCGGCGATAACAATCAATATTGGCTTCATAACTAGCCAACCAGTCCATGTCGAATATAATATTGTACTCAGTCATGTCAAGTACCAAATAATTGAACTCAAATCTGAGTCCAGCGAGTTCTGTATTTATGGCCGTGCATATGAGTCCCAAAGACGTATCTCCGACAGGGGATACTACTGTGAGTGTGGTGGATAGCTTTTGAACTAGTGTTCCAGTAGCAGTTATAAAGGATGCAGATATAAGAGAGTGTGATGCTCCAGAATCAGACAATGCATAAGCATAAGAACTATTGACAACTGCCATACCTTGAATCACAGAATGATCCACATCCTCAGGAGGTTCCAGAGCAAATAGTCGTCCAAATCTGATAGGATTAGGCGCCCGACCCGCCTGATTATAAGTCCTGCCTCCTCGGGAGTTAGCTGGCCTAGCTGGTGGACGGAAAGATCCTCTGGAATATGAGAGCTTATTAAGCTTTGGACAGTCTCTCTTGAAGTGACCCGGCTGATTACAGTGGAAACAGTTGTTCACCCCTCTGAATGATTGGGTGACTGATGCAGATGGGGAGGGTTGGTTGGGATGAAAGCTCCCCGTGGACCCAGTAGATGGTGAGGGTCTACTGAAGTTCGGACGAAACCTCTTGTTGGGCTGGAACCCACCCCTCCCACTTGGAGCTCGGCGGTTGTCAAACCATACCATTGCATTCAACTCCTGTTCTACTATTGTGGCCTTCCCGACCACCTCAGCCAATGTGGTGCACTTGAATATGGTCACTTTGGCCCTGATATTTGGCCGTAAACCCCTCTCAAACTTCCTTGCTCTACGATGTTCTATGTCTACCATATAGAATGCATAGATGGATAGACTAAGGAATTCCCAATGATACTCTGCCACTGTCATAGAGCCCTGTACCAAGGACAGAAAAAGTTGCGTTTGTCGCTCCTTCTCCTCCTCCGGAAAGTAGTGTTCTAGAAAGGTTGCTGAAAACTCATTCCATGTCATGGCCGTCCTCTCGCTAACTAGTTTGAGTGCCCTCTGTTTCTCCACCACCTCCCACCATTTACCGGCATCTTCTATCAGTTGTGAAGTAGCCAGTAGAATCCTGTCAGCATGACTCGAGATCTTAAGTAAATTTAAGATCTGAGTGATCTTCTTCAGCCAGTGCTCAGCTTCGACAGCCCCTTCCTTCCCTTTGAAATAGGGAGGACGTTGTTGCTGGAATTCTCGAGCCATACTCCGGTCATTGGCATCCTTGGAACTTTCACTCCCATTTATATGTTGCTGGAGTACAGAGGTTACCACTGCTTGAACTAAGCACTGAAGTTCAGGCGGCACATGTGGTATATGTACACCACTGTTCCCTTCTTCCTCCTTCAGAGATGAGTGTTCCCGCTCCCTCCTTTCTCGCCGAGAATGATGTGACTCTTCAGAATGGTGTGACTTTTCAGAGTGATGTGACCTTTCAGAATGGTGTGACTCTTCCTCATTATGTGTTTTTCCAGCCCTTTCTCTAGGCTGAGAATGTTCTTCCTCTGGTGGAGATCTTTCCCTTCCTTCCTCATACTGAATAAGTGGCATCTCTTTTTCTTTCCCTTTCTTGCTTTGTGGGATCTTTCTTTTTGGTGCCATTTTCCCTAAGTCATGAAAACATAATTGACTTAGTTTCTTCATACAGTTTGTGTTTTTACTATTTTGGGGAGATTTCCAAATAAGAAGGGAACAAGCCGGAGAGAAGATCAATTGGAGGAGTCGCGGAAACGGTAGGTTATCGATAAACTATCCTTAATAAAGAATCATGATCCGGCCATTAGATGGCCGAATCTAACAAGGGTTAAATATTGGTTGGAAGGGCATGATTAAGATGAGAAAATGGATTATAGGATTCGGCCAATTGGGTTGGCCGAACCCCATGAAAAGATTGGGTTAAGTTGGATGGTCTTTTTGAACCAAAATCATAGACTATTTTTGGATGCTAAATTAGATTGATTACTTGCTTTGAAAAGTTCTAAAAGTATGGTTTTAAGTGTCATGTGTTGGGCTATGTATTGGCCGAACACATCAAGTAATTTAATCTTGAATAAGATAGTTTAAAAAGGAAAGAAAAATACATCATTGGGTTCGGCCATTTTGGTTGGCCGAACCCCATGATAAGAGTGCTTATCTTTGGTGTTTTAAAGGTCAAAAATCATGTCAAAACATGGTAAATTTTATGGGTTATCTTGTGGCCAAAAATAAGTAAGTATGATGAGAAGATTTACATCAAGGAAACCTTGGGGTTCGGCCATGAGTATGGCCTAACCCCATGGACTGTTTTGTAGAGTTATTTGGGTTAAGTGTAGGATGGATTTTAAGTAATCATTATGTGCTTTGATCTAAGAATAAGTTAGGTTTATCTATGGACTTAGTGCTGAGTTTATAATTGGATAAATGGATCTAAACCATAGGCCATGAGGTTCAGCCAATTGGGTTAGCCGAACCCCATGAAATGGTATGACATTTCCATGAAAGTATTTAATGGTTTTGTGAGATTAAAACCATATAAAGTTATGGTGTTCTTGTGGCAATTAATGGGATACTTGGGTACTGTTTTTGGTTGATTAATAAGCGGCTGAACCATGTATCATTCATGGTTGAATCAGCATGTAAAAACCATGAGTAATCATGGTGATGATTGGACCAAGTGAACCATAGGTTCGGCCATGCATGGCCGAACCCCATGGATCATTTTATGAGGACTATTTTATTAAATCAAATGGTTTCAAATTTAAAAGATCATGGAACATCTTGAGTGGTTAATAAATAATTGTTATGTGAACATTTAGACAAATCATGGGTCGACCATTTCATGGCCGAACTATGGGGTTCTATGGCTAAGATAGGACATGGAAGTTTAAGTGGATTTTTGGGACTTAGACTAAGTTAGAATCACATGAATGAATGCTTAACTTGCTGTTATGTAAATAAGGTTTTGGGATTTCTAGAACGGTGTCCAAGCCGTGATCGGAAGACGGTTCAAAGGAAGGGTCGAACAAAGTAAACAAGAGTAGGTTTCCTACCTTTATTGTAACCACAATTTCACATGCTGTTTTATGTTGATTTTGATAACTTATATGATTGTAAAGTTATGTTTCTAAATGACATGTTGCATAGACATCTCATGCATGACATGGGATGATGGTGTTGCAACCGGAGGCCACACTCCGTTGGGGCGTCCGAAAGACCACTGTGGGGTACCCTGATGATGAGAATCCCATCAGGAGGAATCCGGAGGCCACACTCCGTCGGGGCATCTGAAAGACTACTGTGGGTTACCTTGACGATGAGAATCTCGTCAAGTGATGGCTATGTTGAATGGTGATGGGTGGGACTCATTACATGTTCATTTCATACATAGCATGTTTTTTTGGAATTTTGTCTCACATGTATTATTATACTATTTGCATGTTTTTGACTAACCATGTGGTAGCCCTATTCGGAAACACTACTGGGCGAGTTGATCTAACGCCCTATCTATATCCTTAGTGGATGATGCAGGGAAAGGGAAAAACGTGGATCGAGAAGAGGACTAAGTACGGAAACTTGGGCGGTTTGAATGATTTTGAATGGACTTGAATGGACTATTCATGGATTTGTTATTTGAATTATTTGGACAATGTAATTTGCTAACTAGATTTGTTGGCATGTAATAAGTAGATAAGTAGATGCTGTGGATTGGTTTATTTTGGATGGTTGGATTGAATGGTAGATTAATATTATTTAGTAAATTTGGAGAATAAGATTATGTACTTTGCTATCTAAGAATAGAAAATTGGAATAGTCTTAGGTTCTATTATAACCTCAGTTAGATTAAAACTAAGATAATTCCGCAAGTTATATATGTACCATGTGCGGATCAGTTTTATGGACTTAGTTCATACGCACATGGGCTTGGCCAGTTAAGGGTCGGATTTAGAGATCCGAACTTAACTCGTGTCGTGACATTCCGCCCCGATCACATGATTATTATATTTAAAAAAAAAAATAAACTTTGAATATTAGAGTGAAAAGGGTGGGGTGTTACAGTTGGTATCACCCTAAGTCCTTTTCTTATTCAGTGAGAGATCGGCCAAGCTTGAGAGGGAGAGTGAGATGAGATCCTAATTTCTCTAAGTCTTTCTTTGTCTTGAGAGTGGGTCGGCTAAGGGAGAGAAAGGGAGAGTGAGATGAGATGAGATGGAAACCCTAGCCTTTCTCCATCTTGTTTTGGATGGCCTTGGGTTAGACTCCACCCTCATCAATGTGGAGTCTTCCCCATGGGCTCATTGACCAAACAAGAGGTTGCATGCCCTCCACATGGCACACACCACTCTCATGCCCAATGGTTTTGGCTTGGTTTCCTTGGGTGGTTTGGTGGTTTCCATGAGATGAAACCACCACCTCTCTTTTGCCCAATGCATGGTCTTGCATGTCCTCCATTTAAGCTTCTTTGTCTTGCATACCAACCCTAGGTCCAACAGTTTTGGATTGCTTTTCTTGGGTGGTTTGGTGGTTTCCATGAGATGAAACCACCACCTCTCCTTTGTCCAATGTATGGTCTTGCATGTCCTCATTTTAGGTTTCTTCTCTAGCCAAGGGGGGAGCATGCCCTCCACATGGCACACACCACCTCCATGTCCAACGGTTTTGCCTTAGTTGTTTCCCATGGTGGTTTGGTTTTTTCCATGAGATGGAACCGCCACCTCTCCTTTGGCCAATGTATGGTCTCTACCAAGCTTTTGGTCTAGCCAAGGGGGGTGCATGCCCTCCACATGGCATACCACCCTTCATCCCAACGGTTTTGGTAATGTAACGCCCTGCCCCTTCCGAGATTTAGAGTCTAATTTTTTTTTTTAATAATAGTATAATAACACCGGAAGAGGGCGGACGGCGTCACGACGCGAGCTAAGTCTGGACTACTCAAAGTCTGACCCTTAACTGGCCACCCATGTGTGCATGGACTAAACCCATGATAACAATCCACACATGGAACTAAACAAGTTATGCTGAATAAACTAGACTAACTGCGGAATTAAACTAAATAGATAGCAAGTACAAGTCTCAATTATTAAAATAACTTAGTCCAAACATCCATTGTGAAAACCATAAACAAACCATAGCAAAGTTAGCTATTACATGTCCACAAAATATAACTCAAAAGACAATAATAAAGAAATCCCAATCATCAATCAAGCACTTAAGCTTGGCTCCCCTCCTGGTCCTCGACCTTCTCTTTCCCCTTCCTTGTTCCTGCATTATCCTCTAAGGATAGAATTAGGGCGTTAGACCAACACGCCCAGTAGGTTCCCGATCAGGGCTACCACATGATTAGTATATAAAACAAGCATATATTTCATAGTACATGATCATCAAAAAAACATCTGAAATCAATGCTATGTATGTAAGTGCGAATGTAATGAGTCCCACCCATTACAAGTATACATAGCTATCACTTGACGGGATTCTCACGTCAAGGTAATCCAGAGTAATCCACATTTCGTCTGAGTAGAAGTCTAATGTCAAGGTAAGCCAGAGTAATCCACATTTCCTCTGGATAGGATTCTTATGTCAAAGTATTTCATAGTGTAATCCAAGTACTCCTCATTTCCTATGGATAGGGTTCCAGTTTCCCAAAGTCATCACCCCATGCCATGCATGAGATGTCAATGCATTATATATCATTTGTAAATGTACATCTCATCATTCAAAAACCAATTGAAACATAATAATAGTAACAACATATCTCATCAAAATCATGATAAAACCAATCATAATAGTGGTTACAAGTAGGTAGGAAAACCTACTGAAAATTCGCTTAAGTATCCGTTCCTTCCGAGCGTCACCCGTTCATGACTAGCGTGCTGTCAAAGAGATCCATCACCTTATTCACATAAACCATGAATCAACTTTAATCCCATACTTCATTTGGATGGGGTTTTACCATACAATATGGCCGGACCTCATCATCTAAGTTTGGTCCCTATTTCCCATTTTTGTCATTGTTTTATAGTCAAAGCCCATATGACCAAACTACCTTGGTTCCAATCCTCACTTTCATTCACCAAAACTACTCTATGGGGTTCGGCCATGCATATTGCCGAACCCAATGTTCTTTTATCCATTATACTTCAACCTAAAGTCATAAGTTAGACTCTTTAAAACATTACAAAACAGTTAACAACTTTAAATCATATACTTGAATCCAAATACCCACTTAATGGTCCATGGGGTTCGGCCCTACACATGGCCGAACCCAATGGTTCCCTTGGTTCAACGATTCCACCATATGTTCTTAATTTAGGCCCTACTCTTTAATCATAAGAACCATATGGTTCAGCCATCCAATGGCCAACCCAAAACAGCAACCCTATTTCCATTTAAATCACATAAAATTCTCCACCTTTGGTATGGTTTTATCTCTCCAAAAACCACACCAAATTATCCAACACTTTCATGGGGTTTGGCCATCCAAGGTGGCCGAACCCTATGTCCATGATTTGGTCCTCTTAAACACATATTTTATGTCTCATTAAAACATGTAAAAATCAGCATAATATTACATGGTTTTTACCTTTCAAAAACCATCCAAATACCAAAACAATTTCATGGGGTTTAGCCATCCAAGGTGGCGAACCCAATGATCCATTTTATCAATTTATACCACCTTTACCCAAGGTTTAGACCCTTGATGCATTTGGCCATTCTATGGCCAAATCATGACATCCAAATCCATGATTTAAACACCCTTTCAATCTGCATCTTAGGTCTAAATAAAACATCCAAAACAGTCCATCACTTTGCATGGTTTTCACTTTACAAAAACCATCCAATTATCTAAGTAACTTCATGGGGTTCTGCCATCCAAAGTGGCCGAACCCAATGATACTTTTTAACCATTTTAAACAACCTTATCCAAATTTTAATTCTTTGATGCATTCGGCCATTCCATGGCCCAAATGTGTTCCCTTTTTACCAATTCAAATAAACTAAAGTCCATGGAATACTTACCAATTTTCTTTTCCTTTCCTCTTGCTTTTGATCCTTGCTTCCTATCTTTCTTAGCCTCTCTTCCTTTACTGATTATATGTTTGATCAATTGGTGAAGACACCACTAATTGGTTCGGCCAAGAGAATGAGTTTGGAGAGAGAGGGAGATAGATGGATTTCTAAGACTTTGCAATGACAAATTCGGCCAAGAGTTGTGGTTACACCCTTTTGTTAAATAGCCCATAAAATCTCCCATTGTCCTCATGAATTCTTGCTCAAACCAAAGAGTCACTTGATGCCATCCAAGGCATCCCTTGGCACTCCCAAGGCACCCTTTGGCACTCCCATGCATCTCATCCAATTCCCATTCATTTCATTTAAAACTATACATGGGAAACCCACTCCACAAGTCCCCAACGTGTGGGACTTGTCTTGGGTGGCTTGAGACCAAAGCACTCTTTCATCTCCCATTTGACTCAATGAATTTACAAGATCCCTTTGGTTTCCATTTCAACTCAACCAACTCATAAGCCCAACTCACCACAATAAATGACACTCATTTAATGCACTTGAGTCAACTCCATTTCTTAATTTAAACCCAACTCAATTCAATCCCAACTCAACCTGATTTAACTCACAATTGAGCTCACTTGAGGGTCCACATGGTCAACCATGGTCCACATGGTCAACACGACCCATTGGGTCCCCATTTAGCTTATTGACCCAATTAACACCTAGACCCAATTATGAGTGGTTTAGTCCCTTTGAATGTGGTTTACCCATTTGCATCAAGCCTACCCATTTATACTCCACTTAATTTCCAATCAATTCAGCTTAACCCCATTAAATTTGGGCTCAACCAATGGTCAAACAAGTCCATTATGACCCATTGGTCCCAATTGGGTCCTTTGACCCAATTGACCATATTGACCCAATTTGATGTTCATTACCCATTCATGATAAATTGACCCTTATACTATGTTCATAAGGTCATAATTTGAACAATGGGCCCCACCATTTTCTCATTTACAATCACATTTATTAAATTCAGCAATCCAGTGGCATTTTCATAAATATTCATCTTATTGAGAGTTTGGGGTGTTACATGTAATGCCCCGCCCTTTTTCACTCTACGCTTTCCATAAATTAGAGTCTATTTTTTAAAAAAAATAACAGAGTGAGCAAGAACGGGAATTCATAATGCGAGTTAAGTCCGAACTTCTAAAGTCCGACCCTTAACTGGCCAACCCTATGTGTGCATGGACTAAGTCCATGAAAACGGTTCACACATAACATTATAAACATGCAGATTAAAATCATAACTGCGGAATTATAATAGAACCTAGTTCTATTCCATTTTAGATAGCAAAGTACGTCAAGTCCTTAATCATAATTAACATAACGTAATAATCCAAATAAACATCCAACCATAGCACATCATCTAAATTATTACATGTCCGAAGTCTAGTTACTCAAAATACAAGTCCATAAGTAACTTAAATCAAATATAAACTAAAAGCATCCAAGCTCCTATGCTTGGCCCTTTTCGCACTCATCTTTCCCCTCGTTTTCTTATATCATTCGCTAGGGTAGCAGTAGGGCGTTAGAACAATGCGCCCAGTAGGTATTCCAATTAGGGCTAACACATGGTTAGTACAAACATATATAATAATATCATAATGTCAAAAGCCATATAAACCATGCCATGTCATGACATCAAATGCAATGAGTCCCACCCATCACAAGTACATATAAGTACCCCCACATAGGTCTTTCGAACGCCCCGACGGAGTGTGGCCCCTCCGGTTTCTTCTTGATGGAAAAGCACATCAAGGTATCCCACATAGGTTTTTCGGACGCCCCGACGGAGTGTGGCCCCTCCCGTTACATATCCTTCACCCCATGCCATGCATGAGATGCTAATGAAGCACATGCTATTTTATATAATAAACGTAGCAATAAAACATCACATTTGTAACACACCTTTTTCAACATAAATTCATCAAATAAGATAAAAACATTGTACATAAACCCATGGTTTCAAAGAGGTGGAATCCTACCAAAGACCACTAACGTGTCCTTGCGCTTCCGTCCGGTAACCGCTCACGATCGTACATACCTTGTGAGGTCCCGTTACCTTATTACACATCAATTAATTAAAACCATGTTCCAATTGATTTCTTGTCATATCTAAGTCCAAAAGCACCTTAGTCCGTAAAACATTCCTCATGGGGTTCGGCCATACACCATGGCCGAACCCATGGTCCATTATTTCTACTTAATTTACAACTTTGCCATTGGTCTAATCCTTAATTAACATTTCATTCATTTTAATCTACCATACATAGACCCTAAGTCCACCAAATAATTTCCATGTGGTTCGGCCATACACCATGGCTGAACCCATGGTCTATCATTTATTTACCTCCTTGCCATTCATACAAATCCATAACCAATCCATAATATTGCTCCATAAACAATCCATTAACCGTGACATAAAACCCCATATGACCCTTAAGTTGGTTCATGGGGTTCGGCCATACATCATGGCCGAACCCATGATATCATTATTCCATCCTCCTTCTTAATTTATTTACAATAATAAATCCATAATTGACCCATAAAATTGGTTCATGGGGTTCGGCCATACACCATGGCCGAACCCTATGATGTCTAACCTTCCAATTTCTACATTGCATCCATTACCATTTTGAATCCATAAAATAAACCCTAGTGGGGTTCGGCCATACACCATGGCCGAACCTCACTCATAGAGACAATCCAACCGTTCACATCACTTTCTAAATTAATAACCCTCTTCCATGGGGTTCGGCCATACACCATGGCCGAACCCTATGGTTCATAATCTTTTTTCTAAAAAATCATTAATCCTTGATCTTCCATTTAATCAATCACCATATTAAGTCCATCTATATTTTTCCATGGTCTCCATGTATTCCCTTCAAAAACATTGATATTCCTTCCATGGTGTTCGGCCATACATCATGGCCGAACCCATAAAATCATCCATAACCTTCTATGGTTTCCAACCCATAAAAATCCATTAAAAAAATTAACCAATGTTCTTTCAAGGAGTTCGGCCATGCACTATGGCCAAACCCTATGGTTCCTCCTTTCCATTAAAATTACCATAATCATTCCCTAATTTTCTTCCATGGGGTTCGGCCATACACCATGGCCGAACCCTATGGTTCCTTGTTTTAAACAAAATTATCAAACTACTTATCGGTTCCGTGACTTCTCCGATTTTCCTTCGCTCCGACGTGATCTTCCGATCCTTTTCTTCCTTAGCTTCTTTCTTCTTGATCTTTCACACAGCCAAGAATACCTTATTGCCAGAGCACCAGCGTCAACCCTTGTTGATTTGGATGTGCCGTGCACCCCATGTGTCTCTCATTTTATCAACTTCCAATCGGTCCTAATTAGAAGGTGCCATGCGCCTCTCTTGTCTTTCTTTTATAAAACTTCCACACGGTCCTATTTTAGAAGGTGCCATGCACCCCTTTGTCTTGCTGAGATAACAATTACCGTGCATATGCTTCCCACTTTGGAGAGTCCTTTATTTAGAATATGCCATGCGCCCCTTCCATTTAACAAATCCCTAGTATCTCTCTTAATAAAGGGAAAGGACCCTTTTTAGAGATACTCTAACACATGCGCATATCTTGGATATGCAATGTCACACGGCCAAGTAACTTCTTTATTTGGCAATCTCCTAGTTTCACTCTTAACCAAGGAAAAGACCATCTTAAGCATATCAATGTGGATTGCATATCTATTCCATATTTCAACTCCTAAAATCTTTCCATCAATACCTTTCATGCTCATGCAATCTTCCAATTTCCTTTATGCGCATGACAATTAATCCAAATCCCTTATATATATATATATATATATATATAGCATTACAATTTTAATTCAGCCCCATTTAATTTAAATTAAACTCACTTGGTGGTCCACCAAGTTAACCATGACCCATTGGGTCCCAATTGGGCATTTGGACCCAAATAGCAACATTGATCCAATTAAATGCACCTTACCCATTTATTTCTATTGAAACCTTTTCTACAATCCGTTGAGTCTTAATTGGGCAAGGACCCAAATCTAAGGTCCATATCTAAAATTCACAAATTAAATGGGTAATTTTCATATATATTAATAATCTTAAAATTCCGAAGTGTTATAGTTTTTGTTTTCGTGTTTCCTTGGGTGGTTTGGTGGTTTCCATGAGATGGACCACCACCTCTCCTTTGGCCAATGTATGCCCTCCACCTAAGCATCCTTGTGTAGCCAAGGGGGTGCATGCCCTCCACACGGCACACACCACCCCCCAACGGTTTTGATGGAGTGGCTTCCATGAGATGAAACCACATTCTTGACTCACTCCATCTTTTGGTCTTTTATGTGAGTAACTCCCCACTTGACTCACTCCATTTAAATGCAACTCATTTCCCAACTCAATCATTTGAATTTATATCTAACTTAGGTCATTACCATTAAATAATTTAATTCCACTTACTACATTTAATCTTCTTTAATTTATCTTTGACTCACCCATGTTGACCAAGTCAACCATGGTGGCCGGCCCCACTTGTACCTTGGTCCACACGCCACCTCACTTGATGAGGTGGAGTTGGGTCCCACTTGGCCATGCCACTTGGATTTATTCAAAATTAACTTAGGTGATTTTAATTAAATAATTCAACTCGATTCACTTGATCCTCCTAAATTCACCCATGGTTGACCAAGTCAACCATGGTGGTAGGCCCCACCTATGCCTTGGTCCACACGCCACCTCACTTGATGAGGTGGAGTTGGGCCCAACTTGGTAATGCCACTTGGATATCCACTCCCACACTTGCCAATGAGATAGACCCCATGCCTTTGATCTTAATTGGGGACCCGATTAAATCCATTCCTTACCCATTTACCCTAATGCTCAATCCATCTTGACCCATTGGGTCCCAATTGGGCATTTGACGCAATTGACCACTTTGACCCAATTAAATAAAATCAAGCCTATCCATGGTCCATTGGACCATACTTGGGTCATTGTCCCAACTTTGATCCATCTAACATACATTCCATCTATGAATCTAAATCCGTTCCTTACCCATTTCCCCTAATCATCAATCCATCTTGACCCGTTGGGTCCCAATTGGGCATTTGACCCAATTGACCATCATTGACCCAATTAAATAGAAGTGATCATATCCATGGTCCATTGGACCATACTTGGGCCATTGCCCCAACTTTGATCCATTAAACATTCATTCATCTATGGATAACAATTAAAATCAATAATAGCCAATATAATTATTGAATTGAAAATTCGGGCTATTACACTTGATTGGAGCCAAGCTTAGGAGCTTGGATGAGCTAGAGTTACTTATTTAAGTTTTATTTGTAGAAATGCAATTTGAGTAATTAGCTCGTTGGGACTATAATAAATTAAATTATTTGCTATGGTTTGGACTTTTATTTTAGACATTTTAACTTAAGGTAATTATCATTAAGTGATGTACTTCCTTGCTATGTAATAATTGGTAGGATAGAACTCTATTATAATTCCACATTTAGTTTAATTCCGCAAGCATAGCCTTAGTACGTGTGAACCGTTCTCGTGGACTTTGTCCACGCACACGTATGGTTGGCCAATTAAGGGCGGGAATTTGGAAGCTCGGACTTAGCTCGCGTCGTGACGTCCCGCTCTCTCTCACTCTTTTAATTCAATATATATATATATATATATACTCTGATTTTCGGCGAGTGAAAAGGGCAGGGCGTTACATCCCAAGCTCCTACACTTGGCTTCTTTCCGGTCCCACGTCCTTTTCCTTCTCATTTCATGTTCCATCATCTATAGGTTAGAAGTAGGGCATTAGTCAACATGCCCAGTAGGTATTCCAATTAGAGTTATAGTACACATAGGAGCAATAGTAGAACATGATAAATCAAGGGTTTATACATCATTAATGGCATATTTGAAAAAAAAATTCTTGTAAATAATAAAACAATGCATGATGTTCATATCATAATCATGCTAACATTAGTGTCATGTCATGGTGTCAATGCCAAATGAAATCTGTAACACCTCACCCTTTTCACTCTAATTTTCAGAGTTTTTTTTTTTTTTTAAATATAATAATCATGTGATCGGGGCGGAGTGTCATGACGCGAGTTAAGTTCGGATCTCTAAATCCGACCCTTAACTAGCCAAGCCCATGTGCGTAGGACTTGGGGTTGGATGTATGGACCCAAACCAATATGGTGTGGTTCGGCCATGTAGTATGGCCGAACCCCACCAAGTGATATTTTGTGGATTGAAGTTGTCAATAAATTATTTGGATGGTGTTAATCCAAAATTAAAAGAGACCAAAGTTTTAAATGGGTGCGGTTCGGCCATAGGGTATGGCCGAACCCCACAAAGTGGATTTTTGGGACTTAGATTAAGATGGAATCACATGAATGAATGCTTAAGTTGCTGTTATGTAAATAAGGTTTTGGGATTTCTAGAACGGTGTACAAGCCGTGATCGGAAGACGGTTCAAAGGAAGGGTCGAACAAAGTAAACAAGAGTAGGTTTCCTACCTTTATTGTAACCACAATTTCATATGCTGTTTTATATTGATTTCGATAACTTATATGATTGTAAAGTTATGTTTCTAAATGACATGTTTGTATAGACATCTCATGCATGGCATGGGATGATAGTGTTGTAACCGGAGGCCACACTCCGTCGGGGCGTCCGAAAGACCACTGTGGGGTACCCTGATGATGAGAATCCCATCAGGAGGAATCAAGAGGCCACACTCCGTCGGGGCGTCCGAAAGACCACTATGGGTTACCTTGACGATGAGAATCCCGTCAAGTGATGGCTGTGTTGAATGGTGATGGGTGGGACTCATACATGTCCATTTCATACATAGCATGTTTTTATGGAATTTTGTCACACATGTGTTATTATTATATTATTTGCATGTTTTTTACTAACCATGTGGTAGCCCTATTCGGAAACACTACTGGGCGCGTTGATCTAACGCCCTATCTATATCCTTAGTGGATGACACAGGGAAAGGGAAGAACGTGGATCGAGAAGAGGACCAAGCAAGGAAACTTGGGCGGTTTGAATGATTTTGAATGGACTTGAATGGACTATTCATGGATGTGTTATTTGAATTATGTGGACACTGTAATTTGGTAACTAGATTTGTTGGCTGTAATAAGTAGTTAAGATAGATGCTATGGTTTGTTTTAAGTCGGATGGTTTGATTGAACGATTAGTTAAGATTGATTAGTAATTTTGGAGAATAAGTTATGTACTTTGCTATCTAAGAATGAAAAATTGGAAGAGTTATGGGTTCTATTATAACCTCAGTTGGATTAAGACTAAGTTAATTCCGCAAGTTATATATGTACCATGTGCGGATCAGTTTTATGGACTTAGTTCATACGCACATAAGCTTGGACCAGTTAAGGGTCGGATTTAGAGATCCAAACTTAACTCGCGTCGTGACACTCCGCCCCAATCACATGATTATTATATTTAAAAAAAAAAAATTAAACTCTGAAAATTAGAGTGAAAAGGGCGGGGTGTTACAAAATCCCACCCAATGTCCATACCCAATCACATCATAAATCAATCAATGGTTTCCTTGGCCAATTATGTCCACAGTGTTTGAGGCGGCAACCACCAGAGTACTGTATACCCATCCACAAATTAACCGAGATTTCCGATGGAGTGTGGTCTCTTCCATCTGTGTAGGATTTCTGGACTGACTACTCAAGAGCACTTTGGCCCAAATACGATGTACATTTCTATCAACAGGACGCGGCCAAATGGTTCATATAGCTTCATATAAGCTAATCTCAAGCCTGAAGTCTTGTCCGGACAGCTCAAGACTTGGCTTGTTGTGGTCATATGTGTTCCCTCCTATGCCATGCCTGAGCTAATGTACGCAAAAATGCCATTTCATTTAAAATACATCATATAATTGAAAATCAACTCAAAAGCATATACAATTTATTTAGCCAATGTATTCATCATATTTTGAATAAAACAAGTGTCATATTATACTCCATAGTATTCTCAATGAGGTAGGAATCCTACCAGTGTTCGATATACTATCCTTTCAAGTCTTGCAAGGATAACGCTAACGGTTGCGTGAGATGAATCGTAATCCCTTTGCGAACCTCTTTACCTCATCAAATTCAAACATACATATTAGTTTGATTTTTCATTTTAATTTCATCATCCCTATTTCCATCTAAGTTCTATGTTCATTTCTCAACGCATTTACGCATCATAGTCTGTAACCCGTTTAAGACCCTCAATGGGGTTTGGCCATACAACATGGCCGAACCCTATTGTTCTTCCTTTTTATCTCGTTTTCATCCTACAAAATAGGCAGAGGCTCTGGAGGAAAATCCAGAGTAAAACCTTTTAATTCAGTCGATTGAATCATAAGATTCAGTCGGCTTAAACACAACCAGATCCCATCTGTGTTTGGCCAATATACTTTCAGTCGACTGAATCATAAGATTCAGTCGGCTAAAACCCAACCAAATCCCATCTATGTTTGGCCACCATACTTTCAGTTGACTGATTCATAAGATTCAATCGGGTGAAGCACAACCAGATCCCATCTGTGTTTGGCCAGTATACTTTCAGTCGACTAAATCATATGATTCAGTCGGCTAAAACCCAACCAGATCCCATCTATGTTTGGCCACCATACTTTCAGTCGACTGAATCATAAGATTCAGTCGGCTGAAACCCAACCAGATCCTAGGTGTGCTTGGCCAGTACACTTTCAGTCGACGGAACCATAAGATTCAGTCGGCTGAAACACAACCAGATCCCATCTGTGCTTGGCCAGTATACTTTCAGGCGACTGAAACATAAGATTCAGTCGGCTGAATCACAACTAGATCCCATGTGTGCTTGGCCAGTACACTTTCAGTCGACTGAAACATAAGATTCAGTCGACTGACTTTGAGTCAGATCCTTTGTGTGTTTTTTTCCAACTCCATGGCCTTATAACGATTTTGACCATTCATTCCAACCAATCATGGAACCCATGGGTTTGGCCACACCATGGCCGAACCTATGGTTTCCTAACATTAATCTCCATTTTATTAAGTCTAGACATACCTTCCTTCAATCTCCTTCTTTTCTTTTGGTATTTCTCTTCTTCCTTAATTCTTGTTCTTCAAGGTCTTTCAAGTGTATGGAGGTAGATGTAACGCCCGCCCCTTTTCACCGTAAAATCAGAGTACATTTTTTTTTTTTAAAATAAAAGTGACAAAGGGCGCGGACGTCACGACGCGAGTTAAGTTCCGAGCTTCTAAAGCCCGGCCCTTAACTGGCCAACCCTACGCGTGCGTGGAACATAAGTCCACGAGTACGGTTCACGCGTAGCAAGTAAGCTCACGGAACATAAAAATAAATGCGGATGATCATAGAACTATCCTACCAGTTCTTCAGATAGTAGGGAAGAAATACCCAATTAATTACGAAAATGCCATTATACTGTATTATCCAAAATAATGCCTAAACATAGCAAACTACCTAAATTATTACATTTCCGACAAGCTAACTATACAAATACATCTTTTCCAAAATAAAGTAAAACAAAATAATTAGTCCGCCTCCCCAAGCTCCTAAGCTTGGCTTCCGTCTCGCCCTTCCGGTCCGCCATCTCCTGCATCGTCAGCTAGGGTAGAAGTAGGGCATTAGAACAACGCGCCCAGTAGGATTCCGAGTAGGGCTAGCACATGGGTTAGTAATAACCAGATACAGATAATAACACAGTGAAAACTATAAACCACCATATACTGAAATATAAGTAAATGATATGCCATGGGTGTCAATGTTATGAATCCCACCCATCATTCCTGCCATATACTGTCATATCCCTCTTGACGGAAAAACCTCGTCAAGATATGTCCAACCGTAAAATATCCCCCTTGACGGCAAAGCCTCGTCAAGGTGTCCCCATGCCTGTTCTCGGTCGCCCCGACGGAGCATGGACTCCGGTTTGTTTATTTTTTTTTCACGCCCATGCCATGCATGAGATGTAATGCATTATGCTATGTAATATGTATATCTCATACTCTTAATATACCATACATAGCCTTACCATATAATGCATAATCTTAAAAATAATAAACCATAGTATTAAACATAATGTCCATAATCATAGAACAATTTTTTTTTAAGATCAATCCCAAAGTCAACCAAAATAAGATAAATATACCATTACACATCCATGGCTTACAAGTAGGTAGAAATCCTACCGAATACCGGCTCGTGTTCTTCTCTTTCGGTTTTGTCCGATAGTCCGGCTACCGACACGCGTACCGCTCGCGATATCCAATACCTTATTACATTACCAAATCAATCCAAGTTTTAATCATTTCCAAGCCCATAAATCATAACTTAGTGGATTTCTTTATTTTGATCAATATTTACGGTTTTGCCACTACCTCCCCTATAGTTAAACATTAACTTAATTATATACATTTCTTTGTCTAAAAATTCATTCATGGATTCAGGTCCATTAATGACCCATCACCCATATTTACCATTTTTGCCACTACCCTTCACATAAACAATTTTTCATTAATTCATACCTACTTAAGCCCAAAACTGATCATTAACTCAATCCATTTTTTTTTTTCCTAACCCTAACCTATCCATTAAAGTTTCCTCCACTTTCCATCCTTCCATTTTGATGGATTTAAAATCCATGGCACAAAATTATTTCGCCACCATTAAATTTAACCAAAAAGAATTCCAATTCTTAAACCCTAAAAAAAATCCAAAACTCTTGTTTAAGAAATACTCACAATCCGTCGTCTCCTCCGACTTCCGCCACTCCCGTCGGCTTCCTTAGCCTCCTTTCTCCTTCCTTTTAATCTTTGGTAGGTCAAGATGCTTGATCAATGGTGGAAACCTCCAAGCTTAGAATTGGCCAAGGTAGGGTTTACTTGAGAGAGGGAAAGGAGAAGATGATGAGAAGAAGATGGTAAGTCTTGACCTTAGAATGGTGAACCATGCTTGCACCTCTTCTATTCTTTCTTCTCTTCTCCTCTTCCTTTCTTAATTTTTTTTCTTCTCTTCTTGGAGTGTGGGACGGTGGTGGAGAGCAAAATGGGAAAAAAATGAAATGAGAGAAAAGAGCATCGATGGAAGAAGATGGTTAAAAGAGATAAAGTTTATCTCAATTGGGTGGAGTAATCAATTCCTCCCACCAACCCCACATAGATATTTTCCATGCTTTTTTGACCCCAACAACACTTGCCAACGTTTTTTGATGCCTTAAGATAAGATGGCATTTGGTTTTCCACTTTTTGACCATTTGACCCTCATTTGATTATTTTAATCATTTAATAAATTAACTAATTACCTTAGGTTAATTAGTTCCCACCTAATTTAATTCCATTTCTTAACTTCCTTCTATGAATCCACCCATGGTTGACCAAGTCAACCATCGTGGCCGGCCCCATCAAACCTTGGCCCACATGCCACCTCACTTGATGAGGTGGAGGTGGGTCCCACTTGGCCACACCACCATTGTTTAATTCCAAATTACTTAGGGTGATTGAATTTCATTAAGCCCACTCTAAATGGATCACCATTGGGCCCATGGCCCAATTACATTTCCATCTAGCCCATTTACCTTAGAGCATAACCATCTTGACCCATTGGGTACCAAATGGGTATTTGACCCCATTTGACCATTCTTGACCCATTTAAATAAGTTTAAATCCAAACCATAGTCTATTGGGCCACACTTGGGCCTTTATCCAATTTTGGCCCATTTACCATTTACTCCACCAATTTTCTAATTTCCATCATTAAAATAAATAATATTCACATTTATATTAATTCCAAAATTCCAAGACCTTATAGTAGAGGTGGGAGAGAAAGGAAAGGAATGGAGAGAAAAATCCTTGTTTAAGGGAGGAGGGGTCGACCAAGGGGTTTGGTGTGCCCTTTGGTTTCGGTTTTTTTATAAAAGCCTTAAACTCTCCCCTCCCTCTCATAATAGCTTGGTCTAATCAAGGTGGCCCTTAGTTTAACCAAAGAGGCCCTTGGCTTCCCAAGCGTGGTTTCATTGCTTTTGAGGTGAAAACCCTTGGGTTCCCAAGTGTCTAAGTACAATGTACTTAGACAAGACACCCGAACTTTTAATCTCAACCCTTGATCTTCCCTCAAATGAAATCCTAGTCTTCCATCTCATCCCTTCATCTTCTCAACTTAAGCAAAACTCTAACTCAAGACTTAAACTCAAAAGTGGTTGACCAAGTCAACACGTGCCATGGTCGACCAAATCAACCCGTGCCATGGTCGACCATGCATGTGGTGACTTGGTTACCACATGGTACTTGGGTCCCACTTTGGCCATGTAACACCCCGCCCTTTTCATTCTAATTTTCAGAGTTTATTTATTTATTTTTTTTAAATATAATAATCATGTGATCGGGGCGGAGTGTCACGACACGAGTTAAGTTCGGATCTCTAAATCCGACCCTTAACTGGCCAAGCCCATGTGCGTATGAACTAAGTCCATAAAACTGATCCGCACATGGTATATATATAACTTGCGGAATTAACTTAGTCTTATTCTAACTGAGGTTATAATAGAACCTATGACTATTCCATTTTTTTTTCAATATTAGATAGCAAATTACATAATCTTATTCTCCAAAATTACTAACTAATATTAATCTACTATTCAATCCAACCATCCAAAATAAACTAATCCACAGCATCTACTTATCTACTTATTACATGCCAACAAATCTAGTTACCAAATTACATTGTCCACATAATTCAAATAACACATCCATGAATAGTCCATTCAAAATCATTCAAACCGGCCAAGTTTCCGTGCTTGGTCCTCTTCTCCAACCACGTTCTTTCCTTTCCCTGCATCATCCACTAAGGATATAGATAGGGCGTTAGATCAACGCGCCCAGTAGTGTTTCCGAATAGGGCTACCACATGGTTAGTTAAAACATGCAAATAATATCATAATAATACATGTGAGACAAAATTCCATAAAATCATGCTATGTATGAAATGAACATGTAATGAGTCCCACCCATCACCATTCAACACAGCCATCACTTGACGGGATTCTCATCGTCAAGGTAACCCACAGTGGTCTTTCGGACGCCCCGACGGAGTGTGGCCTCCGGATTCCTCCTGATGGGATTCTCATCATCAGGGTACCCCACAGTGGTCTTTCGGACGCCCCGACGGAGTGTGGCCTCCGGATTCCTCCTGATGGGATTCTCATCATCAGGGTACCCCACAGTGGTCTTTGGGACGCCCCGACGGAGTGCGGCCTCCGGTTACAACACCATCATCCCATGCCATGCATGAGATGTCTATGCATATATATCATTTAGAAACATAACTTTACAATCATATAAGTTATCGAAATCAACATAAAACAGCATATTAAATAGTGGTTACAATAAAGGTAGGAAACCTACCGAAGAATCCCTTCAGTAACTGATCTTTCTTTCACGTCACCCGATCACAACTCGCACGTCGTTCGACTTCCGGTACCTTATCCATATACCAATCAGCAAGTCATAACATCATTTACTTATTCAATCACATCTACGACCCATCCGCATCATGTGGGGTTCGACCATGCCCTTTGGCCGAACATCACCAACTTAGGATTTAACTTCCTACTTTATTTAATCAACTCTTAAACACTTAACCCTTTTAAAATGACATGGTTCAGCCCTATGTTGGCCAACCAATAATCAGCAAGTTAAACTTCCATAAATCACATCAAACACCATATTTTATATGGTTTAAAACTCACCAACTTCATCAAAACTAACATGGGGTTCGGCCATCCAAAGTGGCCGAACCCTATGTCCATGTCTTGGTCCTTATGTATATGTTTTAAATCCTCATTTAGACAAGTATTAATCAGTATATTACTACTGCATTTTTACCTCTCAAAACCATAGAAATAAGTTAATCACTTTGTCCGAATGACCACAACATTTTATGGGATTCGGCCATCCAAGATGGCCGATCCAAATGGTCCATAATATCAATTTAAATCTACTGTTTAAACCCATATTAACTTCAGTCTTCTTGTCATTCAGATCCATGTTTATCATCCCTTCTATAACATGTATTTGATTCTTAAATAAAAACCCAAAACAGTCCACCAAAGTTCTATGGTTCCCATGTTTCAAACACCTTAAAACCAACCATCATTTGCATGGGGTTCGGCCCTCCATAGTGGCCGAACCCAATGGCTATGTTTACTGTTTTTAAACCTCATATAAACATGTATAAACAGTATATTAAATCAGGTTTTAACTCTCAAAGAAATCATCCAAAACAGTCCATAAAAAGTCTATGGTTTACATGTTTTTCCAACATGAAACCAACATTCTTTTACATGGGGTTCGGCCCTCCATGGTGGCCGAACCCAATGGCTATGTTTACTGTTTTTAAACCTCATATAAACATGTATAAACAGTATATTAATATCAGGTTTTAACTCTCAAAGAAATCATCCAACACCATATCATGGGATTCGGCCATCCAAGATGGCCGATCCCCATGGTCCATCTTTTCCAATTTTACTCCACTGATTAGACCACATATCTTCAGCCTTTTCTGATATTCAAACCCATGTTTTAACCCTCTTTAAGCATGTATTTTAAATCTTAATAAAATATGTAAAAACAGTCCCCAAATGGATGGTTTTAAATTTCAAAAACCATAACCATTAACCAACTCTTTTCATGGGGTTCGGCCACCCAAAGTGGCCGAACCCAATGGTTCATTTCATTTCTTTTTGACACCTTCTTCTATGGTTTAGACCCTTGTCAAATTCGGCCATGGTATGGCCAAATTATAACATGCAAATCCATGTTTTCAATCTTTCCAAAGCATGTATCTTAGACCTCTAAAATCGGTCCTATTCTTGCATGGTTTAATCCTTACAAAACCATCAACACTAACCATAAAATTCCATGGGGTTCGGCCATCCAAAGTGGCCGAACCCTATGTCCATGCTTTCCATCTAATTGAGTATAAAGGAATCATATTTTAACCCTTTGATAGATTTGACCATCACATGGCCAAATCATGTCTTATTTTACCCATTTTATTAACCATTAATCAATGAGAAAAAACTTACCACTTTCCTTTGCCTTTTGCTCTTGACTTTTAATCCTTGTTTCCTTAACTCCTTGCTGATTGTATGCTTGAATATTTGGTACCAAAAGCCTCTGCTGTTCCAGCCAAGAACACCAATTGAAGAGAGGGAGAAAGAGATGGGAACAATTGGGTTTCCTTTGACAAAAACGGCCAACCATGGGTGTTTGTTGTTCTTTTGTAGTTCAGCCCCAAAAACCTCTCAATTCCTCATAACTTCTTGCTCAAAACGGTGGGCATTGGGTGCCATCCAAGGCACCCCTTGGCAGCTACCAATACAGCCATTCAAATCCCCAAGCAACCCACCTCTAACCCATGCACTTATATTTAATATTTACCATGGAACTCACCAAAACAAGTCCCCAACGTGTGGGACTTGTTTTGGTTGGGTTGAGGCCAGCCAACCTCTTCAACTTACCCTTAAACTCACTGATTTACAGTCCCTTGAATTTCCATTTTGACTCACCCAACTCAAGGTATTTTTATTCCAACCCAACTCATCACATTTAATGCATTTCATTTAATGCACATGAGTTAACTCACCTTTTGATTTAATTCCAACTCACCTCAGTCCCACTCAACTGATTTGACTCGTGTTTGAGCTCCCTTGAGGGTTCACACGGTCAACAATAGTCAACTCGACCCGTTGGGTCCACTTTTAGCTTCTTGACCCGTTTTTGACTCCATGACCCAAATATGGAATTTTGGTCATTTGTAAATGGTTTTCACACATGGATCAAGCCTACCCATTTCTTCTCCACTTGATTTCCAATCAAATAGGCTCAACCCCATTTAATTTAAATTTACAAAACAGTCAGATAATCCAATAAGACCCGATAGGTCCCATTTGGGCCCGTTGACCCATTTAGCCATTTTTGACCCAAATGATGAAAATTACCCAACCAGTCAAACTTAACATTCATAATATGCTCATATGATTTTAATTTGAGCAATGGGTCCCACTATTTCCTTTATTCACATCACAAAATAATTAATTTAACAACTCAGGGGCATTTTGGTAATTTTCCATTTATTGAGAAATTGGGGTGTTACAGGCCATGTCACTTGGTGTGTCACCTCCACTTGTATGCCGCCTCAATTTTACTTTCCACCTCACTCGCTGACGTGGCACCCTTTCTCAGTTGGATTCCATGTGATGACATGAATGCTACATCACTCACATTTCACCTCACTTGATGAGATGGACTTTAATGCATTAAATACAATAACTTATCCAATTCAACTAACTTAACTAAATTTAGCCAATTATTTTTAAATCAAGGTCACCCATGACCCATTGGGTCTTAATTGGGTAATTGACCCATTTCCTTTCCCATCTAATGTCTGTTTCAACTTTTTATTTTCAAATTCACTTAAATTGCAATCCAAATGGGCAAATCCAATAATTTTTAAGTTAAGGAAAATCCGGGGTGTTACAAATTATTTCATATTTTAAAAATTTAAATTATAACTTAAATTGTATTAGAAATTCAAAATTCAAATCCCTATCAATGTATAAACGTAAAAACCAATTTAACCCAAAAAATATTCAAACCACAGTTAAATCATAAAATAATAATATTTATGGTAAATTGTCATTTTGCCCTTCCAACTTAAATGAATTGGATCAATGAGTTATTAAGCTCTGATTGGGCCAAGCCTGGACATTTCAAAAAACCCAAACAGTAATCTTCATGATTAACAGGTAAAATTACGATTAATTAACACAAATCATATAATTAGGCCTAAATTTGGGTCGGGGTATTATAATATTCAAGCAAATATGAAGGCAATAATCAAACAAATTACTCTAATAAATGAACTAGCATCCTAAATGCATGAGCAAATTAAATATATAATATTTTTTATGCAGGTGTAAATGTACAACATCCTAAATAATTCTATATGAGTGCATGAGAAATTAAAAGCTCAAAGAAAGTGATTAGGACTTACCTTGGCCTATAATGCGTATTTCCATAAATTTTAAGCACGCAATTAAAAGAAAATCTATGTAAAATAAAACACACAAACCTTGGTGAAGATTCTAAGTCACAGAAAAAAATACGCGAAATCTAATCTAAATGCAATTTTTTTCAGAAAATTATAACTAGTGGAGGAATTAAAAATGAAAACTAATTTGGAGTTCTATGTTAAATAAAAGTCATCCTAATATTTCGTAATTAATCACCACCAAACATTCTCAAATCTCACATTTAATTCCAAAAGAATTTAAAAATCATAGCTTCAGGTTAATCAGTCATAGCTTTAATAAAAAAAATTCTAAAGATACTCATAGCAATTATTTTGCAATATATATATATATATATATATACATAGGTTAGTGCTACGTCTTGCTGAGTTCCTAACTTTGTCAATTCCATGACTCGGGAATAAGTACTAGCTAGAAGCTTAAAGACTCAAGGTGGTCAAAGATTGAAGATCATGTTCCACTAGATTAAAGCTCATCGTTATGGCCATCACAAAACAGGTATTTGGCCATAGATGACTTTAGGTGGTACCCACACCTTAGAGAGGAATATTCCTAGGTTTACTTAAACAAATTTTAAAATCACAAAAAGCCTGGAGATGAAGCATGACAATGAATTGGAACCCAACTTGGAAATATGTATTTGGTTTCACTCACAGCTCGACCAGTCGTTCTCACCGACCCATCGTGGTCAAAGACTGGTTAGCCAGATTAACAAAGGTTCAGGATCGAAGAACTGTCATTCTGGGTATACCTCTCATCGATACCCATTGGTGAAAGGCTGAAATGACCCCTCGTGGTTAACGACTTTTTGGTAAAGACTTATGAGTTCTAGAACTTAGAACTCAAGTGGGCTCTCGAGCAACCAGACATATCGGCAGTTCAAGACCAATCTAGAGTACCAGGACCGACCCCTCGGTAAAGGGCGACAGGTCGTTCTGGGCAGGACAAGTTTCGGGACATGAAACTCTGTTTGCATTGTGTTGCCCTAGATCGAGACCCTCGTATGGACCGACTTCTCGATGCCATGACTGTCGACCCATCGTCGACACAGACATGTCAGCCGGGTATAAATTATGTCGTTGGGGTGCATTTAATGTGCAACAGTTGGGTGGTTGAAAGATAATATTTTTAGTCAAGTGACAGTTTCTGAAACAGGTTACCTTCTCTATAAATATTAATCCTTGTGCAACCGTTTCATATTCTTTGACAAATTCATTGGACCCTCATCATTATCAGTGAGTTAAACAAGGGCCAATAAAAGGATCACTCTTTCTTTTGTGCTTATACTTGGGAAATCTAATACAACCAATCATAGTGATTGAGGTTGTGAAAAGAGAAAGAGGAGAAAAGATATACAACTAGGATAGATATTGGTAGAACCAATTTTCTAGTCACCCTGAGATTGTGATTGCTCAACGACGGCTACGAGGTGGAACGTCGAGATTAACTCAGGCACACATTGGGTAGATCTTTGAGAAGCACACATATCGAGAAAGAGCTACAAAGGCAAGTGCTTCTTGATTTTATTTTTTGTTTAAAACTTTTTTCTTGTAAAAGTGGATTATTGAGGCTTGGCTCTAGAACCAGTTTAAAAAAATCTAGAGCGTCGTCTCTGGAAATGTGGTGGGTGGAATTTCCTGCCAATTCAAATAGGTGGAATTCCTAATATACATGTGGTGGGTGAAATTCCCAGCCAAATGAGTGAGGTGGAATTCCTACTCTAATTGTGAGGGTTTAAGTCCCCACTTAGTGAATTTGGGGATAACTCAAGCTTGAACTAGTCCTAACAGTAGATGTAGGTTGGCTAACCGAACCGCTCTATATATTGTGTCCTTTTGTTTGTGGTGTTAGAGTCAATTTCTTGTGTTGATTACATAATCACATTTTCTAATACACACACACTTGATTGCAATATATATTGCACTCTAATTAATCAATCAAGAAATTTTAAAAGGACCAATATTTTTATGATTGACCTATTCACAAACAGCATCCCCCCCAACACCCCCCCCCCCCCCCCCCCTCTTCCCCTCTTTCCCCCTCTAGGGTCAGTCGTGTTCTAGCACCAAAGGGAGAACTTTCAATTGGTATCAGAGCATCGTACTCTTCCTGAAAGATTTAACCATTCGAGTTGATCCGTGCTAGAACAATGGCTATGAGAGAAAGCCATGATATGTCCAAACCTCCATTTGTGATGTACAATGGAATGAAAAACTTTAACTGTTTTCATCCATAAATATGTTTGGGAATAGGTGAATAGAAAGTGGTCTAATCCTATGGAAGAGGTATTTGATTAACCCTCAAAATTCCATGACCACTCAATCCAAAAAATCGAGTAAGTTGGACTTGTGATGAAATGACTATGCACTTTACTTAAACACGAGTAGTTTTCATCAGTGTTGAACATCATAAGAGGCTGAAAGAATCCACGAAAAAATTGTCTCGTCTAGCCCAATGGATGAAATCACCTATCTTGACCAATTAGTGTACCGAGAGAAAAGGTGACTAATTAAGTTCATCCATTGAAGAAGTCCAAGTTGAATCCTTTAAAGAAGAAGAGGATGGAGTAAAGGAACTTGATGAGGGTGGTGACCTCCAATGACCAATAAGGCCGTGTACCAAGAGAGTTTAAAATAGGCTAAGGACCTTCACACGGTAAATTTTAAGAATTCCTAACTCTCTAATCAACTACAAAATGGTAAATGAAGTTGGAAAATGTATTGAAGTTAATAATCTAAATTTGGGATCAGATTTGTAGTTGTCTCAAGACATGGTTGCCCAAGGTGATTGTCCTCTCATGTTGGGATAACCTCACAGTACAAAATTTGGTGTTTTGATCACAAAGTTAAGTGGGAAGGCATCCAAGTTCAAAACCAAATTTGATAGCCATCATGGTGTTGTAGGCTTAGATTCCAAGTCCCATTTGAATATGTACAAGTAATTGATGTAATTTTTGTATTCAAATGTGATGTAATAAGGGTGGGCTTGTATTTGGGTTAGCTTTTAGGTTTTATCATGAAATTGACAAAGGGGGAGATTGTTAGTGCCCCGGATTTGCCGTGTCCCTAAGTTTGTCAATTCCATCACTCGGGAAGACGCACTTGCTAGAAGCTTCAAGAACTCAAGGTGATCAAAAAAGAAGATCATGCTCCACCGGATTAAAAACACATCGTTATGGCAATCCTAAAACAAGTATTTGGCCATAGATGACTTTAGGTGGAATCCACACCTTAGAGAGGACCATCCTTAGGCTTAGTTGCATATGTTGGTAATGGACTTAATAAACCTAGAGAGGAAGCTTGACAATGAATTGGAAGCGAACTTGGAAATATGAATTAAGTTCATTGTCAGCTCGACCAGTCATTCTCACCGACCTATTGGTGGACACAGGATCAACCCATTGTGGTCAAAGACTGGTCGGCTAGATTGACAAAGGTTCTGGAACATTGAACTATCATTATGGGTATGCCTCTGATCGAGAGTTCGTATGCACCGAACCCTCGGTGATGAACTTAACGACCCCTCGTGGTCAAAGACTCGTCGATGATAACTTAAGAGTTCTGGAACCTAGAACTCATGTGGACTGTCGAGAAAATAGACATCTCGGTATTTCAAGACCGATCAAGAGTACTAGGACTGACCCCTCGGTAAAAGGCGACTAGTCGTTCTGGGCAGGACAAGTTTCGGGATATGAAACTCTATCTACATGGTGTTACCCCAGATCGAGACACTCGTATGGACCGACTTCTCGGTGCCATGACTGTCAACCCATTAGCGACAAGGACATGTCGGCCGGGTATAAATTATGTCGTTGGGGGTGTATTTAATGTGCAACGGTCGGATGGTTGAACGATACTATTTTTAGTCACTAACCCCTCGGTGCGCCCGACCTGTCGATGCATGACAGTTTCTGAAATAGGTTGCCTTCTCTATAAATATCAATCCTTGTGCAACTGTTTCATATTCTTTGGCAAATCCGTTGGACCCTCATCATTATCAGTAAGCTTAAGGAGGAAGAAAGAAAAGACTAAGGAAGGAGAAGATCGGAGGAGCACGGCGGAACGTAAGAAATCGCAGGAGTCGCGAAATTGATAAGTGGTACTTGACAAGATTTATAAATTAAAAGGAGATTAAAGGGAACATTCCATATAGATTGGAAATGGTTGGCCAAAATATTGGAGGCCATGGATTTAAGATCCATTTAAAGAAAGGCAAAATGAGGTTCGGCCATGTGGAATGGCCAAACCCCATTAAGTGATCTAAATATGGGTATATGATTTTTAAGAAGAAATTGATGAACCATCGGGTTCAGCCTTGTTGTATGACCGAACCCCATGGAAGAATATCATTGGTTTAAATGGGTTTTAAATGACGAAATGATGGAAGAAATGTTGATGGATTTTGGGTTTTAAAATGATGGACCTAAGTGTATGATTAAACCCCATGAAAGGCTTTTCATGAACCTAGGTGTATGATGAAGATGACATCTTAATGGACTTAGGTTGTTAAATGATTACCTTATGTGATTGGATGAATAAATCAAAAGATGGATGGTATTGGACCCATTTTGTATAAAATAAAACAAGGGTTAAAAAGAGGGTCAAAACCAAAGAGTGAGGTTCGACCATGTTGTATGGCCGAACCCCACAAGTGAGCTTTAGTGGACAGTGGGCAGTGGACAATGGGTAGTGGACAGTGGACAGTTGACAGTGGGCAGTGGGTAGTGGACAGCAGGTAACCTGCTGATTTTACAAATGAAATATTTATATGATTTTCCAAAAGGTTAGGTTAAATTGGAAAGATGAAGGGAATGGTTGAAATAAATTGGAATACTTGAATTGGTTATTTTATGGAATTAAATGGATCACCAAATTGATGTATGTATATGTTAAATGTAACAAGGTAACGGGATTTCACAAACGGTGAACGATCGGCTTGGCGCGATCGGTGATCGGTTTTTGGATGGAAACAAAAGGACCCGTTATTTGGACGTTGGTAGGATTCCTACCTCATTGAAAACCATGGAGTATATGTATATGTGAATGTTTTACTTGAATTATTTTGGTATCAAACGTATATCTTAATGATGGGATTTTAATGCTATGATTGTATTATTACATATCATGTTGGCATTTGCATCTCATGCATGGCATGGGAGAAATGAAATATAACCGGAGACCCACGCTCTGTCGGGGTGTCCATAAGGCATTCGTGAGGGGTACCTTGATGTGCATTATCCATCAGGAGGGTTGTATGATTGATTTGTAACCTGAGATCCACGCTCCGTCGGGGCATCCGTAAGGCATTCGTGGGGATACTTTGATGTAAGTGATTGTGATATGGCTGATGGGTGGGACTCATAGCATATGACACTCATGGCATGGCATGGACTTGCATGTTTTTGGATATTATATTATCTATGTGATTTTTGTACTAACCCAAGTGTTGACCCTACTTGGAGTACCTACTGGGCACGTTGTTTAACGCCCTACTTCTACCCTAGTTGATGACACAGGAAATGGACGAGACGATGGACGTGATCAGAGCCAAGCTTAAGAGCTTCGATGTTTTAGTTTCATTTTGTTTAAGCTATTCATAAACAATGTAATTTGAGTAGCTAGTATTTGGGACTGTAATAACGTAGATTATTTGCTATGGTTTGGAATGTTATTTTTGGATATTTTAACTCAAGATAATTATCGTTAAGTAATGGACGTCCTTGCTATCTAAAATGGAATAGAATTATGATTCTATTATAATTCCGCATCTATGATTTATTCTGCATGTTTAACTTGAGTACGTGTGAACCGTTTTAGTGGACTTGGTCCACGCACACGTATGGTTGGCCAGTTAAGGGTCGGGCTTTAGAAGCTCGGACTTAGCTCGCATTATGACGCTCCCGCTCTCTCTCACGCTTTATTTCAAAAAAAAAAAAAATAGACTCTGATTTTCGGCAAATGAAAAAGGGCGGGGCTTTACATGCTAGAACACGATTGACCCTAGAGGGAGGCATGAATAGGTCAATCCCAGTTTCCATGGTGTTCACAAATTTCTTGATTATTTAGAGTTTAAGTGCAAAGGAATAGTAATCAAGATATTTGTTCACTGCGATGAATTGTTATTCAATTACGTAATGATCAAACTAAGTTTAGCACCCTTTACATATTGCTTGATTATCAATGCTTGTGCACAATGTATAAATAAAGGTAATCAAATGCAAAGTGATGTGTGTTGAGAAGAGTACTTAAATACTAAAACACAAACACACAAAGATCGAACACCATAAGACCAAATTTATAGTGGTTCGATTAGCCAACCTACATCCACTGTTAGGATTATCTCAACCTTGAGCTATCCCCATATCCACTAAGTGGGGACTTACACCCTCACAATTAGAGTAGGAATTCTATCTCACTCATTTGGTTGGGAATTTCACCCACCACATGTAGAATAGTTCCACCTATTCATTTGGCTAGGAATTCCAGCCACCACATGTGCCTGAGAAAACGCTTTAGATTTTTTATAGTGGTTCCGGAGCCAAGCCTCCTTAATCCATCTTCATAGGATAAAGGTTTTAAATAAAATTAAAACTAAGAAGCACGTGCCTTTGTATATCTATCTCATTGATGTGTGCTTCGTCAAGATCCACCCAATGTGTACTCAAGTTAATCCCGACCCTCCGCTTTGTACCCTTCATTGAGCAATCACAATTCCAAGGTGACTAGGAAATTAGTTTTAGCAATATCTATCCTAGTTGATTATCATTTCCCCTCTCTCTCTCACAAACTTAATCCATATGATTGGTTGTATTAGATTTCCCAAATGTAAGCACAAGAGAGAGAGTGATCCTTTTGTTGGCCCTTGTTTAAGCTCACTAATAATGATAAGGGTCCAACGGATTTGCCAAAGGATGCTAACTGGTTGCACAAAAATTGATATTTATAGAGAAGGCAACAAGTTGCAGAAACGGTCGTATACCGATAGGTTGGGCGCACCAAGGGGTCGATGACTAAAAGTATTACCGTTCAACAACCCGACCGTTGCGCATTAAATGCACTCCCAACAGTATAATTCTTTCCTAGTCGACAGGTCGGTGTCGCCGATGGGTCGACAGTCATGGCACCAAGAGGTTGAGGGACTCGATCTGGGGCAACGCCATGCAGACAGAGTTTCATGTCCCGAAACTTGTCCTGCCCAGAACGACCTGTCACCCTTTACCGAGTGGTCAGTCCTAGTACTCTCGATCGGTCTTGAACTACCGATATATCTGTTTTCTCGAGAGCCCACTTGAGTTCAAAGTCCAAAACTCACAAGTTTTTCATCGATAAGTCGTTGACCACGAGGGTTCGTTAAGTTCATGACCGAGAGGTCGGTACATATGAGACTCTCGATCAGAGGCATACCCAGTATTCATGCTCCCCCATACAACATGATTTCCTAGCAACCAACACTTCCCATAGCTTAAGCTTATCACCAAGCTTGTCCAAGCTAGTAGTGTTGAGAAGATTTTCTCCCCCAATCTTCATTATTTTGATTTCCCAAACTCCAAGCATAGACATTCCCCTATGTCTATTGGCCTCTTCATATTCCTCCCCTTTATGGCTCTCTCTTTCTAGAGGCCCAAGCATTTAGGCTTCACCAATTACCACCCCCCCCCCCCTCCCAACCTAATTGGTTATGATGTATTATAGCTTCTACTAATTTCTCCCCCATTTTGTCATATAATTGATAAAGTTTAGTAGGCAAAGATCGAGTTCCCCTTCATTTAGAAGGATTTGGATTTCAAGCACTCCCCCATGCTTCTTGCATTTAGTGCTTTCAGGAGTTCATATCCAAATTCATTAAATGTCTCCTTTAATCAATCCATGCTTCTCATGCATTCAAGCATTGATCTCCCCCACAGTACACTGCAAAATGCCATTGCATTACTGTTTTTCTTCTTCTTCCCTTTTAAGAGCTGTGTTGTCTTAAAGGTGTTCTCCCAATAGGGTCAAGCTAACTTACCTAGCTTCCCTTTATGGAGTATTCTCCCCCACTCTCCATGCTATCTTATCTAACTTCTTTGACTCAATTCCCCCATAAACTTAGTTGCCTCTTAAGAATTATTTTTCTCAAAGCTTCTTTTCAAGCTTGCATCATCCTTCCTCCGTACATTGTTATAACCAGTGACATGTGCTAAACAGCACATATTCTATGCTCTCCCAAACTCCAAGAGTGTGTGCAATATCTTAGCCCGATCTCTATCCTCTAACATGCCAATACAAAACCATCTCATCACAACCTGCATGTTAGTCTAATTAACAAAATCCATGTTAACAATAGACATGAGATAGGAGGCATTCCATCAAATTATCACACACTAAATCAAACCATATCATTTCATTGATAAACTTGAGTACATATGGTTTTAAGAAGGGGGCATCATGGATGCTTAGACAAAATGTCAACAATATATTTCTTCCGAAGTATAAAACTTAAAGCATGAAAAACTATCCTAAGAAGAGCCATCCTGAGGAGGTGATGCTGGAGGGGAAAGGGATAGGCGTCGAGAGAGAAGACGATGCAGGGCGAGATAGTCGTCATGAACTCTCTGAGCTAAATTTTCCACACGACTACCTAGTGCGTCCAGCTGCTCCTCTATTTGAGATACCCGAACTTCAGGTTGTGCAGACAAATCGAGTCAGGGGTTGCGACATAGGTGGCTTTGCTTCACCACTTCCTTGTTCTGCAGCAAGCTTACCGAAGAAGTGGGTATTACCAGACTCAGAGCAGTCAGTGTCTTCAACATTTACCCCTTCCTCCTCGTCAGAACTGTCCACAACCGAAATCACTTCTGCTTCGGTTCTTAGGTTTTGTCTAGATTGAGACCTAAGATGATACCGATGGCTGGATTCAGTCCTAGGGGTAGGGATTTTTCTGTGAGGGGTACTCTTAGGAGCAGAGCTTGATTCGAGAGTATCCTACACGAACCTAGGTGATCTCCTGAGGAAGTGGGAACTGGATTCAGGGATTTTTCCAGTGGTCGAAAACCGTGATTTAGCGGCCTCCCTTTTTTACATGGTTGCTTGGGAAGAGCTTCTCAAACAGTGATCGAAAACAGGGAAGAAATGATCGAGGCTTACCCGACCACTAAATCTCACAAACACTGTGACACCCTTGCTTATTGAAGTGAGAGAAGCAAAAATCCTATGGTTTTTCGGTGAGATATCACTTTGAGATGTCCTATTGACTTGTCTAGGCCACAGGAGGTAAAAAGGAAATCACCAGAGCTCAACGGGAGAAGGAACGATGATTTTGAAATAATCTGTCGTTTTCGCAGAGAGAGACCTTTTAACTTAAGCTTACTGACTCACCGACAGGTCGTGGCCAATGACCAATCTGTGTAGACATGTCGATAAGTATCGACCTGTCTTTCCTTCCAATTTTTCCGCCATTCAGACAGTGTTTTGATTTCCAACAATACCGACATGTCTGTTCCTCCGACTAGTCTATCCTTCAACTTGGGTTTTAAAATTGAAGGATGACTGAGTGTTTGTGTGTGTGTGTGTGTGTGTGTGTGTGTGTGCTTTCGATGTTCATAGTTCATCAAGATTTGCTTATAGACCTTTCAATGCTAGTGCAGATACATACATTCACACAGGTTTTGTGCCATCAAGATTTGCTTATAAGATTCAACACATCCTTCTGAAGGTAGGCACGAAACATGGATTGCGGATCTCTTTTCCTGGATCCAAACCAATCCAAGTACCTTGGCCACATTTAATTTACCAATTGAAACATACTTCCCAAGTGTGTGATGTCATGAGATGCGGCATCTCCAGGTTTTAACAAAGACAAGGTGTCTATGAACATAAGTCATTCGACATAGGAATGAGACATTAAGCACACAAACCATACATTCATTTCACATTTTGAATACACTAATCATGCATATGGAAATGAATTATGACGCTACCCACGTAGCTCTCATGCATGTTTTCATGTTATTACCCAAAACATGATAAATACTTTTACCATTCTTTCAAGCATACTCCAATGAGGTTTGGAAAGAGCTGGTACATAAATGGATTAGCATAAACTTTTGGTAATTCATACCAAACAAAAAATCCATTTAAAGACATAAAGCATGTTTCATTTCACAAGGGATTCACAAGTTTAAGAACTTGGAATGGAATGACACTGTGTATGTGTATCATAGACACCCTATACATGAGGTAATACGTGAACTACATTCATTTCCTAAAGATGCACAAATCACATAGCCTATGAAATGAAATGAGATAGGTATATTCCAATACTAGAGTGCAAACTTGCATGTACATACGAATATCTTACACTAGATCAATCCAACAATCAAACAAGAACATGGATTGAAGGTAAGATACATATGTGATTCCAAAAGCATGTTTCAAATGTGATACCAACAATGGTAGCCCTTTACACATTTGAACATAACATTGTTAGACTTGGAATCAAGGTCCACAATCCAATGATGGCCTTTTGTCAAATATGGTTTTAATTTTGGGTGCCTTCCCATTTGACTTTGTGAATCAAAACTCCAGATTTTGTACCATGATTTTGACCTAACATAAGAGGCAAACATTTTTGTACATAGCCTCATAGGATACTTGGAGGTCACTACCTTAAACAAGTTCCTCTAACCCATCATCTTCTTCTCTAGAGTATTCAACTTAGACTTTTTCAATGGACGAACTTAGGTAATCACCTATACACATTGGTCATGGTAAGTGATGTCATCCATTGGGCTAGAAGAGACAATTTTTCGTAGATTCTTTCAGCCTCTTTTGTTGTTTCATATCTTTTTAAATATCTTAAAAAAATATTATGAAACAACACTGATGAACGCTACTAGTTTTTTACTAAAGTGCATAGTCATTTCATCACTAGAAAATCTATAAATATAGGTATGGGTGGTTAAGTTAAAAATTATTTCAGTCGCTCTACCTCAAATTTCGTCTGTTTCAGTTACTTCTCTGTTTTTCCTTTTCTACTTCTGTTCATTGTTTCCCAATTTTGCAAAATTCATCAGGCAGTTAGAAGTTTTTACTTTGTGTTGATTTCTGGAGTTGCTAGGTTTGTGCTCTCCCCCATTTCTTTTCTCGACTTTGTAGTTTTCATAGTAGCAAAGCTCTGCCCAAAATATCAGAGAAAAATACCTGGTATAAATTTCTGAAAAAAAATGCCAAAAGAAAATAGAAAAAGATTGGAAAATTGCTCAACCAAGTCTAAACCACTCGACCTGTCGAATTTTGTGGAGGGTCTATAGTGCCATGGTTGGTCTGTTCGGCCGGTTAAACATAATCGACCAGTCGAACAAATTCAACCTACAACACTTTGTGTTTCCATAGGTACCATGTGCAATATAGGTCCATTCTCCAACTTGTTCTGAGGGATAAACTCTAGAATCTCTAACACCAGTTAGGACTGTCTTAGAGGCCTGTGCACCTGGTACTTTTAGAACTTCTCCATTTGCAGACCTCCTAGTCCATATGCCATCTAAGTGAAGAGCATATTCTAGTGACTAACGTTCTGTTTGGAACTAGGCTAGAGGCACGGGTAGAGTTATCGCCCATTTCACAAGTGTTTCGTGCTCGACTAAGCTCATACTGATGCAAGAGAATTGCGCCAAAACACATATCGAATGTTAGGATGTTTATTAATTGTTGTCATTTTCATTACCCTCTGGGTCAAACTCTCAATACTTCTTCTATGACGTTTGTCTGAATGAAATACGATATCAAACACGAAATACTTTATGTTTTAAAATGCTATGCTTGGGCGTTATTTTGGTTCTTTGTGTTTTGAATTGTCGAATTTTCTTAGAACACCTCGCTTTAGGTGTTATTTTAATCTTCTTACTTTTAAATTAGTTTTGCTTTCACTTGAAAGCTCTTATTTTGCATTTATTTAGCGTGTATTATCGCACGCATTTTCTTCCAAGATTTCTTTTTATGTATACTTGCACATGTTGACTTTCTTGAATAAAGGACTAAAAAGGTTAAAATATAAACTCAACTCTGTATATATTAGTTCGCGATAAAATCTTGTGTCATCTATTCATTCAATTTTAACTTTTTATAGTTTATTCAAAACACTCGCAAGTTAACGGTGAGGAGATTCAACCACACTATTGTAACACCGGCCCCTTTTCACCGAAATCAGAGTCTAATTTTTTTTCTTTAAATAAAGAGTGACAAAGGGCGCAGACGTCACAACGCGAGTTAAGTCTGAGCTTCTAAAGCCCGGCCCTTAACTGGCCAACCCCTACGTGTGCGTGGAACTAAGCCCACGAAGAACGGTTCACACGTAGACGTAAGCTCGCGGAATGTGACTTAATGCGGAACATTATAATAGAGACTATCCTACCAGTTTTAGATAGCAAGGAAGTACGGCGCTTAAATTACTAAAATACCCCTAAATTCATAATTATATCTCAAAATGATAATGTCCAAAGTAAAGACCAAATCATAGTAAGAAATCTACATTATTATAGTCCGACGAGCTACATTACACAAATTACATTTCCAAAATAAATCTTAATAAACTAAGTAACTCTCTTTCCCAAGCTCCTACGCTTGGCTCCCTTCTCGTCCTTCGTTTCCGCCATCTCCTGTGTTATCAGCTAGGGTAGAAGTAGGTCGTTAGACAACGGGCCCAGTAGAACTCCGAGTAGGGCTAACACATGGATTAGTGATAACAGGCACAATAGGTAATAATATAATCAAAACCATAACAATGAATGCCATGCTATGGGTGTCCTATGTCATGAGTTCCACCCATCATCCATACCATCATGCTGCCATATCCCCCTTGACGGAAAAACTTCGTCAAGATATAAACAATCACAAATCATTCCCCTTGATGGCAAAACCTCGTCAAGATATAAACAGTCACACATTATCCCCCTTGACGGTAAAACCTCGTCAAGATATAAACAATCACAAATCATCCCCCTTGACGGCAAAACGTCGTCAAGATATAAACAATCACAAATCATCCCCCTTGACGGCAAAACCTCATCAAGATATAAACAATCATAAATTATCCCCCTTGACGGCAAAACCTCGTCAAGATATAAACGATCACAAATCATCCCCCTTGACGGCAAAACTTCGTCAAGATATAAACAATCACAAATCATCCCCCTTGACGGCAAAGCCTCGTCAAGGTGTTCCCATGTTTACTTCTCGGTCGCCCCGACGGAGCATGGACTCCGGTTTCTTTATTTTCATCCTTCCCATGCCATGTCCCTCCCATGTCATGCAGGGAGATGTAGATGCCATATGCCATGTAATATATATGATAGCACAAACCATGGCATTTAAAATCCCATCAATAAAACATATAATTTGATTATCAAAAATAGATCAAGCAAAGCATCAATATACACATCATAGCCTTAGAACCCATCTTAAAACAATCATATGCTTACCAAAATAAATCAAGGAAAAGCCCATACATAACACATAATCCATGGCTTACAAAAAGGTAGGAATCCTATCGAATACTGACTAGAGTCCCTTTACGCTTTCGTTCACGAATCCGGTCGCCGATCGCACACAGATTGCGATGTCCCGAAACCTTATTATACATTACCAAATCAGTCCATATTTTGTCCATGATTAAGTCCCTAATACATGACTTAGTGGGGTTCGGCCATACACCATGGCCGAACCTCACTATGTAGTTTTCTGGGTCCCATTTTAATCCATTGATTATCTTAATTACATGAGTCCAAAAATCAGTCACCCTAGGCTTTATTAATCACACATAAGTTATTTACTTAGAGCCCCTAAGTTCACGATCATCTTCCATGGGGTTCGACCATACACCATGGCAGACCCCATGGTTCTTGAATTTGGCCATTATTTACAATTTTGCCACTACCCTTCCATGGTTAATCATTCATTTAACCACGTACATTTTTTGTTCATAATTGACCCATAACTTAGATCCATTAATGATCCGTAACTTAAATTCGTTAACGACCCATCAACCATGTCATAAGATTATTAAAATCAACCATTTAATTAGCCTAATCCTTAGTAATTTAAACACATACCAAAGTCCCACTTAACCCATCAAATGGCTTGCAAAATGGGTCATGGGTCACCTTCCTCTACTACCTTTGAGGCCATTGAAAATCATTAATACCTTCCATGATTTTCTTCATTAAGATCCCTTTAAAATTTACAAACATTTGACCCTTTTAAACCTCCAAATTATTAATACATTACTCCATATCTTCCATCCTTCTAAACCCATTTAAAACCACCATTACATCACCATAGGGTTCGGCCATACACCATGGCCGAACCCATGGTTCTTGGTTCACCTTCATCCACCATTTTTGAGGCCATTAAAATCATTTACATATCCCATGATTTTTCTTATTAAAAATCCCTTTAAAAATTTCTACACTTAATCATTAAAAACCCTAACAATCATAATCATCCTTTCATGATTTTAAACCTTTAAACCCCATTAAAAATCCCTTCATTACCTACCATGGTTCCTTCCAAAATTTCCATACAGCCATTGCTTAAATAATTTAAATACATAATGTCCTTAATCCATTATTTTTTTCTTAACCTAATTTACTCATTAGGGTTTGTCCATTCCTTACTTCATTTTTTTTGGATGGATTTGAGATCCAAGGCCCATGACATTTTGGCCACCACTAAATCCAAGAAATGGATTTCATAATCTCTTAAACCCTAAAAAAAATCTAACTCTTGTTTAGAAATACTTACAATCCGACGGCTCCTCCGGCTTCTCTTTCTCCTCTTGAACCCTTAGCCTCCTTTCTTCTTCTTCTCCTTTGTTGATCGGCTAAGATGCTTGATCAATGGTAAAACTCCAATGCTTGGGTCTGCTAAGATGGGGTGTGTTTGAGAGAGGGAAGGGAGGAGAAGATGGAGAAAATTATCCTAAGGTCTTGGTCTTGGAGTGGTGTCTTATGCTTTGAGTTTTTTCTTCTCTTCTTCTAAGTCTTCTTCTTCTTTTCTCCTTAGCTTTCTTCTTCCTTCTTTCCTTGGTGTGGGACGGTTTTGAGAGAGATTAAAAGAGGGAGAGAGTGAAAGAGCTCGATGGAAAAAAGGTGAGGAAAAGAGATAAGGTTCATCTCATTTGGTGGAGTGACCTACACTCCACCATTTAATTTCTCCACCAACCAGCATGGGATATTTTTTATGCTTTAATGGTGGTGGTTGGAATAAACCACCACCAAGCCCAACGTTTTTTGGCTTCTTAAGATGTGCTTTAATGGTGGTGGTTGGAATAAACCACCACCAAGCCCAACGTTTTTTGGCTTCTTAAGATGAAATGGTTTAGTTTTCCATCTTTTGACCCCTTTGACCACCTTTTGGATAGTTTAATCATTTAATTAACTAGATAATTACCATAGGTTAATTAATTCCCCACTTAACCTAATTCCATTATTCCACCCATGGTTGATCAAGTCAACCATGGTGGCCAGCCCCACCAATCCTTGGTCCACACGCCACCTCACTTGGTGAGGTAGAGGTGGGTCCCAATCGTCCATGTCACCTTGGTCAATTCATCACCAACTTAGGTGATTTAATTTTAATTAAATCCATTCCAACTAGCTGGATCACCATTGGGCCCATGGCCCAATTACATTCACCCTTACCCATTTACCTTAGAGCTTACATTATCTTGACCCATTGGGTCCCAAATGGGTATTGGACCCAATTTGACCATCCTTGGCCCAATTGACCATCATTGACCATTTAAATGATTTTAAATCCAATCCATGGTCCATTGGGCCATACTTGGGCCTTTGTCCAAATTTTGATCCATTTACCATCTATTCCATTAAATTTCCCAATTTCCACCATTAAAATAAATAATATCCACAAATATATTGATTTAAAAAATTCCGGGCTATTACAACTATCTTATTTTGAAAAGCATAAGCATTATTGCATTAAAGTCAAAAAGTTTTATACCATTGGTTCTACGACAATAATGGGGGCCCAAGGAAATATACTAGTGTAAAAGATGTGAACGGGACCAGAAAGCTATACCTAACACTGTTCAAACGTAAAGGGATAAATTGTGTTTCTGTATGAGAAACGTGAACATATGAGAGTATTTGGGAGTCGATACCTAGCCATCTTGAAATAGAGTGTGTGACACAGTTATGTGCCTAGAGGCTAACTGGTCAAAAGTTGGTGATCGTGTAAAGGATCAGTTTCCAACTCGTGGTTCCAATGGGAACACTCAATATTTGTGTATTTGCGTATAACTATGTATTGTAGGGGTTTTGTGTATTTTGTGCTGTAAAATACTGCAGTCTTGAAACTGGTTCGCTAAAATGTACAAGCGCACATTTATCTGGATAAATGACAAATAAAGGGTAGATGTACCCAGTCATCGGTAATGGTAAAAGAGGATGTCACTGCCTTCTTCTTAGTCTTTCATGTGTTTGAAATTTAGTCGTTACACACATTCAATTTAGCTACCCCTAGTTGTGGGGATTTGAGCTAAGTGTAATAAGTTATTTGCAGCACAATATAGTTTAGCACTATTGTTGAATTGAGTGTATGATTCCATACTAGCTGAGTGAGAATTTATCATTTGATACATTTGGTTGATGTGTTTTGCATATCAAGAGAAATTACCCTCATGCACTGAGTGAAACACTGGATTGTGAATAGCTCAAGTGTAGAGCGTATATACATACTGAAGTGAAGCACTAGGCCTACCAGGTTGCATGTGTATAACGTATTTGTGGTCTTCATCTAAACTGTTGATATCGATTGACAGGCGCACTATTTTGGAAGGAAAATAGCTTGCATTTAAGACTAGATTTGCTATGCAATGGTGTTGACCCAATGAAAAGAGTCGCATAATTTTTGAGCGCATAAATTGTTGTGAGATAACATATTTATAAGATAATATACTTTATTATCTGTTGTTTTCTCTTCACTAGGTCGTTTAGCTCACATCCCTTACGTTGCAGGAACCTTGGCTGAGAAAGGATGGATGAACCCCAACTGCAGTATGGATAGGGATTGAGACTCTATATTTTGCCCATTGTTGGGAACTTTATATTTTATTTGTGTATTGTTTGTAAGAATTCTGGTTATGTAATAAACCTTGTATGCCCGGTTGAGGCATAGTTAGACATGTAATAAAACCACTATGGTTCTGATGTACAATTCTGATGTTATGATGTGTTTCTAGATTTTAGTGAAAGATATGGTACATGTTTGAGTCTACCTGTGAAGAGCATGTGTGACATTTTGTGTTGAGCTTTCGAGTAAACTGAGAATCGAAGCTTACACATTGTAGTTTGAGTAGTGCAGTATCCTCCATGTTCACGGTGTCTAGGAAAGTTCTGTCTAAGGACTGGGTTTTAAGTAGGACCTCTGTGACCCCTCCAGTTCCTGGGAACTCACCTGGCCGTGTTATGGTTGGATTTGAGCCTGTCTAATATTTGTGTTTGGGCTTCCGAGTAAATGAATGGTCAAAGCCCGTGGACTATGTCGAAGGGGTTAAAGTTTAGACTTTTGCCGAATTGTGAGTACTTAGCGTTAGAAAATAAAAAATCCTCGCGTCCTGGTCGTAGCGAGGCAGGCCGTGACAAGAATGAGGCCAGTTATCATTACCAGCTTGTTGGCTACGAAGGTGGTCATGCCTTGCCATAGAGAATCTGAACAAGTTGGAGATCCTAGAAAAATCAGAGGAACCCACAACTGCTTTCGATACACACGCATGAGACGCATAAAAGAATATAATGCAGTATGTCGAACATAGTGTGATTCATGGTGAGTTTCAACTTAGTCTCTAGCTTGATAGCCAACTGATACAGACTGGGTCGGGTAGGACACCTACTTAATCGCTGAAGCGGAAGCACTGAAACAACACAGATACTGTGGTTGTGGTGGTTAAAGAACCAAACGGGTTTAACGCAAACCGTGAACTTTAAATGATAAACCCAATTCAAATAATCATGGAATTAATTGAAGTGTTTTTAATGCTGTGGATTTCCAAAACTGATTCAATTATTTTATCAAAACCCACTAAATCTCTCCCTAACTTGAACCCCAAAATTCCTTGGAAAATATATATTATGTTATAAAAAAATTGGGTTGCTTCTTTCAATATAAACCAATGGACTCATGTTAAAACAAGGGACTGACTTAACCTATTGGTTACTCGGTTATGATAGGATGAAAAAACGAGTGGGTCTGGATCAGAAATCTGGGTCAAGTCTTATACAAACTTGATTTAAATCAAGGCAGCAGGTGGCTTGTATTCCAAACACCTACGCTGGATAAGTTTATTTCAAACTGTTCAGATGAAGCCCACTTATCATACCAGATTGACTGGACTGTAATCAGGCCCTGCAAAACAGAGACTGATTCAAGTCTCTGCAGTGTGACTAGTCTGCACAATCTAAGCTAATTTGGACGGCTTTGCTGGAAACCATCGTCTAATTGTAGGTTTAAGGTTCCAAAATGGGTCCAAGCACATACTAAAGACTGAATTAATTCCTTAAACCAATCACCGTTGCTGCACTCAAACTGTACTCAAAACAGCTTCAGTTTTCAGAAATAAAACCCAAGTCCAATTACAGTTTTCTGGGAATTCAATCAACGGGCTGATTTGGTTGAATAATCCTGCAGCAGTTTCGGCCAGATTAACAGACTTAATTAACCCAAATTTTTTGTTAAAACATTCTCACAATTAAATGAGTGTAGGATTACCTGGTGTGGAGATTAATCACTAATCGTCCTCAAGTTGCCTGATTTGCAGGACTCAATATGCAACCCACAGTAGAACGTCTGTAACTTGGCTGCTCCTGGTCTTCAACGAAGCTAGGTTGAGAGAAACCAGAGTTTTATCTCAAGTCTACCTTAGACGAGATTGCTATGAAAATAAAAGGTTTTTAGCTTTGTATATAAATTGCCTCCTTAAATATACAGGATACATTGTTTTATATAGAAAATAAAAACACCAAATGCCCGAACTGTGAGCCGTCCCTCAAAAAGCAAAATTCGAAATTATCGAAATAGTTAATCCTAACTAGCAAATTCTTAAATAAAAGGGAGAACAAAGTAATTATCCCAAGCTTCCAACGTGGGTGGATGTTTAACAGTCCCAGCGTCTTATCTAGCCAAGTAGCTTTAGGTCTCTTGGCATTCACGTGAGTGGGTCCAAGTTGATGTGTTGGGCCTGACAAGATGGCCTGGATCATGGGCTTGGCTCGCTCATATTTGGATTGAATCCATCTACCTTCAAGTGGGCCTTGGTCCAAATATGCGTCCACAACACCAACTCTTCCGAAGCGGAGCCCACATTTGCTAATTTGCTCACGCATCTGCCTGGATCAAAAATAAGATTTTCTTTCCTTCCAAGGATGTCTGCATATGGGTGTCACCATCAAAATTGTCCATGAAGACCAATGCAACTTTTCAATTTTGTCCAGGTCCACGTCACTGACAAGACTGTCTGTGTTCACATCAATTACTCACTATACTTATATAGAAAATAACAAAGAAATGAGAAAATAGAATTCAAATGGAAATTATATTTCTGCTGCTACATCTCAACTATCACTAAAGATGATAATTTATAGTGACATAATGGGACGGAACTATGACACTCGCAGAATGCTTGAGACCAAGTCGACACAAAGGCAAAAATAGTCTGGTGATTTTTCATCTCCCCATCCCTCATGAGAGTTTCTAATGTTAATTGGGCTCAACCATTCCTTGACTTTTAAAGATTGTGCTTGATCTGCCTTTCTACTCTTGCATTTGGCTAGGACTCGAGCTTAAGAACTTATGTATACATGGTATCTGACTTGAACTTGGTAGAATACCAGATCTAAATTTGTCTCATTTTTGTTGCTAAATATTATTGAAGGTTTGCGTAAGAAAGTTCCAATTGCGCAATCAAATTAAATATAAATAGCTGAACCTTAGGAAATAAACTTGACTCAGCTGTAATCTATCTTAAGACTCAAATTTGATCCCTCGATCAAGTCACTTCTCCATCACTGGTCTGGGTCCCACCAGGTTAGAGTTGAGATGCCGTAGACTTTTTCCAACTTACAACCACCATTGACCAATAACTGTCTCTCCGTTTTTTCTTTTTTAACCAGATTGTTGAAATAAAGGCCCAAATGATCTCCCCACCTATTTGGCGTTTCATTGATTCCAACGGCTTTCAAGGACTTCCCATATTTTTCTCAAGCACAACCAATTAGAACCACGAACATAATCACAGGCCAACTGTTATATGTGGAATTTCCATCTTTAACATCTTCTTAAATCCCTTTTCTTGCATTTCCTCCCTAAAAACTTGTGCCATTTCTCTCTTCCCTTAGGATCTCCAAGATCCTGAAAGAAAAATCATCAAGGGAATTAATACATCTTTTCTTCTACTTAATTTTTGGGTCTTCAATTTTGCATTTGAAATCATATATGGATCCAGCCGAGCTCCGACGGGTCTTCCAAATGTTCGACCGCAATGGAGACGGTCGAATCACCAAGCGCGAACTCAGTGACAAGCTAGAGAATTTGGGTATCTTCATTCCCGACAATGACTTGATTGCAATGATTGATAAGATTGATGTGAACGGTGACGGGTGTGTGGACATCGATGAGTTTGGAGCACTGTATCAAGTAATCATGGAGGAGAAGGATGAAGAGGAGGACATGAGGGAGGCATTCAACGTGTTTGATCAGAATGGAGATGGGTTCATCACGGTGGAGGAGTTGAGATCGGTCCTTGCATCATTGGGACTCAAGCAAGGGAGGACTGTTGAGGATTGCAAGAAGATGATAAGGAAGGTGGATGTGGATGGAGATGGGATGGTGAACTTCAAGGAATTCAAGCAAATGATGAGAGGGGGAGGATTTGCTGCCTTGAGCAGCCTTGAGTAGTGGTTGCGGTTGATGTGTGTGCTGACTGTAAATAGTTTTATATAGTTGGGCCTATTGATGGCCCGTCACGTAATCAAGACCTAAATATACTTTATTGAGGGATTTGATCAAATATGCTCGAGGTTTTGAAAATTGGACCAAGCCAAATCGGTCACACAAATCATATTTGTCTAAATCTGCACTCCATCCATTTCCACAACGGTCAAAAATTCAACAATTGTATAAGTCTCATATTTCAAGTTCCAACCATGATTTGGCATCATTTTAAACAGTGTTTGTTCAGTTTTTTTTTCCTTTCATGCATATTTGATTTTATTTCACGTCACAAAATTATTATGTAAAAATTGAATTCAACAATGCAATGGAAGAAACCAAATGCAAAATTAAAATATCTATGGAAAGAAAATATAATTTTTACGTGGTTCGACAAAATCCTACATCTATAGACAACAATAAAGTAAGTTTCATTAATTTTAAAAGGAGATATAAATTACAAATTTCTCTTTCAAATTCGTCTCTTTCTCGATTACAAAACAAATTCCCCACAAAATTTCTCCCTCTAATTTTTTTTTCCACAAACAATCAAACCCAAGAGAGACCACACGGCCGGCCTCTATTGTCATGATAGCAAATTCAATGGTTTGAAATTTAAGTCTAAAAGTTCCCTATTACTTAGAACCCGATTATCCTAGAGGGACGGGGGTGATTAGGATAATTGTTGAGACATGAAAAATAACCTTTTTACCCCTATTATTTGGACTAGTTAGCCTTCAATTTTATATATTAGATACAATTGATGTTGTTTGCTAATTTTGTAGATAAATTTGGAAAGTACAGGAAAATCAATCAAAACCAGTCTTAGATTGCAAGTTTTGTACTTAAATTAGAAGACCCAGAATTTTAATAATAAAATTCTAATCACTTTTAGGATTTTTAATGTAAATTAATTAATCTGGATCCAATTATGAGAGTCTAGATTGTTAGTCAAGCTAGCCAAATGTCAAGAATAGTCGTAGAGGGGGTGAATAGGACTATGTGGGAATTTTAAATTCTTTTTAAATATTGATCACTTAAGGGTTGGTCTTTGCAATTTAATACAATTAATCTTCCAAATCAAGTGTTTCAAATCCAATCATATTTACAAGGAAGATCAAGTTCAACCAAACTTAATGTGCAATAAGATATGAAATAAAACAAGTGCACAAGTGTGGAGAGAAGATGAGAAGAAATGGAAGATAATGACACAAATATTTTTACGTGGTTTGGCGACCTTGCCTATATCTACGCCTCAAGTACACCACTTGAGGATTTCACTAACCTTTTCTTTCAAGGATGGAGAAGAAACCTATTACAACCCATGATCTGTTTCATGGTAGAGGTCGAACCTTTACAACCTATGATCTATGTAACGCCCCGTCCCACTACGAGTGCGTCATCTCCGAAATATCTCAAAAGTCGCTAGGAATGGATATCGGTTAATTTTTTTTTTTAAAAACAGGGTGACCACCTCTTGCTTAACAAATCACAAGTCCACAATGCTAGGAAAACATAATGAACAATCATAAACTAACCAAATGTGATTATACAGTCATCCAAACAACATGTAATGATAAATCCATGCAAACTAGAGTCTCTGTAACGCCTGCCCCTTTTCACCGAAATATCAGTCTTTTTTTTTTATTTAAAATAAAAAGTGACAAAGGGCGCGGACGTCACGACGCGAGTTAAGTCCGAGCTTCTAAAGCCCAGCCCTTAACTGGCCAACCCTACGTGTGCGTGGAACGAAGTCCACGGAGAATGATTCACACGTAGAAGTAGCTTGCGGAATATTAAACTACGTGCGGAATTACAATAAGGACTGTCCTACAAAATTGAGATAGCAGGGAAGATACATTCATTTAATTACCAAAATACCTCAACAACATAATATCCAAAATGAAATCCAAAACATAGCAATTAATCTAAAATATTACATTCCAACGAGTTAAGCTATCAAATACATTTCCAAATTAAACTGAATAAACTAAATAGTCTGTCTCCCCAAGCTCCTAAGCTTGGCTCCCGTCTCGTCCTTCTGCTCCGCCGTTTCCTGCGTCATCAGCTAGGGTAGAAGTAGGGCGTTAGACCACGCGCCCAGTAGGACTCCGAGTAGGGCTAACACATGGATTAGTGATAACAAAGCATATAAATAATATTATAACGAGAAACCATAAAATGAATGCTATGCCATGGGTGTCTGTGTTATGGACCCCACCCATCATCCATACCATCATGCTGTCATATCCCCCTTGACGGCAAAACCTCGTCAAGATATCATCCCCCTGGACGGTAAAACCTCATCAAGATATCATCCCCCTGGACGGCAAAACCTCGTCCAGGTATAAACAATCACACATCATCCCCCTGGACGGCAAAACCTCGTCCAGGTATAAACAATCACACATCACCCTCCTTGATGGAAGAACCATCATCAAGGTATCATAATTACATACAACATCCCTGATACATCAAACACATCAAAATATCTCCATGTCTGTTTATCGGTCTCCCCGACGGAGCATGGACTCCGGTTTCATTTCATCCTTCCCCTGTCATATCCCTCCCATGCCATGCATGAGATGTAGATGCCATATGCCATGTAATGAATATAATAACAAACCATGACATTTAAAAAAATGCCATCAATAAAACATATAACTTAATTACCCAAAATAGATCAAGCAAAGCCTCAATAATCACATCATAGCATTAAAACCCATTTTAAACCAATCATATGCTTACCAGAATAAATCAAGTAAAAACCTCTACATAATTCATCATTCAAAACCAATCTTAAAACATACCACATAATTTCCAAAATAATTCAAGGAAACCATCACTCAATCCATGGCTTACAAAAAGGTTAGAATCCTACCGAATACTAACTAGCGTTCTTTCTTCCGTTTCCGTCTGAAAATTCGGCTACCGACACGCGTACCGCTCGCGATATCCAATACCTTATTACATACACAAATCAGTCCAAGTTTTAACCATTTTTAAGCCCATAAATCATTTCCAAGTCCATATGAAAAACCGGTCACTATTTAGGTTTTGTGGGTCCCATTTCATCTATTAAAACTTTTAATCCCATAAGTCTTAAAAATTGGCCACCCTAGGCTTGATCAATCACTTATAAGGTTATTACATTAAAGCCCCTAAGTCCATGATCAATCTCCATGGAATTCTTGAATTTGGCCATTAATTACGGTTTTGCCACTACCTTATTTTCCATGATTAATCACTCATTTACCCATGCATGATTAAATCCCTAATTGATCATGAACTTAGATCTCTAACTTAGGTCCATTAATGAGCCATTGAACCATGTCATAACATCATTAAAATTAGCATTTTTATTAACCTAACTCTTATTCATTTAAACCCATACAAAACCCCACATTTAACCCTTTAGATGGGTAATGGATCATGGTTTTAAAATACCTCATTCATCAACTCTTCCCATGGGATTTACTTCATACATTTAAACTACAATGAGTCCCTTACCCATTCATACCCTTTGGAAAGCATAACATCTCTCATCCTCCAATTTAACCCATCAAAATGGATCACAATTGGGCCATGGGTTCGGCCATACACAATGGCCGAACCCATGGTGTCCTTTCCCCATTTTTTTCTTGGGTCCATTGTTACATTTTAGATCCACTAATAGTCCTTTCTTGAGGGGTTTAAATCATGCATCCAAACCATATTCTCTCATTCAATTCATTACTCCAAAATACCTACATTCACCAAAATATTAAATCCATTAATCTTCCCATTTTCCATGGCTTCAAATCTTAAAACCCTAATTTATTTCACACACCACAACAACCTAGGGTTCATACTTCATTCTCTTTTATGCCTTTCAATGCCATAAAACCCCTTTGCATTTTCATCATAAAACCATTTTGAAACTTACCACATTTATTCATTTAAAACCCTAAAATTCATTAGCTAAAAACCCTCATTATCTTCCATTCTTTAAAACCCTAACTAATTAAATCAAACACCTAATCACCCACCAGCATGGCCAACCTTATGGCCCATGATTTCTTTCAATCACCCAATTCCATGCTTAATTTAATAAATTACAAAATACACATAATCCATTTATTTCTTTTCTTAGCCTAACCCTAATTTATCCATTTAGGGTTTCCTCCATCTTCCACCCTTTCATTTGATGGATTTAAAATCCATGGCATAAACTTATGTAACCACCATTAATTTACAAAACTAAATCCCAATTCTTAAACCCTAAAAATCCAAAATTTCTTGCTTAAGAAATACTCACAATCCGTCGTCTCCTCCGACTTCCGCAGCTCCCGTCGGTTTCCTTAGCCTCCTCTCTCCTTCCTCTTGATCTTTGGTAGGTCAAGATTCTTGATCAATGGTGGCAACCCCCAACCTTAGGATCGGCCAAGGTAGGGTTTGTATTGAGAGAGGGAGAGGGAAAGATGATGAGAGGGGAGATGATAATCTTGATCTTAGAGTGATTTTGTGTAATTTTCCACTTCTTTCTTCTCTCCTTCTCTTCTTAGCTTCCTTTCCTTAATTTTCTTCTTCTCTTCTCCTTCCTAGTGTGGGACGGCCATGAGAGAGTAAAAGATTAAAATGAGGATGAAAAGAGAGGGAGAAAGGAAAAGATGAGGCTTATCCCCCTTTGTAACTTAACTTACACTTTTCATTAACTATCTCACCCACCCTAAGATATTTCCAAGATATTTAAATTGCTTTATGGTGGTGGTTATCTAAACAACCACCAAGCCCAACGTGTTTTACATTTTGGGTTTGAGATGAGGTATTTTGGTCTTCACTTTTTGACCCCACTTTGACCACTTCATTTGAATAATTTTAATCATTTATATTTAGATATTTAAGTTACTTTAATTCCCATTTAATTATTTAAATCACCTTTATACACCCACCCATGGTTGACCAATTCAACCATGGTGTCGGCCCCACTAAACCTTGGGTCCACACGCCACCTCACTTGATGAGGTGGAGGTGGGTCCCACTTGGCCACATCACCTTGACTTAATCCAAATTAACTTAGGTGATTTAAATTTCCTTAAGCCCACTCCAACCAATTGGATCATCATTGGGCCCATGGCCCAATTACATTTTCATTTTACCCATTTACCTTAGAGCTTAATTACCTTGACCCATTGGGTCCCAAATGGATATGTGACCCAATTTGACCATTCTTGACCCATTTAACCCCCATTGCCCCTTTAAATGAATTTAAATCAACTCCATAGCCCATTGGGCCATACTTGGGCCTTTGCCCAAACTTTGATCCATTTACCATCTATCCCATAAATTTTCCAATTTCCATCAGTAAATAAATAATATCCACATTTATATTAATTTAAAATTTTTGGGCCATTACAGTCTCTCAAATTTAGAACATAAGTATGAACATTTATACTAACTACCAGTGCTCCTCCCTTTGTGCTTGCTCAAGGGGCACGCCCGGCCCCTCTGCGATCGGGGTACTTGAAATGTAAGGGGTGAGTTGTCCAGCTCAGTGAAAGGATAAAACATATCACGTGTCAACAATATAGCATGTGTCACATGTATGAAATGTAGTGAACATAATAATAGAAGGAATGTATCTGTAGATGAGTGCCCTGACATACCACTAACCAATGGTCCCACTGACCAGTCTGAGACTGTAACACCCCAATTTCTCAAAGATATGAATATTTACGAAAATGCCACTGGATTGGTAAATTTATTAGATGTGACTGTAAATGAGAAAATGGTGGGGCCCATTGTTCAAATTAAGACCCTATGAACATATTATAAAGATCAAATTTAAGTAAATGGGTAATGTACATCAAATTGGGTCAAAATGGTTAATTGGGTCAAAGGACCCAATTGGGACCCAATGGGTCATGGTGGACTTATTTGACCATTGGGTAAGCTCAATTTTATTATGGTTAAGCTGAATTGATTGGAAATGAAATGGTATGATAATTATATGGCAATCTGTGATGGTTTTGAGAGATAAAAACCATACAATATTATGGGGTTTTTATGTGATTTAAATGGAGATAAGGTTACTGTTTTGGGTTGGCCATTGGATGACTGAACCATGTGGTTATCATGGCTAAAAGTATTGAGCCTAAGTTATGTACATATGATGGAATCATTGAACCAAGGGAACCATAGGGTTCGGCCATGTGTATGGCCGAACCCCATGGACCATTAAATGGGTATTTGGATTCAAGTACATGATTAAAAGTTGTTGATTGTTTTGTAATATTTTAAAGGGTCTAAGTTATGACTTTATGATGAAGTATAATTGATAAAAGAACCATAGGGTTCGGCCATACATAGAATAGTTTTGGTGGATGAAAGTGATGATTGGAACCAATGAAATGATGGAAAATTAAGGGCTAGTTTATCACATGGATAGATGAGTAGTTAGTCCTAATTATAAAGGATTAAGAGACCAAATTTGGATTGGTGAGGTTCGGCCAAGTAATATGGCCGAACCCCACTAAGGTGGATTGGTTATGGATGTTGGTTTTAATATGGTTCAAGTCTAGTAGCAAAGCTGTAAGTACAGGTAATAATACAAAAATGAATAGAGAAAGATTAAAGGACTTGAAAGAGGGGTCAAACCAAAGTGGTATGGTTCGGCCATGTTGTATGGCCGAACCCTACCAAGGTATGTTTGTAATATGAGATGTTTTAATGAGGATTAAATAAAAATAGGGATCAAATTATAGTGGGTGAGGTTCGGCCATGGGTATGACCGAACTCCACAAGATGGTTTATTGGATCTAAACTTGATTAGAAATCAAGAAGATTAAGTATTAACTTGCTGTTGCATAAACAAGGAAACTGAAGTTGAACGGCGTGCTAGTCGTGATCGGGTGAAGCTTAAAAAGGAACAGACACTTAAGCAAAGTTTCCGTAGGTTTCCTTCCTACTTGTAACCACTTTTATAATTGGTTTAATCATGGTTTTTATGAGATATATTGTTATTGTTTTATGCTTTGAATTGGTTTTGAATGATGAGATATATTTACGAATGACATATATACATTGACATCTCATGCATGGCATGGGGTGATGATTATGGAATAACTTAATGATGAGAGTTCTATCCAGAGGAAATGAGGAGTACTCTGGATTATCTTAACATAAGATCTCTATACAGAGGAAATGTGGAGTACTCTGGCTTACCTTGACATGAGAGTTCTATTAAGAGGAAATGTGGAGTACTCTGGATTACCTTGACGTGAGAATCCCGTCAAGTGATAGCTATGTATACTTGTGATGGGTGGGACTCATTACATTTGCACTTACATACATAGCATTGATTTCAGATGTTTTGTTGATCATATACTATGATATATGCATGTTTTATGTACTAACCATATGGTAGCCTTGATCGGAAAACCTACTGGGCGCATTGAGCTAACGCCCTAATTCTATCTTTAGAAGATAATGCAGGAAAAGGAAAAAGGAAAGAGAAGGTCGTGGACCAGGAAGGGAGCCAAGCTTAAGAGCTTGAGTGTTGGAATGAACCTCTATTTTATTGTCATTTGAATTACATTTTATGGACATGTAATAACTAGTAACTTTGCTATGGTTTGTTTATGGTTTGATATTGGATGCTTGGTTTAAGCAATTTTAATGGGAGACTTGTACTTGCTATCTATTCAGTTAATTCCGCAATTGGTCTAGTTTTATTCCGCATGACTTGATTAGTTCCATTTGTAGATTGTCTTTCATGGGTTTAGTTCATGCTCACATGGGTGGCCAGTTAAGGGTCGGACTTTGGAAGTCCGAACTTAGCTCACGTCGTGACGTCGTCCGCCCTCTTCCGGTGTTATTATATTATTATAAAAAAAATTAGACTCTGAATCTCGGAAAGGGCGGGGCGTTACAGAGACATCACCTCCATAACTCATAATACTCCTCCAACAACTTCGGTCTCCCTACCTGTAACACCCTGGATTTCCTTAACTTATAAATTTATTGTATTGTCCCACTTGGATTGCAATTTAATTGAATTTGAGATTAAAAAGTGGAAATCAACTTTAGATAGGCAAGAAATGGGTTATTACCCAATTAAGACCCAATGGGTCATGCGTGAGCTTCATTTTAAAGTAATTGGTTAAGTCTAGTTAAATTAGTTAAATTGGATAAATTAGTGCATTTAATGCATTAAAGTCCACCTCATCTAGTGAGATAATGTGAGTGATATGGCATTGCCATGTGGCATACATGTCATCACATGAAAGCCAACTAAGCAAGGATGACACATCATCAAGTGTGTAATGCCCCGCCCTTTTTCACTCGCTTTCCTTTCCGAAAATCAGAGTCTATTTTTTTTTTTATTAAACAAGAGTGATAGAGAGCGGGACGTCACGACGCGAGCTAAGTCCGAACTTCTAAAGTCCGACCCTTAACTGGCCAACCCTATGTGTGCATGGACTAAGTCCATGGAAACGGTTCACACATAACAATATAAACATACAGAATTAAAATCATAACATGAGGAATTATGATAGAATCCAGTTGTATTCCATTTCAGATAGCAAAGTACGTCAAGTCCTTAATCATAATTGGCATAGCATAATTATCCAAATAAACATCTAACCATAGCAAAATCATTTAAGTTATTACATATCCGAAGTCTAGTTACTCAAATACAAGTCCATGAGTAACGTAATCAAAATATAACTTAAAAGCATCCAAGCTCCTATGCTTGGCCCGTTTCGCGTTCATCGTTCCCCTTGTTTCCTGTATCATCCACTAGGGTAGAAGTAGGGCGTTAGAACAACGCGCCCAATAGGTATTCCAATTAGGGCTAACATATGGTTAGTACAAAACATATGTAATAATATCATAATGTCAAAAGCTATATAATCCATGCATGTAAACCATATAAACCATATAAAAACAATGCCATGACATGTGTAGTATGCAATGAGTCCCACCCATCATAAACACATGTATCATCTTGATGAAATTCTCATCATCAAGGTACCCCCACATAGGTCTTTCGGACGCCCCGACGAAGTGTGGCTCCTCCGGTTTCTTCTTGATGGGATTCTCACCATCAAGGTATCCCATATAGATTTTTCGGACGCCCCGACGGAGTGTGGTCCCTCCGGTTACATATCCTTCACCCCATGCCATGCATGAGATGCCAATGAAACACATCCTATTTTATCATATAAACATAGCATTCAAAATTACATTTTGAAACATATCCAACACATGCTATTTTCTCATATAAACATAACATATAAAATTCACATTTTGAAACCTATCCTTTGCATTATAAATTCATCAAAATAAGATCAAAACATTGTACATAAACCCATGGTTTCAAAGAGGTGGAATCCTACCAAAGACCACTATCGTGTCCTTGCGTCTTTCGTCCGGTAACCGCTCACGATCGTACACACCTTGTGAGGTCCCATTACCTTATAATATAATAATCAATTAAAACCATGTTCCATTTCATTTCCTATTGTGTTTAAGTCCATAAACCATTCCTCATGGGGTTCGGCCATACACCATGGCCGAACCCATGATTCATCACCTTCGCCCTTTATTACAACTTTGCCATTGGTCTAATCTTAGTTAATATTCCATTCATTTTAATCCAACATGCATAACCCTAGGTCCGCCAAACATTCCCCATGGGGTTCGGCCATACACCATGGCCGAACCCATGGTCCATTGATTTCACCTAATTACCAAATTACCATTATACCTAACCATAACCAAAACATTCCAAAAATGATCCATACATGGTTCTTTAATCCAAATACATGATCCAACAACTAGTTCATGGGATTCGGCCATACACCATGGCCGAACCCTATGTTCAATATTTTCACATATTTACAACATTGCCATCCATGGTTAACATAACCCATAATCCAATCATTTCATTCATTAACAAATGCCTAAGTCCATGTTTTGATCCACAAACCCATCTCATGGGGTTCGGCCATACATCATGGCCGAACCCATGATCTTTCATCTTTCCTTGTATTTACAACATTGCCATTCATACCACTCCATTTAAATCTACCATAAATAGACCCTAAGTCCAAGAATGATCCATACATAATTCATTCACCATTTACATGACTTATAATCTTAGGTCTAGGTTCCAAAACATAGATCCATTCATTTATACATTATATACATGGATCCTCCAATGATCCCCAACCATAGAACCATAAAAGATTCAACATGGGATTCGGCCATACACCATGGCCAAACCCATGATTTTTCATCTTAAAAGATATTTACATTTTTGCCATTCCTTTAATCATATTAGGTCCATACATGACCCATAACCGGTTCCTTAATCCAAACATGATCCACCAATAAATTTACTTCATGGGGTTCGGCCACACACCATGGCCGAACCCTATGATGTCTAACTTTCTAAATATAATAATTACCATCCTTGAATCCATAATCAAGGTTCCTTCCAAAAACAATCCAAAAGTCCATAATTAGAAAGTTTCCAATTTGATAATCACCCTCCATGGCCGAACCCTATGGTTCATAATCTTCTCTTTAAAATTATTATTCGTTGATCTTCTATGATCTAAATCCATTAAAATTATTAATATCTTTTCCATGGGGTTCGGCCATACCACATGGCCGTACCCTATGGTTCCTTACTTCCTCTTGAACATCAATTAAACCCTTTTAAAACCATATAATTATTCCATGGTTTTCATCCCATAAAAATAACCAACAACCTTCCATGGGGTTCGGACCTTCATCATGGCCGAACCCTATGGTTTATCAATTCCTCTTAAACCATTTAAACCCATGTAAATTTATTAACAAACTCCCATAGTTTTCATCATTAATAATCTACACATTAAACCATGGCTTTCCATTAAAAATACCAAGATCATCTCCCAATTCTCTTCGATGGGGTTCGGCCATACACCATGGCCGAATCCTATGGTTCCTTTTTTTCTTTTTTTTTTTTAACAAAATTATCAAATACTAACCGGTTCCGCGACTCCTTCGGTTTTCCTTCTTTCCGATTGGTTCTTCCGATCCTTTTCTTCCTTACCCTTCTCTCCTCCTAGATCTTTCACTAAACTGAGAACACCTTCTTGCCAAGAGCAAACCAGCGCCAATCCTTGCTGATTTTGTGTAATGCCGTGTGCCCCCTATGTTTGCCTTTTTATCACTTGCAATGGGTCCTAATTTAGAAGGTACCAAGAACCTTTAATTTAGCCCTTGCCTATTGCCGTGTGCCCTTGTGTCTTTCTCATATAAACACTCCCAATCGGTTCCATCTTTAGACAATGCTGTGAGCCCCTTGCTGCCTCTCTCTTATTGACCTCCAGTCGGTTCATATTTAGAAGATGCCAAGACTCTTTAAATTAGTAATTGTCTAATGCCATGCGCCCCCTTGTTGCCTCTTTATAAAACCTTCCAATTAATCCTATCTTAGAAGGTGCCAACCCTTCTTCCTTATTAATCTCCCATTGGTCCCAATTTAGAAGGTGCCATGCGCCCCTTCCTTGTGTCTTAATGGGATAACAATTGCCTATTGCCGTTTTTATCCAAAAGAATAGGTACCTTTCAGCCGTGTGCATAGATTTGCAAATCCTCATACACGGCCATAACTCCTTGATTTCTTGAGAGGAAATCTAGTCTCATGCGTGTGTGTGTTATACACACATCTCATGCGCATACCATTTAATTCAACCCCATTTAAATTTTATTGAAACCATTTCCAAAACCGTTGGGTCTTAATTGGGCCATTGACCCAACACCTTACCTATCTAAGGTCCATATACCTTAGTTCACAATTTAAATGGCAAAATCTGTAAATATTTATAACTTGAAAACCCGGGGTGTTACAATACAACCCTTTTTTTTAAATTTTCATCCCGAAAATTGAGTGAAGTAGTGTTTCAAATATTTATATAAATAGCTCAGGATGAGCTGTCCTCATTTCCGACTCGAGTTCCCATGTGGCTTCCTCAATGGCATGTCGATCCCATACCACTTTGACAAACTGGGTCGCTCGGCTCCGTAATACCCTTTGTTCTGTGTCCACCATTCGGACAGGCTTTTCGACGTATGTCACGTCCCTCTGGACCTCTATATCTTGTATGTTCAGTACATGAGAGGGATCTGGATTATACTTCCTCAACATTGATATATGGAACACATCGTGTAAAGATGCCAACTGTGATGGGAGTGCCAATTGGTAAGCCACGTCCCCCATCCTTCTTATGATTGAAAATGGTCCCACATATCTTGTAAGGGCCCGGAATTTTTAAATTAATAAAAAATGTGGATATAAGTTATTTTAGTGATGGAAATTTGGAAAATTGGTGAAGTAAATAGTAAATGGGCCAAAATTTGGACAAAGGCCCAAGTATGGCCCAATAGACTAATGTGTAGATTTAAAGTTATTTAAATGGGTCAAGAATGGTCAAATTGGGTCACATACCCATTTGGGACCCGATGGGTCAAAGTAGTTAAGCTCTAAGGTAAATGGGCTAGACGGAAATGTAATTGGGCCATGGACCCAATGGTGATCCATTTAGAGGGTATTCAATGAAATTAAATTACCTAAGTTAAGTTAAAAATTAAACCAAGGTGATGTGACCAAGTGGGACCCACCTCTACCTCATCAAGTGAGGTGGTGTGTGGGCCAATAATTGGTGGCGCCGGCCACCATGGTTGATTTGGTCAACCATGGGTGGATTTATAAAGATGGTGGCTTAAGTAAATGGGAATTAAAGTAACTAAAATATCTAAATATAAAATGATTAAAAAAATTATACAAATGAGGTGGTCAAAGTGGGGTCAAAGGGTGAAAACCAAATCACCTCATCCCAAACCCAAAATAAAATACGTTGGGGCTTGGTGGTGGTTTAGATAACCACCACCATAAAGCAAATTAAATATCTTTTAAATATCTTAGGGTTGGTGGGGTCTTTAATGTAAAGAAAAATGGGGATAAGTCTTGAGTTTCTTTTCCATTTTTTTATCCTCTCTTCATTTTCACTCCATTCTCATTCTCCATTGCCGTCCCATGTTCAAGTGAAGGGAGAAAGAGAACTAAGGAGAAGAGAAGAGAAGGAGAGAAGAAAGAAGTAGAATTTGGAGGGAAATCACTCTAAGATTAAGGTTATCACCTCCCCTCTCATCATCTCTCCCTTTCCCTCTCTCAATTTAAGCTCTACTTTGGCCGATCCTAAGGTTGGGGGTTGCCACCATTGATTAAAGATCTTGACCTATCAAAGATCAAGAGGAAGGAGAGAGGAGGCTAAGGAGACCGACGGGAGTGACGGAAATCGGAGGAGACAACGGATTGTAAGTATTTCTTAAACAAGAAATTTTGGATTTTTAGGGTTTAAGAATTGGAATTTATTTTTGTGAAATTAATGGTGGATAGATAGTTTTATGCTATGGATTTTAAATCTATCAAATGGAAGGAATGGAAGGTGGAGGAAACCCTAAATGGATGAATTAGGGTTAGGGAAAAGAAATAAGTAAATGTAGTATGTGCATTGTGTAATTTATTAAATTGAGCATGGAATTGGGTGATTGGAATTAAAAAAAAATCATGGGCCATAGGGTTCGGCCGATGTAGCATGGCCGAACCCCATGGTGGGTGATTAGGTGTTTGGTTTAATTAGTTAGGGTTTAAGGAATGGAAAGTGGGTAAAACCCGAATGGAGAAAAATTAGGGTTAAGGAAAAATAAAAGGGACTAAGGATAGTACATGCTTAATGTGATCAAACATAGAGGTATATGCAATTTTTTTTGAGTCAAGGACCATAGGGTTCGGCCATGTAGCATGGCCGAACCCCATGGTAAGTAATGTATGATTTATTAGGGTTTGAAAAATGGAAGGCAATGAGGATTTTTAACTAATGAATTTTAGTAAATGAATGAATGTGGGAAAGTTTTAAAATGGTGTTATGATGAAAATGCAAAGAGGTGTATAGCCTTGAAAGGCATGGATGAAGTGAACCTTGAACCCTATGATGATGAAATGATGATTAAATGGTGGGTTTAAAGGATAATGTGTTGATGAATTTAGGGTTTTTAAATGAACAAGTGTAATGATTCAAATGGGGTTAAGAATATGGTTTAGATGCATGATTTAAAACTCTCAAAGAAGGATTATTGGTGGATCTAAATGATGTAAATGGACCCAAGAAAAAATGGGAAATAGGCATCATGGATTCGGCCATGGTGTATGGCCGAACCCATGACCCAATGTTAGGTCATGTTATAGGCCAAATTTGGAATTATGCATGTGTTAAATCAATGGAAATGAGGCTAAGTTAAGGGTTGATTTTTAATGATCTTGTAACATGGTTAGGGATCATTAATGGACCTAAGTTGTGGATCAATTTTGGGCTTAGGTAGGCATGAATGAATGAGTAATTGTTTATGTAAAAGGGGTAGTGGCAAAACCGTAATTAGTGGCCAAATTCAAGAATTCCATGGAAATTGATCATGGACTTAGGGGATCTAATGTAATAACCTTATAAATGATTGATAAAGCCTAGGGTGGCCGAATTTTAAGACTTATGGGATTAAAAGGTTTAATAGATGATATGGGACCCACAAAACCTAAATAGTGACCGGTTTTTCATATGGGCTTAGAAATGGTTAAAACATGGACTAATGATGAATGTGTAATAAGGTACTGGACATCGCAGGCGGTGCACGATCGGCGACCGGGTTTATCGAACGGAAAACGAAAAAGGACGCGAGTCGGTATTCGGTAGGATTCCTACATTTTTGTAAGCCATGGATTGGGTGATGTTTTCTTTAATTTATTTTGGAAAGCATGTGGTTGTCTTTAAGATGAGTTTTGGATTATGCATCTTGTGATGTTTTCCTTTAAATTATTTTGGAAATTATGTGAATGCTTATGATGGGTTTTGGATTAAATATTGTGGGATGGTTTCCCTTTGATTTAGTTGGTAATCTTGTAATTGTTTTAAGATGGGTTTTATTACTATTGAATTTCATATATTACATGGCATATGGCATCTACATCTCATGCATGGCATGGGAGGCATATGACAGGGGAAGGATGAAATGAAACCGGAGTCCATGCTCCGTCGGGGCGACCGATAAACAAGCATGGGGACATTTCACATATGTATTATTGTACCTTGATGAGGCCTTACCGTCAAGGGGGATGTTGTATTTATTGTTATACCTTGATGATGGTTCTTCCATCAAGGGGGATATTGTATTTGTGGTTACACCTTGACGAGGACTTACCGTCAAGGGGGATGTTGTATTTATTATTATACCTTGATGATGGTTCTTCCATCAAGGGGGATATTGTATTTGTGGTTACACCTTGACGAGGCCTTACCGTCAAGGGGGATATGGCATCGGGATAGTAAGGATGAAGGGTGGGATTCATAACACAGACACCCATGGCATGACATTTATTCTATGGCTTTTCGTTATGTATTATCTATCTGCTTTGTTATCACTAATCCATGTGTTAGCCCTACTCTGAGTCCTACTGGGCGCGTGGTCTAACGCCCTACTTCTACCCTAGCTGATGACGCAGGAAATGCCGGAGCAAAAGGACGAGACAGGAGCCAAGCTTAAAAGCTTGGGAAGGCGGACTAATTATTTTATTTAAGTTATTTTGAGAAATGTGTATTTGAAGTAGTTTAACTTGTCGGAAATGTAATAATTTAGATTACTTACTATATTTTGGACATTATGATTTTAAGGATGTTTGATGATTGAATGAATGTAACTTCCCTGCTATCTAAGAATTTGTAGGTTACGCTCTTTTATAATTTTCCGCAATACGTTTAAATGTTCCCCGATGCTTACTTCTACGTGTGAACCATTCTCCGTGGACTTCATTCCACGCACACGTAGGGTTGGCCAGTTAAGGGCCGGGCTTTAGAAGCTCGGACTTAACTCGCGCCGTGACGTCCGCGCCCTTTGTCACTTTTCCTTTAAAAAAAAAAAATAGATTCTGATTTTCAGTGAAAAGGGGCGGGCGTTACATATCTTGGCGATAGTTTCCCCTTCTTTCCAAATCTCATGTGTCCCTTTCGTTGCAAGACTTTCAAGAACACCATGTCTCCCACTTCAAATTCAAGGAACCTCTTTCTTTTGTTAGCATAGCTCTTCTGACGACTCTGTACAGTCAATAGATGCTGCCGTATCAACTGTATCTGCGCTGTAGTTTCTGCAACTAACTCAGGTCCAATCAGTGCAGGCTCACCGGCCTCTGTCCAGCACATAGGTGATCTACATGGTCTACCATATAATGCCTCAAATGGAGCCATCTGGAGGCTTGCCTGGTAACTGTTGTTGTATGAAAATTCTACCAACGGCGAGTGATCCTTCCATCCACCCTTGAAATCTAGCATACATGCTCTCAGCATATCCTCCAATGTTTGTATTGTCCTCTCAGACTGCCCATCAGTCTGTGGATGGAATGTTGTACTAGTCAATAAGTTTGTTCCCATGGCCGACTGCATACTCTGCCATACTCTGCCGGTGAATCGACCATCTCTGTCGGACACAATAGTCTGAGGAATACCATACAATCTGATGATATCCTTGATATACCGCTGACCTAAAGTCTCAGATGAGTCTGTCATCCTGATGGGAATGAAATGTGCAGACTGTAACGCCCCGCCCTCTCCGAGAAATCAGAGTCTAATTTTTTTTTTTTTAAATAATAACAGAATAACACCGGAAGAGAGCGGGCGGCGTCACGATGCGAACTAAGTTCGGACTTCCTAAGTCCGACCCTTAACTGGCCACCCATGTGTGCATGGACTAAACCCACGATAACAATCCACACATGGAACTAAACAAGTTATGCGGAATAAACTAGACTAACTGCGGAATTAGACTGAATAGATAGCAAGTACAAGTCTCAATTATTAAATAACTTAATCCGAACATCCATTGTCAATACCATAAACAAACCATAGCAAAGTTTACTAGTTGTTACATGTCCATAAAATATAACTCAAAAGACAGTAATAAAAACATCCCAATCATCAATCAAACGCTTAAGCTTGGCTCCCCTCCAGGTCCACGACCTTCTCTTTCCCTTTTTCATTTCTTGCATTATCCTCTATGGATAGAATTAGGGCGTTAGATCAACGCGCCCAGTAGGATTTCCGATTAGGGTTACCACATGGTTAGTATATAAAAACATGCATATATCATAATATATATGGTCATTAAAATAGATAAATCAATGCTATGTAATTATGCACATGTAATGAGCCCCTTCCCATCATGCATATACATAGCTATCACTTGACGAGACTCTCATTGTCAAGGTAAATCACATACACTTTCATTTCTTCTTGATGATATTCCTCCTGGCGGGACCCTCATCGCCTAAGGAGGCCGATGTGGCTCTTATCATCATAATATTTCTCCTGGCGGGACCCTCATGGCCTAAGGAGACCAATGTGATTCTCATCATTATAACATTTCTCCTGGCGGGACCTGTATCTCCTAAGGAGACCAATGTATTTCTCATCATTATAACATTTCTCCTGGCGGGACCTGCATCGCCTAAGGAGACCAATGTATTATCATCATCATGATACCCTGGCGGGACCCTCATCGCCTAAGAAGGCATTCCATCATCATCCCATGTCTATGCATGAGATGCCAATGAATATATGAAGCATGTACATAAATCTCATGATTCAAAAACCAATTGAAACATAATAATAATAACAACATATCTTATCAAAATCATGATAAAACTAATCATCATAGTGGTTACAAGTAGGTAGGAAACCTACTGAGAATTCGATTAAGTGACCGTTCCTTTCAAGCGTCAACCGATCACGACTAGCGTGCCGTCAAAGAGATCCGTCACCTTATTCACATAAACCATGAATCGACTTTAATCCCATAATACATTTGAATGGGGTTCGGCCATTTAACATGGCCGAACCTTATCATCTAAGTTGGTCCCTTTTTCTTTTCCATTTTTGTCATTGTTTTAAAGTCCCCAAATCAAGTCCCTTGATTTAATAATTCCATCCACTAGCTTCATTAAAAACAGCCCATTAAAAATCAATATCCAAAAATATTTATAAGTGGGGTTCGGCCATACATCTTGGCCGAACCTCACTTATGTACTTAGGTCCCCTCTTTCCTTTATGCCATTTAGGCTAACCTTTTGTTTAATTTTCCTTAAACACCAAGGTCCATATCCAAACCACCTTAGTGGGGTTCGGCCATATAACATGGCCGAACCTCACCACCTTAATTTGGTCCTTTACATCATTCATACATACATATAAATTAACCACTAAGTCCATCCATCAACATTAGTAGCTACACACTAGGGTCACCAAAGACCATTAGTGGGGTTCGGCCATACTTCATGACCGAACCTCACCAATCTGATTTTTGTCCTACTTTCCATCATTATGATGGTTGATCAAATTAATATTAGATCCATAACTAAGCATAGGTGTTTCTTAGAACAAAAGCATAAAACAACCTTAGCTTCCAATATGATTTTAATCCAAATCTCCCATCAAAACAGTCCATGGGGTTCGGCCATACACATTGCCGAACCCAATGGTTCTCTTGGTTCAATGCTTCATGGTTTTGGCATGCTAATTTAACCATGATCAACACATGGTTCAGCCATATATTGGCCGACCCAATAGATACACTTTTATCCTCATTTTTAAACACCTTAACTCCATTTAAATAACATAACAACTCTCCACCATTGGTATGGTTTTTATCTCTCCAAAAACCATACCAAAATATCAAACCCATTCATGGGGTTCGGCCATCCAAGGTGGCTGAACCCTATGCCCATGATTTGGACCTTTTAGCTTACATCTTATGTCCATTAAAACATGTACAATCTCCATGGTTTTTGCATGGTTTTTAGCCTTCAAAACCATCAATCTAACCAAATAATTTCATGGGGTTCGGCCATCCAAGGTAGCTGAAACCAATGATCCATTTTATCATTTTTAAACCACCATTACCCAAGGTTTAAACCTTGATGCATTCGGCCATACCCATGGCCCAAAACATGTTCCATTTGTCCCATCTTATTAAACAAAATTCAATGGAAATACTTACCGAATTCCTTTGTTTCTCTATTGCCTTTGATCTTTACTTCCTTCCCTTTTGTTTCCTTTCTTCTTCCTTAGTCCGTAGCCGGATGTATGCTTGATCAATTGGTGAAGACACCACTAGCTGGTTCGGCCAAGGAGGGTGTTCTTGAGAGAGGGAGAGAGATGAGAATCCTAAGGTTTTGCAATGACCAATTCGGCCAAGTGATGGTGTTGGTTGCTTTTGTTAAACAACCCCATATCACCCATTTAATCCTCATTAAATCTTGCCCATACCAATGAGACACTTGCTGCCAACCAATGCACCCATTGGCATCCCAACGTTGGAGGCTTGGGTTTCCATATGAGATGGAAACCCCTCTATAATCCCATGAGATTTTTATCTCATTCCATTCAATTCCATTTAACCATTACAAGTCCCCAACGTGTGGGACCTATTTTGGTTTGTTTGAGACCAAAGCACCTCGTCATATTCCATTTGACTCAATGGAAATAAGACCTCTTTGATTTCCATTTTAACTCACCTAACTCAATGGCTTAACTCACCACATTAAATGCCATTCATTTAATACACTTGAGAGTCCACTCAACCATTTAATTTAAATGCTACTCATTCCAGCCCCAACTCAACCTGATTTGACTCACAATTGAGCTCACTCAATGGTCCACACGGTCAACCATGGTCAACATGGTCAACCCGACCCATTGGGTCCCCATTTAGCCCATTGACCCAATTGGCGCCATGACCCAATTATGGGTGGTTTAGCCATTTTAAATGTGGTTTTCATGTGCGCATCAGGCCTACCCATTTATGCTCCACTTAATTTCCAATCAAATCAGCTTAAGCCCATTAAATTTGGGCTCACCCAATGGTCAAACAAGTCCATTATGACCCATTGGGTCCAATTGGGTCCTTTGACCCAATTAACCATATTGACCCAAATTGATGTTCATTACCCATTCATGATAATTTGACCCTTATAATATATTCATAGGGTCTTAATTTGAACAATGGGTCCCACCATTTCCTTATTTACAATCACATTTATTGAATTCACAAATCCAAGGGCATTTTCGTAAATATTCATCTTATTGAGAAATTGGGGTGTTACACAGACTTGGTCAGTCGGTCTACCCCGACCCATATCGCATCGTTGCCCTTTGAAGACCTTGGCAACCCTGTCACAAAATCCATGGAGATGTGCTCCCATTTCCATTTCGGCACTGGTAAGGGTTTGAGTAACCCTGGTGGCTTCTAATGTTCCATCTTAACCTGCTGACAAGTTAAGCAATGAGCCACAAATTCTGCCACATCCTTTTTGAATCCGTGCCACCAGTAATGTCTCTTCAGGCCGTGATACATCTTGGTGCTACCCAGATGAATTGATAGTTTGGTTTGATGTGCCTCAATCAGTAACTCTTTTCTGCAGCTCTTAGGCACATATATCCTTCCTCGGAATGCAAGACCTTGTCCTGGTCGTAACTCCCATTCCAGTATGACTTTACCAGTAAAAACATCTTGGCCCATATCTCCTCCATTTCCGGATCTATCCGTTGTTCCTGTTCAATCTTGTCAAGTACCACTTAATTACATCAAAATCACTCATATCAACCTATGAGTTTCATTCTCGCAGAATTTTTTACTCTGTCTCATGTTATCTTTTTTTCTCATGAACCCATTTGCGATCTTATGTAGATCAATGTATTCTATTTCACTTTACCTGCTACCAAGATATTTTCCATACGTACTTGCTCAATACGTTCATTCGTCTACTCTTTGTGTGAGGTAGCCTGCCAATACGAGCCTATACTCAAGTCTTTTGCTGATTCCATTTTAACTAGGTTTCTAGCTGCACTCTCCTGGAACTCCATCGGCTAACTACAGAGTCAGGTGATCAGTCTAACTCGACAGTCGCCCATAGCTTCCCATTCGAGTTTCACTAGACTCTTAACCTTTCCACTAAGTACATCTCCCAAAAGTAAGCATATCTTCATTTGCACATAAGTCACTATGTCACTAACACCTTCTGTTCAAAACTTCTATGATACCGAGTATCTCTCTACACTAACTTTCCTGTGATACAAGTCGTAATATGACTAACACCTTTTTCGTGGGACGTAAATCAAAACATGTCCCAATCATTAGACCTATATGTCCTCTATGAGACCAACAGGTCTATCATACTACCAACATGTCTACCATGGTACCGATACCTGACATTAATCCAAACCACCATGGGAATCCTCATCCACTGTTATACACATCCATCACTGGTATCTCTCTATCAGTGGATATCACTCATCCATGGTTAACAACCATCCATGAATATAATCCCCCTCTGGGTATGATCCATTCATGGGCATAATTAATCCAGTGCACATAATCTACCCTGAGTTATTCTATCTGTAGGAACAACACTCGAATGCATCACTATGTGACTGTAGCAATAATATCAAAACATAAACATACCCCGACCCCTCGCAAGACATAGTGCCCATGACTTACTAAGCGGAATACTCACATCCAACGTGATCAAGTCTACCCCACCCTGCATCCCTTCACCCCAAGGATGATTCAGTCAAGCTCTAAGGCGATCGGACCGTGTCTAACGAAGCTAGCACCACCCCCACGGGGTAAAAATAGTACCTAGCTCTACGCATCCATGCACGTCAAGTGTGCAAAATAGCCGTGAGAGCGCCCTCCAGCATGTAGCATGCGAGGGACCCACTCCTCAACGGTAACCCTACAGAACCAAGTCTCCGTATTTCACATCGAGGTTCCCACAGTCTCATAGCTACTCTAAGCCATACTCATAAAATCTATATACTTATCTCATCAATATTACGTGAGAGACACACCCATGCCACATCTCAATAAAATCAAGTGACCTCGTCACCCATATCTCAATGCCCAAGTCCTCATAAACTCTGAAATTTGTATACTTTATTGAAAATTATTCGAACTTTCATCACATTACAAGGGTTGATAGGGTTAGAACAATCCCTTCAAAACGTACCCACAACCCTTACAAAATCTCCCCTTTCCCCGACATTCTCTTACCACTCCTTACCCTAACATTCCGTAGAAGACCCTGCATCATCATAAAAATCGAAGAAGTTGTCAGGGCAAGTCGTCGACGTGTGCCCCAACACTCCACAAGTCAGACGGGGTATTATTCCTGTTCCCCCAATGTATGGACAGTTAGTCCTCTCCTTCCCGTGCCCGTGACGTCCACAAACAGGGCAAATAACCTCAATAGGATGGGGGCAATAAATATAGTTGTGCCCCTCCTGATTGCATAATTCGCACATATAATTTGTCAACTCATCCGAACTCAGAGTAGCCGGAGTATACTTGGGCGAGCCTATCTCCCCTACAGACTCTTCTAAGTTTGGGACATCTTCCTTGTCCTCTTCGAGTACAAAGGCTGGACCAACCCCAACATTGTACTCGGGCGATTCTACTTCCATGTCCTGACTGTTTACAACTTCATTGATGAAGTTTGGTGCGCTGGAATCGTCAGGAAGAAGAAACCAGATCTATCGGACAACTAGGTGTCCCTCTGTCCCATAACTCTGTATACTTTGTGTTGCCTGACATATCTGTATCACAACAACAGAAACATATCAATGACAACCACAATTCTAATCGAACTAATCTTTGTTTTGGGGAATTTCCCTATGTATCACATAATGTCTCTTGTTTGGGGAAATTGCCAAATAAACATCTTGCGTTTCTTGTCTTTGGGGAAATTGCCAAATCAGTACTCTTTCTATTTCCTTGTTTTTGGGGAAACTTCCTAAGTATCAATTGTTTGTTCTCAACTTGGGGATATCGGGGAAATATATCCTATTTTGCTATGTTTGATAAATCCATTTATTTTGACTGTACTTCCTTTGCTATCATCCATTGAGTCTAACGAAGTAAATTAATGCACGAGGGCCGGATTAATTTACTTCGAAAGATTCAATCTTTCAAGTTCGCTCTAATAACAACTGTAACGCCCCGCCCTTTTTCACTCGCTTTCCTTTCCGAAAATCAGAGTTTATTTATTTTTTATTAAACAAAAGTGATAGAGAGCGGGATGTCACGACGCGAGCTAAGTCCGAACTTCTAAAGTCCGACCCTTAACTGGCCAACCCTATGTGTTCATGGACTAAGTCCATGGAAACGGTTCACACATAACAATATAAACATGCGGAATTAAAATCATAACATGCGTAATTAAAATCATAACATGCGAAATTATAATAGAACCCAGTTCTATTCCATTTCAGATAGCAAAGTACGTCAAGTCCTTAAACATAATTGGCATAACATAATTATCCAAATAAACATCCAACCATAGCAAAATCATCTAAGTTATTACATGTCCGAAGTCTAGTTACTAAAATACAAGTCCATGAGTAATGTAATCAAAATATAACTTAAAAGCATCCAAGCTCCTATGCCTGGCCGGTTTCGCGTTCATCGTTCCCCTTGTTTCCTGTATCATCCACTAGGGTAGAAGTAGGGCGTTAGAACAACGCGCCAAATATGTATTCCAATTAGGGCTAACACATGGTTAGTACAAAACATATGTAATAATATCATAATGTCAAAAGCCATATAATCCATGCCATGTAAACCATATAAACCATATAAACCATATAAAAACAATTCCATGACATGTGTAGTATGCAATGAGTCCCACCTATCATAAACACATGTTTCCTCTTGATGGAATTCTCATCATCAAGGTGCCCCCAAAAAGGTCTTTCAGACGCCTCGACGGAGTGTGGCCCCTCCAGTTTCTTCTTGATGGAGGTATCCCACATAGGTTTTTTGGACGCCCCGACGGAGTGTAGTCCCTCCGGTTACATATCCTTCACCCCATGCCATGCATGAGATGCCAATGAAACACATGCTATTTTATCATATAAACATAGCATTCAAAATCACATTTTGAAACATATCCAACACATGCTATTTTATCATATAAACATAGCATATAAAATTCACATTTTGAAACCTATCATTTGTAATATAAATTCATCAAAATAAGATAAAAACATTGTACATAAACTCATGGTTTCAAAGAGGTGCAATCCTACCAAAGACCACTAACGTGTCCTTGCGTCTTTCGTCCGGTAACCGCTCACAATCGTACACACCTTGTGAGGTCCTCGTTACCTTATAATATAACAATCAATTAAAACCATGTTCCTTTTGATTTCCTATTATATTTAAGTCTATAAACTATTCCTCATGGGGTTTGGCCATACACCATGGCCGAACCCATGATTCATCACTTTCGTCCTTTATTACAACTTTGCCATTGGTCTAATCTTGGTTAATATTCCATTCATTTTAATCCAACATGCATTAAAACATTCCCCATGGGGTTCGGCCATACACCATAGCCGAACCCATGGTCCATTGGTTTCACTTAATTACCAAATTGCCATTGTACCTAACCATAACCAAAACATTCCAAAAATTATCCATACATAGTTCTTTAATCCAAATACATGATCCAACAAATAGTTCATGGGGTTTGGCCATACACCATGGCCGAACCCTATGTTCAATATTTTCACATATTTACAACATTGCCATCCACGGCTAACATAACCCATAATCCAATCCTTTCATTCATTAACAAATGCCTAAGTCCATATTTTGATCCACAAACACATCTCATGGGGTTCGGCCATGATGCCGAACCCATGATCTTTCATCTTTGCTTATATTTACAACATTGCCATTCATACCACTCCATTCATTTAAATCTGCCATAAATCGACCCTAAGTCCAAGAATGATCCATACATAATTCATTCACCATTTACATGACTTATAATCTTAGGTGTAGGTTCCAAAACATAGATCCATTCATTTATACATTATATACATGGATCCTCCAATGATCCCCAGCCATAGAACCATAAAAGATTCAACATGGGGTTCGGCCATACACCATGGCCGAAACCCATGATCTTTCATCTTACACCATATTTACATTATTGCCATTCCTTTAATCATATTAGGTCCATACATGACCCATAACCGGTTCCTTAATCCAAACATGATCCACCAATATAATTTACACTTCATGGGGTTCGGCCATACACGATGGCCGAACCCTATGATGTCTAACCTTCTAAATATAGCAATTACCATCCTTGAATCCATAATCAAGGTTCCTTCCAAAAACAATCCAAAAGTCCATAATTAGAAAGTTTCTAACTTGATAATCACCCTCCATGGTGTTTGGCATACACCATGGCCGAACCCCATGGTTCATAATCTTCTCTTTAAAATTATTAATCCTTGATCTTCCATGATTTAAATCCATTAAAATTATTAATATCCTTTCCATGGTATGGGCGAACACTATGGTTCCTTACTTCCTCTTGAACATCAATTAAACCCTTTTAAAACCATATAATTATTCCATGGTTTTCATCCCGTAAAAATAACGAACAACCTTCCATGGGGTTCGGCCCTTCATCATGGCCGAACCCTATGGTTTATCAATTCCTATTAAACCATTTAAACCCATGTAAATTTATTAACAAACTCCCATAGTTTTCATCATTAATAATCCATACATTAAACCATGTCTTTCCGTTAAAAATACCAGGATCATCTCCCAATTCTCTTCCATGGGGTTCGACCATACACCATGGCCGAACCCTATGGTTCCTCATTTTTTTTAAACAAAATTATCAAATACTAACCAGTTCCGCGACTCCTTCGGTTTTCTTTCGCTCCGATTGGTTCTTCCGATCCTTTTCTTCCTTAGCCTTCTCTCCTCCTAGATCTTTCACTAAACTGAGAACACCTTCTTGCCAAGAGCAAACCAGCGTCAATCCTTGCTGATTTTGTGTAATGCTGTGTGCCCCCTATGTTTGCCTTTTTATCACTTGCAATGGGTCCTAATTTGGAAGGTACCAAGACCCTTTAATTTAGCCCTTGCCTATTGCCGTGCGCCCTTGTCTCTTTCTCATATAAACACTCCCAATCGGTTCCATATTTAGACAATGTCGTGAGCCCCTTGCTGCCTCTCTTTTATTGATTTCAAATCAGTTCTTATTTAGAAGATGCTAAGACTCTTTATAACGCCCGCCCCTTTTCACTCGCTAAAATAACTGAAAATCAGAGTCTATTTTTTTTTTTTTTTAAATAAGAGTGACAAAGGGCACGGGACGTCACAACGCGAATTAAGTCCGAGCTTCTAAAGCCCGGTCCTTAACTGGCCAATCCTACGTGTGCATGGAACTAAGTCCACGAGAACAGTTCACCACGTAGAAAGTAAGCTCGCGGAATTAAAACTTAATGCGGAATTATAATAGAGTCTATCCTACCAATTTATTAGATAGCAAGGAAGTTACATTACTTAAATTACTAAATTACCTCAAAATCATAACATTCAAAAGTAAAGTCCAAACCATAGCAAGAAATATAAATTATTACAGTCCGACGAGCTAAGTTACTCAAATTACATTTCTAAAATAAATTTAAGTAATTTAACTAGCCCGCTTCCCCAAGCTCCTACGCTTGTCTCTCGTCGCGTCCTTCATTTACTCCATCCCCTGCATCATCAGCTAAGGTGGAAGTAGGGCGTTAGACAACGCGCCCAGTAGGTACTCCGAGTAGGGCTAACAAATGGCTTAGTGATACAATGCATATAGGGAATAATATAACAAAACCATGAAATCAATGCCATGCCATGTGTGTCTTATGTCATGAGTCCCACCCATCATCCTTACCATTGTACAATGTCCTTTTTCAATCACACATAATGTCCCCCTTGATGGAAAAGCCTCATCTTGATAAATCAACAAAAGTGTCCTCCTTGATGGTAAAGCCTCATCAAGGTATAATAACAAATACAACTATCCCCCTTGATGGAAAAACCTCATCAAGTTAAATCAACACAAGTGTCCCCCTTGATGGCAAAGCCTCATCAAGGTATAATAACAAATACAAATATCCCCCTTGATGGAAAAACCATCATCAAGGTATCCCCATGTTTGCTTCTCAGTCGCCCCGACGGAGCATGGACTCCGGTTCCATTCTTATCCCTCCCATGCCATGCATGAGATGTAAATGCAATATGCCATATAATATATAAAGCATACCCATAAAAACCCATCTTAAACATATCATATGATTACCAAAATAATTCAAGAAACATTCATACACATATAATCCATGGCTTACAATAAGGTTGGATCCTACAAAATACCGACTAGTATTCCTTTGCATTTCCTGTTCCGAATTCGGTCGCCAATCGCGAACCGCTTGCGATGTCCCGATATCTTATTATACATCATCAATTAGACCCATGTTTTAATCATGTCCAAGTCCATTATCCAAGCCTTAGTGGGGTTCGGCCATACACCATGGCCGAACCCTACTAATTAGGTTTGTGGGTCCCATTTAATCCCTTAACCATCTTAAACTTGTGGGTTTAAAATCCAGCAACCTATGCTTCATTTAACCATACATAAAGTCATCATTTAAAGCACCTAAGTCCATGATCAACCTCCATGGGGTTCGGCCATACACCATGGCCGAACCCATGGTTCTTCATTTTGGCTCATATTTACGTTTTATGCCATTCCTCTTCCATGGTTAAATTACCTCTTCTATCCATGCACACTTAAGTCCATAACTGACCCATAAACTTGGATCCATTCATGATCCATCAACCATGTCATAAGATCATTAAAACAACCCCTTTACTTAACCTAATCCCCATTAATTTAAACACATACATAACTCCAAATTTAGCCCATCAAATGGCTCACAAATGGGCCATGGGTTCGGCCATACACCATGGCCGAACCCATGATGCCTTCTCCTCATTTTTCCTTGGATCCATTACAACATTTTTGATCCACAAACAGTCCTTCCTTGAGGGGGTTTCCATCATGCATTTAGATCACCATTTTAGATCATCTTTAGGTACATTTTTGAGTCCATCATTGCTACCAATATTCCCCCATTATTTCCCATATTTTTACACCTATTAAAATACTAATACATCACCATAGGGTTCGGCCATGTAATAGCCCAAATTTTCGAATCAATATATATTTGGCATTTATTGATTTTAAATTGAATTTTGACATGATGGAATACCAAATGGATCAAAAGTTGGGACAAGGGTCCAAGAATGGCGAATTGGGCCACAAATTGGATGAAATCCATTTAATGGGTCAATGAGAAGTATTGGGTCAAAGATAGTCAATTTGAGTCAAAGTGGGCCCGATCACCATGTGGGACCCAATGGATCAAAATTGGTCCAAACCCTAAGGTAAAGGGGTAGAAAATAATCGGTTGGGCCGTAGGCCCAATGGTGGGCCAATTAATTTAAAAAGGGTGATTTGGAATTAAAACCCCTAAGTTAGTAATGAAATGAAATAATATGACCAAATGGGGCCCACCTCCACCTCACCAATTGAGGTGGCGTGTGGACCAAGGAAGAAGTGGGACCAACCATCATGGTTGACTTGGTCAACCATGGATAAATTTAAGAAGACTAAGGTGGATTAAGGTAAATTAAATTGATTAAAATTATTGTAAAATTATCTAAGTTAAAATCAATGGAATTAAAATAACATGGCCAAGTGGGGCCCACCTCCACCTCATCAAGTGAGGTGGCGGGTGGGGTAGGTATAGGTGGGGACGGTCCACCATGGTTGACATGGTCAACCATGGGTGGATTTATTAGATAGATAATTTGATGGAATTAAATTGGATAGAAATTAATTAACCTAAGTGAGGACTTAATTAATTAAGTTGAGGTCAACATAAACAAGTCAAAGAGGACATGGGAGCCATGCTTGGTGGTTGGGTCTCAACCACCACCACCAAGGTCAAGGGAGCCCATACTTTGGTTGGTGGAGACATGATGGAAGGGTATGGTCCAAGTAAGACCAAAGATGAGATGGGTTTTCCATCTCATCCCTCTCATTTCACTCTCCCTCTCTTCACACCCAAAAAGCCGTCCCTCCATGTATCAAGCGAAGAAAAGAAGAAAATAAGAAGACTTAGAGGAAAAGAAGAGAAGAAAAGGGAAGACCAAGCATTGATCAACCATCACCACCTCAAGATCAAAGGCTAAGATCTTGTTTTCCATCACCTTCCCCTCTCCATCCCTCTCAAACAAACTCACTCAATATTGGCCGATCCTAAGCTTGGAGGGCCACACCATTGATCAAGCTCATCTTGGCCGATCATTAAGAAGAGAAAGAAGGAGAAAGGGCTAAGGAAAGCAAAGAAGAAAGAAGGACCGGAGGAGTCGTCGGTGCGGTAAGATTTCGTAAAACAAGATGTTATTTTAGGATATGGAATCCATTCCTTAGACCAAATGTGGCCAAAAACGTTGTGGGCCATGGATCTAAGATCCATCAAAAGGTAGGATAAGAAATGGATAAAAATGGAGGAATGGATTAAGAAAAAGATGAAATGGAAAAATGGAATTTCTAAGCATAGGAAAATGGGATTTTAATGGATTAATGGGCCATAGGGTTCGGCCATGTAGCATGGCCGAACCCCATGGTCAATGTTGGATTATTTTTAATTAGGGTTTGAAGGTTTAAAAGTATGGAGAATGATTAATGGTTTTATGAGGATTTCAAGATGTTAAAATGATTAAAAGTTGATAAATTTTAAGAGATTTTAAATAAGGAAATTTCATGAAAATATGGGTGATCTTTCATGGCCTTGAAAGGCATAGAATGGAATGAATGGATGACCATAGGGTTCGGTCATATAGCATGGCCGAACCCCATGGTGAATAATGGGAAATTTGTTAAGATTATATGGTTTAAAAATAATGGAGAAAAATGGTAGATTTAAATGGAATTATTGAGTATAGAATGTGATGTTTAAATGGGGTGGAAATGGTGATGTAAATGGATGATTTAATTCAAATGGAGGTATGATGTTTTAAAAGAAATCATGGACTATAGGGTTCGGCCATACAAGGTGGCCGAACCCCATGGTTAGTGATTGTGAATTTTAGAGTTTTTATAAGAATGGAGGTATGGAGAATGGTTGATGAAAATTAGGTTTCCAATGATAAAAAATTGGTGATTTTAAAGGATTGTTAAGATGAGAAAATCATGGGAAATGCACATGATTATTATGGCTTCTAAAATAGCATGGAGGAGATAAACCATGAACCATGGGTTCGGCCATGGTACATGGCCGAACCCATGGTGATGATTAATTATTTTAATGAGAGTGAAGAGATAGAAGATGATGGAGAAAATGATAGTTTTAAATGGATTACAAAGTGTATGATATAAGTTTTAAAGGGCCAAAATGAATGAAGGGTAGTGATTTTAAAATGGATTTTTTTGGGATAAAACATGAGTCTTTGAAAATGACATCCAAAAAGGTGAACCCTAGGGTGGTGATTAGTGGTTTTAATAAATGGAAAATGATGTAGAAGAATGCTAGATTTTAATGGATTTATAAAAATGATATGTGAGGTTTTAAATGGGATGAAAATGGGGGCTTAAATGGATAATTTAAATTTATTGGGGATTGGATTAAAAGGAGTAAAATGGACTCAAGAAAATGAAGATAGGGTACCATGGGTTTGGCCATGGTGTATGGCCGAACCCATGATCCCTTTGTGGGCCACCTTGAGGGCCAAATGTGAAAGGACATATGGGGTTAAATGTTTTTCAAAATTAAACAATAGGTGGCTGATTTTGGATATGTTATGGAATTATAAATGGGTCTAAGTTATGGATGAAATTTAGAATAGACATAAGTGGGTGAATGATTAATCATAGAGGAGAGAGTGGCAAAATAGTAATTATTAGCCACTTTGAAGAACCATGGGTTCGGCCATGGTACATGGCCGAACCCTATGTGGATTAGAAGTAAAATTCGATGCAATATGAATGATGAAAAGGAACGTATAAATGCTGCGTTTTAGGCTCGCTCATTTGAATATTCGAAATGGTCAAAATCGGATCTATGTATGTGATTAAACCAAGGGATAATGGGCTAAGCTAAGGACCGATTTCGATAAACTTATAATGTAATTAAAGATCATTGAATGGATCTAGGGTTATGATTAGTTAGGAACTTAATCATGGATAACGTATGGACTAATTCGGTAAATGTAATAAGGTATCGGACGTCGCAAACGGTAAGCGATCGGAGACCGGATTAACGAGCGGAAAATGTAACGGAACGCGACACGGTATTCGGTAGGATTCCTACCTTTTTGTAAGCGATGGATATGTGATGGTATTTTAAATTATTTTGATTTGTCTTATGATAGATTTATGATTATGATTTATCTTATGATGAGTTTTAAGTTATGAATCATATGGATTATATTTTAATATTATGCATTATATGGCTATGTATGATATGTTGAGTATATGGATTACATATATATTACATAGCATAATGCACTACATCTCATGCATGGCATGGGCGGAAAAAAATAAACAAACCGGAGTCCATGCTCCGTCGGGGCGACCGAAAAGCAAACATGGGGATATCTGAGGGGCCATAACCAGAGTCCATGCTCCGTCGGGGCGACCGAGAATCAGACATGGGGATAGCCTGAGGGCTATAACCAGAGTCCATGCTCCGTCGGGGCGACCGAGAAGCAAACATGGGGATAATACATTGTATGATCATACGGATGATGGGTGGGACACATGACATAAGCACCCATGGCATAACATTCATCACATGCTTATTTTGTTATATGTTATTTTATCGGTATACGTGTTATCACTAATCCATGTGCTAGCCCTACTCGGAGTCCTACTGGGCGCGTTGACTAACGCCCTACTTCTACCCTAGCTGATGACGCAGGGGATGGCGGAAGCGGTGGACATGACAGAAGCCAAGCTTAGGGGCTTGGGCAGTGCAGTCTTAGTTTATTTACGTTTATGTTTTGGAGATGTAATTTTAAAGTAACTTAGCTTGTCGGGTTGTATAAGTTTACATTTCTTGCGATGTTTTGGACGTTACTTATGGACGATTATATTTTATGATATAAATATGAACATAGGGGCATTTTGGTAATTCAATGTTGTATCTTCCCTTCTATCTAAAAACTAGTAGGATAGACTCTATTATCATGTTCCTCAATAACTATAATCCGCGAGTTTACTTTCACGCGTGAACTGTTCTCGTGGACTTAGCTCCGCGCACGCGTGGGGTTGGCCAGTTAAGGGCCGGGCTTTAGAAGCTCGGACTTAACTCGCGTCGTGGCGTCCGTGCCCTCTCTCACTCTTCTATTTAAAAAAAAAAAAATAAACTCTGATTTTCGGAAAACGGGTGAAAAAGGGCGGGGCGTTATAGGCCATACACCATGGCCGAACCCATGGTTCATGGTTCATCTTCCTCTACCACTTTTGAGGCCATAAGAACCATTCACATTTCTATATGGATTTCCCTCATTAAAACCCTTAAAATTTTGCTAACATTTAATCATTAAAACATTAAAATCATTAATCATCATTCCATGGTTTTAATCCTAAAAACCCCATTAAAATTCCTTAATTACCTACCATGGGGTTCGGCCATACAACATGGCCGAACCCTATGGTCCATGATTCCTTCAAAAATCACATCTCCATGCTTTGAATAAACCTTAAATATATAATGTCCTTAATGTCCATTTATTTTTCTTAACCCATCTCACCCATTAGGGTTTGTCCATTTCTCATCCTTTCCTTGGATGGATTTTAGATCCATGGCCCATAATATTTTGGCCATCATTTAATCCAAGAAAATGGATTCCATGATCTCTTTTTAACCCGTAAAAATGTAAATTCTTGTATGGAGATACTTACCAATCCAGCGGCTCCTCCGGCTTCCTTTTGCTCATCTTGGTTCCTTGGCCTTCTTTCTTCTTCTTCTCCTTGTTGTTCGGCCAAGATGAAGGTAGATTGAGAGAGGAAAAAGAGGAGAGAAAATGAGCAATCCTAAGGTCTTGAGAGTGGTGGTCGGCCAAGCTTGGGTGCTCTTGTTTCTTTTCTTCTTCTAAGTCTTTCCCTCTTTCTCTTCTTTCCCCTTGGTGTTTTCTTTTCTTTTGGTCTTGGGAGAGGGAGGGACGGTTTTGGAGAGTGAGAGATGGAGAGATGGAAATGAGATGGGAATGAGATGAGAATGGGGTGGAGGAATGAGATGAAAACCCATCTCATCCCTTTGGTTTGCTTGGGTCATACTCCTCCATCATTTCCATTCACCAACCAAGTATGGGCTCACATGCCTTAGTGGTGGTGGTTGGGATGAAACCACCACCATGCCAACGGTTTTGGGTTCTTTAGATGGGTGGTTTGGTCTTCCCATCAAGTCCATTGGCCACCCATCATGGAGAGGGGTATGGGCTCACATGGTTTTGGTGGTGGTGGTTGGGATGAAACCACCACCCCTTGCCAACGGTTTTGGGTGTGTTTCTTTGAGTGGTTTGGGTGGTTTCAATGAGATGAAACCAACCATTTACTTACCCCTTTGACTACACATTTGACCCATTTGACTAACCTAACTATTTAATTAATTCATTTGATTAATTTGATACTTTAATTTAGGTCCCTTAATTACATCATTTAATTCCATCTAATTTCCTCAATTCTCCTCCATGAATCCACCCATGGTTGACCAAGTCAACCATGGTGATCGGCCCCACCAATTCTTAGCCTACCCGCCACCTCACTTGATGAGGTGGAGGTGGGTCCCACTCGGTCATGTCCCTTGGTCTAATCAAGATTAAACTTAGATGATTCACATTAATTAAATCAACTTCATTCACTTGGATCCTCCTTAATTCCCTTTCACTTATCCATGGTTGACCAAGTCAACAATGATGGTCGGCCCCACCTAAGTCTTGGTCCACACGCCACCTCACTTGATGAGGTGGAGGTGGGCCCCACTTGGTTATGCCATCTTGATTCATTCATAACTAACTTAGGTGATTTAATTAATTCCATTTCAATCCATTCCAACTAATTGGATCACCTTTGGGCCCATGGACCAATTAAATTCTCCTCCTACCCATTTACCTTAGAGCTTAAATCATCTTGACCCATTGGGTCCCAAATGGGTATTGGGCCCAATTGACCATCCTTGGCCCAATTAATCATCATTGACCCAATTAAGTGAACTCATTCCAATCCATGGCTCATTGGACTATACTTGGGCCATTGTCCAAATTTTGATCCATTTAGCATCTATTCCATCTAAATTCCCAATTTCCATCATTAAAATGAATAATAGCTAACATATATATCGATTTAAAAATCCAGGCTATTACACTCTTAAAATTAGTAATTGTCTAAAGCCATGCACCCCCTTGTTGCCTCTTTATAAAACCTTCCAATTAATCCTATCTTAGAAGGTGCCGACCCTTCTTCCTTATTAATCTCCCATTTGTCCCAATTTAGAAGGTGAGATGTGCCCCTTCCTTGTGTCTTAATGAGATAACAATTTCCTATTGCCATTTTTATCCAAAGAATAGATACCTTTCAGCCGTGTGCATAGATTCACAAATCCTCATACACGGCCATAACTCCTTGATTTCTTGAGAGGAAATCTAGTCTCATGCGTGTGTGTGTCATACACACACATCTCATGCGCATACCATTTAATTCAACTCCATTTAAATTTTATTGAAACCATTTCCAAAACCGTTAGGTCTTAATTGGGCCATTGACCCAACACCTTACCTATCTAAGGTCCATATACGTTAGTTCACAATTTAAATGGAAAAATCCGTAAATATTTATAACTTGAAAATCCAGGTATTACAAAGTGACGTGGCCAAAGTGGGACCCAAGTGGCATGTGATGACCAAGTCACCATATGCATGGTCGGCCATGACATGGGTTGACTTGGTCAACCACTTATGAGTTCAAGTCTTGAGTTAAAGTTTTATTTACTTAAGTTGAGAAGATGAAGGGATGAGATGGATGCCTTGTCTAAGTACATTGAGGCCAAGTTATCATGAGAAGATGAAGAGAAGAGCATAAGTCTTAAACATAAAAACACAAACCAAAGGACTGCTCAAACGCCTTGGCCGACTCCTCCTCTTTGAGCAAGGATTTTCTCCACTCCTCTCCCCTCTCTCTCCCACCTCTACCTCCATACACTTGGATACTTTGAAGAACAAAGAAAGGAGAAGAAAAATTAAGGAAGAAAAGACAGATCAAAAGAAAAGAAGGAGACTGAAGGAAGGTATGTTTAAGGCTTAATAACATAGGAATGAATCCAAGGAAACCATAGGTTTGGCCATGGTGTGGCCGAACCCATGGGTTCCATGATTGGTTGGAATGAATGGCCAAAATTGTTATAAGGCCATGGAGTTGGAAATCCATCCAAGGGATGGTTATGGGTTGAAACAAAACAACCATAAGATTAAATCCGAAACCATACTATGATGATGCTATGATTGAATGGATTATGAAAAGCCCTAACCTTGGCTACTGGGTAGGGTAAATTTACTAAGTAAAGTATGGAAGATGAAATCCATGATTTAATATGATTAGAAATGGATTTCAAGAAGAAGGGCCTTACAATGAATGCAAACAAAAGGATCTGACACAAAGTCAGTCGACTAAATCTTAGGATTCAGTCAACTGAAAGTGTGCTGGCTGAGAACACAAATGATCTGACCCAAAGTCAGTCGACTGAATCTTAATATTCATTCGATTGAATGTACACTGGCTAAGCACCGATGGGATTTGTTGGTATTTCAGCCGACCGAATCTTATATACTTGCCAAACACGTAAGTGATATGGTTGTGTTCAGCTAACTGAATCTTTGATTTAGTCGACTGAAAGTTTGCTAGCTAAACACGTATGATATCTGGTTGTATTTCAGCTGACTGAAAGTTTATTGGCCATACACGTATTATATCTGGTTGTATTTCAGCGGACTTAATCTTATGATTCAGTAGACTGAAATTGTACTGGTCAAGTTTGGATAGTAATTGGTTGTATTTCAGCCGGCTGAATCTTATGATTCAGTCGACTGAAAGTTTGTGGGTAAAACACAGATGGTATCTGCTTGTGATTCAGTCGACTGAATTAGAAAGTTTTATTTTTGGATTATCTTCCAGAGCCTCTTGTAAGGTGTAAGGGGTGATGAAATTAAAATGGAAGATCAAAATGAAATGTATGTTTGAAATTGATGAGGTAAAGAGGTTTGCAAAGGGATTACGATTTATCTCACGCGACCGTTAGCGATATCCTTGCGAAACAAGAAAGGATAGTATATCGGATATTGTTTGGATTCCTACCTCATTGAGAGCACTATGGAATATATAATATGACACTGGTTTTATTCCAATATGACGATTATTTTGGTTAAACAAATTGTATATGATCATGAACTTGATTTTCAAATGATATGATGTATTTCAAATGATATGGCATTTTTGCATACATCAGCTCATGCATGGCATAAGAGGAAACATATATGGCCAGCAAGCCAAGTTCTTAGCGGTCCGGACATAACTTAGGCTTGAAATTAGGTTGTAAGAAGCTATATGAACTGCTGAGATTTGGCCTCGTCCAGTCGATAGAAAAGGTGCGGAGTAATTGAGCCAAAGAGCTCCTGGGAAGGTCCCGAAATCCTGCGCACAGGGAGGAGATCACACTCCATCAGTAATCCCGATTAATTTGTGAATGGGTATACAGTGCCCTGGTGGTTGCCGCCTCAAACACTATGGACATAATTGGCCAAGGAAACCATTGACATGATTTATGATGTGATTGGATATGGACATTAGGAGAGAGTTCATTTGGCATTGACACCCATGACATGACACATATGCTAGCATGATTATGATATAAACATCATGCACTATTTTTAATACTTACAAGATGTTTTACAAATAAGACGTTAATGATGTATATACCTTTGATTGATGTCGTTCTAATATTACTCCCATGTGTATCATAACCTTAATTCGAATACCTACTGGGCATGTTGACTGATGTCCTACTTCTACCCTATAGATGATGATACATGGAATGATAAGGAAATGGACGTTGGACCGGAAGGGAGCCAAGCATAGGAACTTGGGAAGATTTAGTGTTTAAATTACTCAGTTTAAATTTCAATGATGTATTGGAAGGACTTACATTTTGGATTGTAATAACTTATAACTTATTTGCTATGGTTTACTATGGTTTGATAAATTATTTGAATAATATCTTATTCATATGAATTATTCTGCAAGTTTTAAGAAAAGCGTGTGAAAATATTTTAGTGGACTTAGTCCACGCACACGTAATGGTGGCCAGTTAAGGGTCGGGTTTTAGAAACTCGGACCTGTTTCGCGTCGTGATGACCCGTCCTCTCTCACTAATTAAAAAAAAATATACTTTGATTTTCGGGGAGTGAAAAAGGGCAGAGCGTTACACTACCAATACAAACGGGAGAACATACAAATGCACAACTTCCTCAACAGCCGGAATGCAATGGGGAAACCTGCATCTCCTATGGGGCTCTCGACTGCCGGAGCATAATGGGGAAGCAATTCTCAAGGGGCACGCACCTCAACCGTCGGAACGCAACGGGGAAACCCGTATCTCACATGGGGGTCTCGACTGCCGGAGCGTAACTGGGAAGTCCTCCCAATACCCAAACCATTATATCATCATAAACATATACATATGCAAACAACTCCTCTATCTCAACACCCAACAACACGTTTTCCGTTGTGGGTTACCTCCCATACATGTACATGATATCAAATCATATCTAACAATACAATCATGTTCTGATATAATTAATCAAGACCAACGACACATGCATCGTGCGTAACAAGAGTATGTAACAGGTTATCTAGACACATATCTCCGTGCTCATCATGATCATGTTCACATGTTGTAAATGGACACACAACATTTTATCAATAAACTTTCAAGCATTGTACTCAATATCCAACGCACATCTCATTCCCATCATAAATTTACATACACGTTATGATTGAACACGAACATATCATCAACAATTTCTGAACTTTTACTTATATAAGTTCATTCCCATGTAATAACTAAACAAACATGTTACCAGTAAGTGTCCAAGTTCAAATAATCGCCAATCCGATTACAATTCTCCATTAACCACATATAGTTGACATGAGTGCGCCCGAAGGAGTCCCTTGCCACATGTTCATTTCAACAGTTCCCTTACCGAGTGGCTTAATAAACGAAGGGCCCCGTTCAAGTCACTACATGTCCAAGATTAATGGTTAAATAGATGCGGAAGCATGCTAAAACAGTGATAAGTCCCCTCACATTGTGTGTAGAGTCGAAAATCCGAAGAGAGCAAGCGGTTTGATGGGTTGAAGGGAGCTCAATCTGTTGAAATAAGGAAGAATGAATAAGTAAATAAGGCAAAACTGGCTAAAAATGAGGCCGGACAGAAAACAAACCTAAAACTGGGCCAGGGCCCAAATGGGCGAACTCGGTCGGGACCAAAGGGCCTGGCCCAACCGAGCTGGGTCTGAAAATGGGTTGGACCAAAAAGGTCAGGCCTACCAGAACTGGGTTGGGCCAAGTCTGGACCTAACTGGACGAGATCGGGACCGAGCCGGACGGAACTGGGTCGGACCAAGGTTGGACCAAAGCTGGACTTGGGCTGAAGTTGGACGGATTGGACTAGGCCGGAAACTAGTCTGGTTGTGCCGGACCGGGTCTGGCTGGACAAGACCCAACCCAAACCCAAGAAAGAGTTGCTCAGATGCCTAGTTGAGTTGGCTCGGGACTCAACCGAGTTGACTCAGTTGATCAACTGAGCTAGAGAAGGGGAAAAGATGGGGAAAATTCATGCAACTTGAGGAAACCCAAGGAAAACCATTGAAAATTAATGAAAACAGTTGAAAATCAAGGAAAACCACTGAAAATTCAAAGAAATGCATGGAGAAAATCGGGGAATACCAGAGAGGGTTAAGGACGAAGTAGAGAAGGGGATGACAGATTGAACATGAGGATGAAAAGAGAGAGAAGGCATACCTGGAGATGACTGCTACAGGGAGAAGGGGTGGAAACGACACCTCAGGAGGTGAAAGAGGTGGACTCCAATCGATTAGAGAGAGAGAGAGAGATGGCCACTCGAACCGACGAAGAAGGGGGGGTCACGGCGGCTGCTGCTCGAACAGAGGGAGAAGAATAAGGAAAAGGACGGCAACGAGAGGGAGAGAGAGAGATCGAAGAAGGGAAGAAGAGAAGGCAAAGGAGAGTGAGAAGAAGAAGAACCGAAAGAGAGAGATCTGAATCGAGAGAGGGAGGGAGGGGCGTGGACACTATAGCATGCGGTTGCAGTGTAGCGCAAGGGGGGTTGTTTAGTCACTAGGGTTTTGGGTTGCGTTTTTTTTTTTCTCTCTTTTTTTTTTTCTGCTTTTTAAAAAAACAAAAATCAAAGTTTTTTGTAAAAGATATTCAATATAATAAAATACAATGAATTCGAGAACCCAAAAGAAATCTCGAATACTAAACGTCGATCGGGAAAGCATGTGATTTTTCAAAGATTTTTCATGACATTATATAACAATTATAAAATTACTAAAATGCCCCTCTGAGTTTTTCGAACTCAAAATTAGGCAAATTGAGGTCACGACGGAGCCCACACTTTCCCAAACACTATCAAAATCCTACAAACAACTCGGAGATCCAAAAGTCTCCAAAATCAGGTAAATCGGGACTAGTCGTTACAACACTACCCCCTTAAAGGAAATTCGTCACTCGAATTTCAAACTAAACTTATACCTTCTAGTCACAAACAAGGCGGGAAACTATTTTTGCATCGTCGCCTCATTCTCTCAAAAAGAAGTCTACCTGCCCTTGGGCTACCAAACCACTGAAACCAGGTAGATAATCTTGCCATGAAGCCTCTACTCCCTCGAATCCTCAATCAGTACTGGTCCTTCTTCATATGTAACATCCTCGTTGATCTCCACATTTTCTACGTTGATCACATACGACAGATCCTGGTGATACTTTCGAAGCATTGAAACATGGAAGCTGTTGTGCACTCATGTGAGATTTGGAGGAAGTGCAAGTTGAAAGCCACCTCCCCGATCATCTCTAGCATCTCAAACTGACCAATATATCGAGGCGACAGCTTCCCTCAGTGCCCAGACCTCTGAATCCCATGGCAGGACGAAACCAGAACGAGAACACGGTCTCCGACAGCAAACTTAAGTGCCCTCCTCTGACGGTTAACATAACTCTTCTGCCTACTCGGGTAGTCAACAGTATTTGCCTGATCAAACTCATCTGCTCTGTAGCCTCCCTGACCATATCTAGTCCTGACATCACTGTATTACTAGTCTCTATCGAACACAAGGACCTGCCATACAAAGTCTCATGCGGTGCCCTCTTGACACTGGACTAATAGTTGTTGTTGTGACGAACTCAACCAGATGTAAGTGGCTTTCTCAACTACCTCTAAGATCTGAAATATAAGCTTGAAGCATATCCTCTAAGATCTGAATAGTCCGCTCCGACTGGTAATCTGTCTGTGGATGGAACTGTAACACCCTGGAATTTCAAAGATATCAATTTACATGAATTTATTCATATTTACGGAATTGCCATTGTGATTTATTTTGATATGAATTTAAATGGGTAAGGTGTTGGGCCAATGGTCCAATCAAAACTCAATGGTTAGTAGTTTTGTTTACAAGACAAATAAATGGATGAAAAGTACTCAAACGGGTCAAGAGTTGTGATTGGGCCAAATGGGGCAAAATGGCCAAATTGGACCCAATGGGTCGTGGTTGACATGTTTGACCATAAATTGAGTTCAAAACTTAATTGGGTTAAGTTTAGTTAATGTTTGAGTGGGATTGAGATAAATTAAATGATGGATAATAGTTGAGTTGAATTTATGGGTTGAGTTACATTAAATGAATGAGTTGAGTTGGGGAGTTTATTAAATAAATTGGATGGAATATTTATTTTAATGAGTGAGGTGAGTGTAGATGAAAGGTAAGTGGTTGATTTCAAATTTCAAACGGTGGCTGCATGGATACTCCATGCATGTAACTCCTAAGTTAGAAAATAAGTGATAATGGCGTTACATGGAGTTACAAAGGTGAGAGGGTTATTTCAAATTCAAATTTGTATGCACATTGGAAATGGCATAGCGTTCATTGTTTGGGTCTTCAAAAGACAACCAATACATGGATTGATAGTTCATGCATGTAACTCCAAGGTTGGAGAATAAATGGATTGCTGATTGGAGGAGTTACACATAATAGATTATGGCATTTCAAATTCAAAATTATAGGCTACAACGTTGGGAGCATGGGGATTGTGGCTTATGCATGAAGCTCCCAATGGTGAGGTAGTGATTACTTAAGCTAAAGCAATGGCTGTTTGGGAGTTACAAAGTGTGTTCACACTTGGAGGAGGGGAGTTTCATTTCAATGATAGAACTCCCACATGGGACATTGATGAGGATCAAATGGAGCTGAATGGAGCTGTTGTTTATGGAGTTACACATTAGAGAGGTGGCTGTTACACATGCTAAAACAGAGAAGCAACCAATGGAGGGACGGTACAGCACATGGGAGTTTCATCTCAAAATGAAACCCCCATGTGAGACCTTAAGGAAAGGGGAGGTTACACAAATCCAACCAGCAAGGGACGTTGGGAACATGGGGAGGTTTCATCTCATGATGAAACCCCCAAGTAACATAAAGGATTTTGATTAAGGTGAGGTGAGTTACACAAGGTTAACCTTGGGCTGGTTTTGATTAAACAAAGAGTGCTCATTTCACTCTCTATCTCTCTCTCTCTTTGCCGTTTTCTACATTTCAAAACTAAGAGCAGCAGCTGGTTGCTTAATCAGTCCTTGGATTGATCTCTTTCATCAAGACAAGTTCAGCCAAAGGGTTTTGGCATCAAGGCTTAGCACATTCATCCAATGCCAAAGTTCTCTTTCTTTCTCTCTCATTTTCTATCTCAAATTCATATCACCTGGCTGAAGTATTCCAAGGAGGTTGCAGCAAGGTCAGTCTCAGCCCAAAGAACAGTAAGAGAGAATGAGAGGTCAAGGAAATAAAGGGTCAAGGAAGGAGTCAAAAGACCGAAGGAGTCGCGGTGGTGGTAAGTGCACTTTGAACCTTTATTAAATAAAGTTGGTTAAGGGAATGAGATCTGGCCATCATATGGCCAGATCCATCAATGGTTTAGATATAGGATTATGATGTTTAAAAATGGTAAAATATGGACCATAGGGTTCGGCCCCTTTGGATGGCCGAACCCCATGGGAAAAACTTGGTGATTTTTATGGTGTTTGAGAGATGAAATTCATATTATGTAATGAATTTTTTTTAAAGGATTTTAAAGGGGATAAGCTCACTGATTTTGACCAGTTATTACATGGCTGAATCATGTGGTTATTAAGCTAAGTGCTGATAAGAAACTATGGACAAATATTGGAGGGCTTACTTCAAGGAAACCTTGGGGTTCGGCCATGTGTATGGCCTAACCCCATGGACTGTTTTTGATGGTTAATTGGTTTAAGTGTAGGATGGAAATTATGTAATCATTATGTGCTTTGATTTAAGAATAAGATAGGTTTATCTATGGACTTAATATAAGAAATTAATTAGCCATCAAAGTTGATGGAAAGATGGACAAATCAGTTTGGTGAGGTTCGGCCATGTAGTATGGCCGAACCCCACTAAAGGGTCACTTGGGGGACTTAGCGCTAAGTTTATAATTGGAATTGGATTAATGAAAGATTAAAGGATTAAAAGTTAAGTGGTGAGGTTCGGCCATATGTATGGCCGAGCCCCACTAAGGTGGTTTGGTGTTGGACTTTGAATTTTAAGGAAAATTAAGCAAAGAGTTGTATGGTGGCATTATTGTAAATTATGGATGAATTGGTCAAAGATAAATTGATCATGTGATTGGATAAATGGGCCAAAACGAAAGTGGTAAGGTTCAGACATAATGTATGGCCGAACCCTACCAAGGTTCATTTGGGAGTTTTGGGTTAATCAAAATGGTTTAGATAAAAAAAGGGTGACCAAAGTTTTAATGGGTGAGGTTCGGCCATAGCTTTGGCCTAACCCCACTAAGTGGTTCTTGGAACATTAGGCTTTGCTGGAAATTAGGTAGACAAATGATTAACTTGCTGCTATGGACATAAGGTATTTGGATTTCTAGAACGGTGTACAAACCGTGATCGGAAGACGGTTCAAAGGAAGAGTCAAACAAAGTAACATAGAGTAGGTTTCCTACCTTTATTGTAACCACATTTCTTTATGTTGTTTTATGTTGATTCGATAGCTTATATGAATGTAAAGTTATGTTTCTAAATGGCATGTTTGCATAGACATCTCATGCATGGCATGGGATGATGTTGTTGTAACCGGAGGCCACACTCCGTCGGGGCATCCGAAAGACCACTATGGGGTACCTTGAGAATGAGAATCCCATCAAGAGGAATCCGGAGGCCACACTCCGTCGGGGCGTCCGAAAGACCATTGTGGGGTACCTTGACGATGAGAATCCCGTCAAGAGGAGGCTATGTAGAATGGTGATGGGTGGGACTCATTACATGTTCATTTCATACATAGCATGTTTTATGGAATTTTGACACACATGTATTATTATATTATTTGCATGTTTTTACACAAACCTTCTGGTAGCCCTATTCGGAAACACTACTGGGTGCGTTGATCTTGTAACGCCCGCCCCTTTTCACCGAAAATCAGAGTCTATTTTTTTTTTTAACATAAAAGTGACAAAGAGCACGGACGTCACGACGCGAGTTAAGTTTCGAGCTTTTAAAGCCCGGCCCTTAACTGGCCAACCCTACGCGTGTGTAGAACATAAATCCACGAGTACAGTTCATGCGTAGAAAGTAAGCTCGCAACACATAAAAATCAATGCGGATGATAATAGACACTATCCTACCAATCTTCAGATAGCAGGGAAGAGATATCCATTAAATTACTAAAATGCCCTCATACTGTACTGTCCAAAATAATTTATAAAACATAGCAAGACATCTAAGTTATTACATTTCCAACAAGCTAAATTATGCAAATACACATTTTCCCAAAATAAACTTAAACAAAATAATTAGTCCGCCTTCCCAAGCTCCTAAGCTTGACTCCCGTCCTGTCCTTCCGTTCCGCCATCTCCTGCATCGTCAGCTAGGGTAGAAGTAGGGCGTTAGAACACGATCCCAGTAGGACTCCGAGTAGGGCTAGCACATGGATTAGTAATAACAGCATGCTGATAATATTATAGAAAAACCATGCACTTTGGGCAATGTCATGCAATGGGTGTTCTATGTCATGAATCCCACCCATCAATCTCATCCTCATTCTACAATGTCCCTTTTTCAACCATCCATAGTGTCCCAAATAAAATCCATACCATCATCGTGCTATGACCCTCTTGATGGAAAAACCTCATCAAGATGCGGTCCACACTAGGCATCCCCCCCTTGATGGAAAAACCATCATCAAGGTATACCAATACATACAACCTCCCCCTTGATGGAAAACCATCATCAAAGTATCATAATTACAAGAGTCCCCCCTTGATGGCAAAGCCTCATCAAGGTATAATAATACATATGTGAAATGTCCCCATGCTGTTTATCGGTCGCCTCGACTGAGCATGGACTCCGGTTTCATTTCATCCTTCCCCTGTCATATGCCTCCCATGCCATGTATGAGATGTAGATGCCATATGCCATGTAATATATGAAATTCAATAGTAATAAAACCCATCTTAAAACAATTACAAGATTACCAACTAAATCAAAGGGAGACCATCCCACAATATTTAATCCAAAACCCATCATAAGCATTCACATAATTTCCAAAATAATTTAGAGTAAAACGTCACATGATACATAATCCAAAACTTATCTTAAATACAACCACATGATTTCCAAAATAGATTAAAGAAAACATCACCCAAATCCATGGCTTACAAAAAGGTAGGAATCCTACCGAATACCGACCCGCGTCCTTTTACGTTTTCCGTTCGATAAACCCGGTCGCCGATCGCGCACCACCTGCGATGTCTAGTACCTTATTAAATTACCAAATCAATCCAAGTTTTAATCATTTCCAAGCCCATAAATCATAACTTAGTGGGTTTCTTCATTTTAGCCCATATTTACCATTTTTGCCACTGCCCTTCACATAAACAATTTTTCATTAATTCATGCCTACTTAAGTCCAAAATTTAATCCACAACTTAGGTCCTTAACTTAGGTCCATTATTGACTTACCAAAACATTAAAATTTGTCATGTAATTAATCTAACCATTACTCATTTGAACCCCATACTTAATCACATATATACCCATTGACCTTAAACCCAAATTGATTTACAATTTGGGGCATGGGTTCGGCCATACACCATGGCCGAACCCATGATGTTCCTTTCTCCATTTTTTCTTCTTGGGTCCATTGTTACATTTTAGATCCACCAATAATCCTTCCTTGAGGGTTTTAAATCATGCATCTAAGCCATATTCTTAACCCCATTTGAATCATTACACTTGTTCATTTAAAAACCCTAAATTCATCAACACATTATCCTTTAAACCCACCATTTAATCATCATTTCATCACCGTAGGGTTCGGCCATATACCATGGCCGAACCCATGGTTCAAGGCTCATTCCCTCCATGCATTCATTAAAACCCTAAATTCCATTAGCTACCTTCATTATCTTCCATTCATCAAAACCTTAACCAATTTCATCAAACCCTAATCACCCACCATGGGGTTCAAGGTTCACTTCATCCATGCCTTTCAAGGCCATACACCTCTTTGCATTTTCATCATAACACCATTTTAAAACTTTCCCACATTCATTCATTTACTAAAATTCACTAGTTAAAAATCCTTATTGCCTTCCATTTTTCAAACCCTAATAAATCATACATTGCTTACCATGGGGTTCGGCCATGCTACATGGCCGAATCCTATGGCTCTCAACTCCCAAAAAAATGCATATACTTCTATGTTTGATCACATTAAACACATAATATCCTTAATCCCTTTTATTTTTCCTTAACCCTAATTTTTTTTCCCGTTAGGGTTTTACCCACTTTCCATTCCTTCCATTTGATGGATTTAAAATCCATAGCATAAATTTACTTAACTACCAATAAATTCACAAAATAAATCCCAAATCTTAACCCTAAAATTCAAAATTCCCTTGTTTAAGAAATACTTACAATCCGTCGTCTCCTCCGATCTCTGTCGCTCCCGTCGGTCTCCGTAGCCTCCTCTCTCCTTCCTCTTGATCTTTGATAGGTCAAGATTCTTGATCAATGGTGGCAATCCCCAACCCTAGGATCGGCCATGTTAGGGTTTGTGTGAGAGAGGGAGAGGGAAAAAAAACCATGAGAGGGAAGATGTTAACCCTCACCTTAGAGTGATTTCCCTCCAATTTCTACTTCTTTCTTCTCTCCTTCTCTTCTCTTTTCCTTAGCTCTCTTTCTCTCCTTCACTTGGATGTAGGGGACGACCATGGAGAATGAAAAATGGAGAGTGCACAAATGAAGAGAAGATAAGAAATGAGAAAAGAATCAAGGCTTATCCCCATTTTTTCTTTACATTAATGATCTCACCCACCCTAAGATATTTTTTAGATATTTAATTTGTTTTATGGTAGTGGTTATCTAAACCACCACCAAGCCCCAACGTATTTTATTTTGGGTTTGGGATGAGGTGATTTGGTTTTCACCCTTTGATCCCACTTTGACCACCTCATTTGTATAATTTTTTAATCATTTTATATTTAGATATTTTAGTTACTTTAATTCCCATTTACTTAAGCCACCATCTTTATAAACCCACCCATGGTTGACCAAATCAACCATGGTGGCCGGCCCCACCAATTATTGGCCCACACGCCACCTCACTTGATGAGGTGGAGGTGGGTCCCACTTAGCCACATCACCTTGGTTTAATTTTTAACTTAGCTTAGGTGATTTAATTTCATTGAATACCCTCTAAATGGATCACCATTGGGCCCATGGCCCAATTACATTTCCATCTAGCCCATTTACCTTAGAGCTTAACTACTTTGACCCATCGGGTCCCAAATGGGTATGTGATCCAATTTGATCATTCTTGACCCATTTAACCCTCATTGCCCCTTTAAATGAATTTAAATCAACTCCATAGTCCATTGGGCCATACTTGGGCCTTTGTCCAAATTTTTGGCCCATTTACTCTTTCCTTCACCAATTTTCCAATTTCCATCACTAAAATAACTTATATCCACATTTTTTATTAATTTAAAAATTCCGGGCCTTTACAGATCTAACGCCCTATCTCTACCCATAGTGGATGACGCAGGAAAGACAACGAATGAGGATCGAGAAAGGGACCAAGCAAAGAAGCTTGGGCTGTTTGAATGATTGGAATGGACTATGAATGGACTATTTATGAACTTGTTATTTGATTTATTTGGACAATGTAATTTGATAGCTAGATGATGTTGGCATGTAATAATGTAGTTAAGTAGCTACTATGGTTTGGTTTATTTGGATGGTTTGGAATGAATGGTAGACTAAGGTTATATAGTAATTTTGGAGAATAAATTATGTACTTTGCTATCTAAGAATGGAAAATTGGAATAGTCATAGGATCCATTATTACCTCAGTTAGAATAAGACTAAGTTAATTCCGCAAGTTGTATTTGTACCATGTGTGGATTAGTTTTATGGACTTAGTTCATACGCACATGGGCTTGGCCAGTTAAGGGTCGGATTTAGAGATCCGAACTTAACTCGCGTCGTGACACTCCGCCCCGATCACTTGGTTGATTATTATATTTAAAAAAAAAAACTATGATTATTAGAGTGAAAAGGGCGGGGTGTTACAGGAACGCCATACTGAAACACAACTGTGTGCCCAACTCTTTTTGTAAGCTCTGCCAGAATCGAGAAACAACCTCGGGTCCGATCTGAAATATTACACCATGAAATCTGACAATCTCCAAAAAAAGAAAGTCGACTCAAGGTCTTAAGAGAATCAGTTATCTTCATACCAATAAAACGAGTTGACTTAATCAATCGATCCACTATGACCCATACTGCATTACGCCTCCGAGGAAACTTCAGTAAACCAGTCACAAAGTCCATAGTTGTAACGCCCCGCCCCTTCTCACTATGCTTAGCTTAAAAAAAATCAGAGTCTATTTTTTTTTTTTCATATAAAGAATGACAAAGAGCACTGGACGTCACGACGCGAGTTAAGCTCGAGCTTCCAAAGCCCGGCCCTTAACTGGCCAACCCTACATGTGCGTTGAACTAAGTCCACGAGAACGGTTCACACATAGAAGTAAGCTTGCGGAATATAAACTTAAAGCGGAGTTATAATAGAATCTATCCTACCAATTTTAGATAGCAAGGAATTTCATCATTAACTTACTAAAATACCTCAAAATTATAATGTCCAAGATAAAGTCCAAACCATAGCAAGTAATGTAAATTATTACAGTCCAACGAGCTAAGTTACTCAAATTACATTTCCAAAATAAAGCTTAAGTAAATAGACTAGCTCGCTCCTCCAAGCTCCTAAGCTTGGATCCCATCACGTCCTTCATTTCCTCCATTTCCTGCGTCATCATCTAAGGTGAAAGTAGGGCGTTAGACAATGCGCCCAATAGGTACTTCGAGTAGGGTCAACGCATGGATTAGTGATAACAAAACACATAGGTAATAGTATAGCAAAACCATGCAATCAATGCCATGCCATGGGTGTCATATGTCATGAGTCCCACCCATCATCCATATCATCATTATACAATGTCCCTCTTGATGGAAAAGCCTCATCAAGATATCATAAACACATAGTATCCCCCTTGATGGAAAAACCTCATCAAGGTATCCCCATGTATGTTTATCGGTCGCCCCGACGGAGCATGGACTCCGGTTTCATTTCATCCCTCCCATGATATGCATGAGATGTAAATGCAATATCCCATATAATAATATTTCAAACCATAGCATTTAAATCCCATCTTAAAACATGTCATTTGATTACCAAAATAAATCAAGTAAAAACATTCACACACACATAATCCATGGCTTACAATGAGGTAGGAATCCTACCAAATACCAACTAGTGGTCCTTTGCGTTTCCGTCCACGAATTCGGTCACCGCTCGTGTACCGCTTGCGAGATCCCGATATCATATTACACATCAACCAATTAAACCCATGTTTCAACCATGCCTAAGTCCATTACTCATACCTTAGTGGGGTTCGGCCATACACCATGGCCGAACCTCACTCACTTGATTTCGGGTCCCATTTTAATCCTTAGATTATTTTAGTCATATGAGTCTAAAAACCAGCAACCCTATGCTTCATTAATCCACATATAAGGTCTTCATAAAAGTACCTAAGTCCATAACCATCCTCCATGGGGTTCGGCCATACACCATGGCCGAACCCATGGTTCTTCATTTTGGGCCATATTTACATTTTTGCCACTCTTCTTCCATGGTTAAACACTTCTTCCATCCATGTACATTTATGTCCATAACTGATCCATAAGCATGGATCCATTATTGATTCATTTAATCATGCCATAAAATCATTAAAAATCAGCCATTTACTTAACCTAATTCCCATTCATTTAAACACATGCATAGACCTTAACTTAGCCCATAAATGACTCACAAATGGGTCATGGGGTTCGGCCATACACCATGGCCGAACCCATGATGTCTTTTCCTTATTTTTTCTTGGATCTATTACAACATTTTTGATCCACAAAAAGTCCCTTCTTGAGGGGGGTTTCAATCATATATTTAGATCATCATTTTTGATCAATCTTAACTACATTTTTGAGTCCATTAATTTCACCATATTCCCCATCACCTCTAGGATTCCAAACACATCTAAGTCCACAAAATCTCTCCATGGGGTTCGGCCATACAACATGGCTGAACCCATGGTCCATGGTTTATCATTATTTCCACCATTTTAAAACATTATTTACAATACGTAAAATCCATTTAAAACTACCAACATTCTCCATCATTTTCCATCTTTTCACCCATTAAAGTCACTAACACACCACCATAGGGTTCGGCCATACACCATGGCCGAACCCATGGTTCATGGTTCATCTTTAGTTGTAAGGTTTAGGACCATAAATATCATCAATATTTCTCCATGGTTTCCCTCACTAAAACCCCTTAAAAATTTACAAACATTTAACCATTCTAAGCCTCAAAATCATTAATACATCTCCATGGGGTTCGGCCATACATCATGGCCGAACCCTATGGTTCATCATCTTCCTTAACAATCCACATCCAGTGGTTAGATTCACTTGATGGGGTTCGCCCATACATCATGGCCGAACCTCATCCAATCCATTCTTTGTCCTTATGATCCACATGCATAGAAACCTAGGGTTTGGCCACGCAAAGACCAAACCATAAATCTTAGACCATACACCTTATTTTAGTCATGCATGGGGTCCTTTCCACATCTCCATAACAGTTAGGGTTCGGCCATGCAATGGCTGAACCATGATCCTTGAACCCTTCTTGCCATGCATGCATGCATAATCCATATACATACATAGTGTTCTTATTTGTTCCATTATTCATAGCCTACCTTACACATTAGGGTTTGTCCACTTCCTATCCCCTTTCTTGGATGGATTTTAAATCCATGGCCCATAATGTTTTTGCCACTTTTCAACTCAAGAAAATGGACCTTCATGACTTCCTTTAATTCCTAAAAAAAATAACATCTTGTTGAGTGCAACTTACTTATCCCGCGGCTCCTCCGGTTTCCTCTTGTTCCTCTTGATCCTTAGCCTTTCTCCTTCCTTCTTTCTCCTTGATGTTTAGCCACTATATGTGCTTGATCAAGATGAGATCACCAAGGTTTGGTTCGGCCAATGATTGAGCTAGGTTTGAGAGAGGAAAAGGAGGAAAGAATGGAAAATCTTCTAAGTCTTGATCTTAGGGTGGTGGTCGGCCAAGCTTGGAATGTTCTCTTATTTTTTCTAAGTCTTTTCTTCTTCTTGGTCTTGGAAGAGAGGGGAGGACGGCTGGGAGAGGGAGTGAGAGATGGAGAGATGGAAATGAGATGGGGAATGGGATGGGAACCCTAGACTTTTCCCATCTTGCCGTGGGTAGCTTGGGTTAGACTCCACCCTCATTAAGGTGGAGTCTTCCCCATAAGCCCTTTGACCAAACCAAATGGGTGCATGGCCTTGCATGCCCTTAATCCTAGGCCCCTTGTCCCTTACTGGTGGTGGTTGGGATGAGGTGGAACCACCACCTCACAATGGGCCAATGCATGCCCAAGCTAGGCCCCCATTTCATGGATCTTGTCTTAGCCACACCACTCTTCCATGGCCAACGGTTTTGGTGGGTCTTATCTTGGTGGTTTTGGTGGGTCAAGTGGGATGGAAATCACCCATTTGACTCACTCATTATCTAAGTGACTCACCCCATTTAACTCACCCCATATAATGTAACTTGTTTGATTAATTTGTTATTTAACTTAGGTCATTTAATTACATAGTTTAATTCCATTTATTTGTCTTTACTTCCTCCATGAATCCACCCATGGTTGACCAAGTCAACCATGGTGGCCGGCCCCACTAATTCCTTAGCCCACCCGCCACCTCACTTGATGAGGTGGAGGTGGGTCCCACTTGATCATGCCACCTTGATTTTATTCCCAGTTAACCTAGGTGATTTAAATTAATTTAACTCAACTTATTTTCCTTTGATCCTCCTTAATTCCCTTTGACTTATCCATGGTTGACCAAGTCAACCATGGTGGTCGGTCCCACCTAAGTCATGGTCCACACGCCACCTCACTTGATGAGGTGGAGGTGGGCCCCACTAGACCATAACACTTGGATAATTTCCAATTTAACTTAGGTGATTCTTAATCACTTCAATCCATTCCATCTAATTGGATCACCATTGGCCCATGGCCCAATTAAATTCACCTCCTACCCATTTACCCTAATGCTCAAACCATCTTGACCCATTGGGTCCCAAATGGGTATTTGACCCAATTGACCATCCTTGAGCCAATTAACCATCATTGACCCATTTAAATGAAATTAATCCAATCCATGGCCCATTGGACCATACTTGGGCCATTGTCTAAATTTTGATCCATTTACCATTCATTCCATCAAAATTCTAAATTTCAACCATTAAAATAAATAATAGCCAATATATGTATTGATTTAAAAATTCGGCCTATTACAATATAAACCTTTTTCTGAAATTTTCGTCCCGAAAATTTGAGCGAAGTAGGGGTTCAAACAACTCATACAAAATGCTTCAGATGAGAGGTTCTCATTTCTGACTCAAGTTCCCAGGTGGCTTCCTCATTTCCATGTCGTTCCCATACCACCTTGACAAATTGAATGGCTCGGTTCCGTAGCACCCTCTGTTCTCTCCCGATCACTCTAACCAGCTTCTCCACATACGTCACGTCGCTTTGCACATCAACGTCTTGCACGTTCAACACATGTGAAGGATCGGGGTTGTACTTCCTCAACATGGACACATGGAACACATCATGTAAAGATGATAACTGTGGAGGAAGCACCAACTGATAAGCTAACTCCCCCACCCTCTTCAGGATTGGAAACGGCCCCACAAAACTAGGCGACAGCTTCCCCTTCTTCCCAAACCTCATGTGTCCCTTCCGTGGTGAGACTTTTAAGAACACTAAGTCTCCCTCCTCAAACTCAAGGAACCTTCTCCTATTGTTCGCATAGCTCTTCTGACGACTCTGTGCAGCAAGTAGGTGTTGCCGTATCAACTTGATCTCCGCCGTGGTCTCCGCAACCAACTCGAGTCCAATCAGTGTAGGCTCACCGGCCTCTGTCCAGCACACTGGTGATCTACATGGCCTACCATATAAGGCCTCAAATGGAGCCATCTGAAGGCTTGCCTGATAACTGTTGTTGTAGGAGAACTCCACAAGTGGCAAATGATCCTCCCATCCACCCCTGAAGTCTAGCATACATGCTCTCAACATGTCCTCCAATATCTATATCTTCCTCTCCGACTGTCCATCAGTCTGTGGGTGGAATGTTGTGCTAGTCAATATGTCGGTCCCCATAGCCGACTGCATGGTCTGCCATACTCTGCTAGTGAATCGGCCATCTCTGTCGGATACAATAGTTCGGGGAATACCATGTAGTCTGATGATATCCCGGATGTACCGTCGACCCAAGGTCTCAGATGAATCTGTCGTCTTGACGGGAAGGAAATGAGCAGACTTGGTCAATCGGTCCACCACGACCCATATCGCATTGTTGCCCTTTGATGACCTTGGCAACCCGGTCACAAAATCCATGGAGATGTGCTCCCATTTCCACTCCGTCACTGGTAAGGGTTTGTGTAAACCCGGTGGCTTCTGATGTTCCGCCTTAACCTGCTGACAAGTTAGGCAGTGAGCAACAAACTCTGCCACATCTCTCTTGAGTCCATGCCACCAATAGTGCCTCTTAAGATCATGATAGATCTTGGTGCTGCCCAGATGAATAGAGAGCTTGGTCTGATGCGCCTCAATCAACAACTCTCTTCTGCAGCTCTCAGGCACATATGTCCTACCTCGGAATAAAAGACCCTATTCTGGTTGTAATTCCCATTCCGGTACAACCTCACCTGTAGATATCTTGGCCCAACTCTCCTCCACCTTTGGATCTATCCGTTGTTCTTGTTCAATCTTGGAGACCATGTTGGACCGTATGATTAGATTGTACATACTCCCATAGTTCTTGATATACAAATTGAACTCTCGGATGGTGTTCAGCATATCTCATTCCATCCTGATCAAACTGGCCACTGATGCATGTGATAAGCGGCTGAGGGCATCTGTCACTTTGTTCGCCTTGCCGAGATGATATCGGAGTGCAAAGTCATAGTCTTGTAGATATTCCATCCACCTGTGCTGCCTCATGTTGAGCTCCTTCTGATCAAACAAATATTTCAGACTTTTGTGATCTGAAAACACCTCAAACTTCTAGCCATAAAGGTAGTGTCTCCAGCTTTTGAGAGCGAAGACCACTGCGGCTAGCTCCAAATCATGTGTGGGATAAAGGCGTTCATGAATCTTCAACTGTCTTGAACTATAAGCCACCATACGATGATCTTGACTGAGAACACACCCAAGTCCCTCTTCTGAAGCATCGCATTCCACTTCATAACCCCTGCCTTTTTTCAGCAAAATCAAGATGGGAGCAGTTGTATGTCTCTCCTTCAGCTCCTCAAATCTCCGGTTGCACACGTTTGACCACTCAAATTTGACTCCTTTCTGAGTGAGTTAGGTAAATGGAGATGCAATCTTGGAGAAGTCCATGATGAATTTCCGATAGTAACCGGCCAATCCGAGAAAGCTACGGATCTCGATCACATTTGTCGGTGCTTTCCATTCCCTGGCTGCCGCCACCTTAGCTGGGTCCACGGCTATACCTTCTTCTGATATGATGTGCCCCAAGAAGTTGACCTCAGATAGCCAGAATTCACACTTGCTGGCTTTGGCATATAGTTGGTTCTTCCTCAAGGTGTCAAAGACTATTTGCAGGTGCTCAGCATGATCCCCCTGACTTTTGGAATAGACCAGAATATCATCAATGAATACAATCATAAACTGATCCAAGTAAGGACGGAAGATCTGGTTCATCAGATCCATGAACACAGCCGGTGCATTTGTAAGTCCAAATGGCATGACCACATACTCATATAGACCATACCGTGTCCTGAAAGCTGTCTTCTCTATGTCCTCCTCTCTAACCCATATTTGATGGTAACCGGACATCAGATCAATCTTAGAGAAGTGAGTGGAACCCCTAAGTTGATCAAATAGATCTTCGATCCTGGGCAAATGGTACTTGTTCCTGACAGTCAGCTGGTTCAATTTCCTGTAATCCACACACATCCGAAGGGTACCGTCCCTCTTCTTCACAAATAATACTGGGGCTCCCCATGATGATGTGCTGTTCCGGATGAACCCTAGTCTGAGCAGATCATCAATCTGCTTCTTCAACTCGGACATCTCAGCTGGTGCCATCTGATAATGTGGTAATGATACTGGAGCAGTGCCAGGATATAGCTTGATCTCAAAGTCTATCTCCCTCTTGGGTGGCAAACCAGGGAGCTCTGTTGGGAATACCTCAGTGTAGTCTTGCACTACCACTGGAAGTTCAACCACCGGTGCCTTGTCTAACCGGATGCTGTTCAATACCAGGTGGTTCAGCTCTTCATGCAACCTTCTAGGGATGCCCTGTTTATCAGCATGCACCACATATCGCTTTCCCTCGGGTGACCAAAATATCACCCTACGAAGATGGCAATCAATGTTGGCCTGAAAACTAGCCAACCAGTCCATGCCAAAAATAACATCGTACTCAGTCATATCGAGTACCAGATAGTTGAACTCGAATCTGAATCGAGCGAGTTCAGTGTTCACTGCCATGCATATAAGTCCTAAGGGTGTGTCTCCGACGGGGGATACAATGGTAATTGATGTGGACAATTTCTGTACTAATGTGCCCGTAGCAGATATGAATGCAGTAGATACAAATGAATGGGAAGCTCTAGAACCTTCAGTGTGAAAACTACAACCACTAACTCCAAATCATGCGTAGGATAATTTTGTTCAATGGTCTTAGGCTGTCTCAAACCGAAAGCTACAACTTTTCCATCCTGCATCAGTACAGAACCCAAACCACCACCGGAATCATCACATTAGTCTGCATAGCTACGACCCCTCTCTGGCACTACCAATACTGGAGCAGAAGTCCAACTCTCCTTCAGCCTCTGGAAGGCCACCTCACAAGCTTCGTCCCAGATGAACTGTACATCCTTGCGGGTCAAACTTGTCATGGGTGTGGCGATCTTAGAAAAATCATTGATAAACCATTGATAATAACCCACAGGAGCCAAAAAAAAAACTGCGGATATCAGTCACGCTTCATGGTCGCTCCCATCATAAGAATAGTCTCAACCTTTGTCGGATCCACGCCACACCGTTAGCTGACACCACTTGTCCCAGAAACTGAACTTTTGGCAACCAAAGTTTACATTTGTTGTATTTCGCACAAGTTTGTGATCTGTAATGCCCCGCCCTTTCCAAGATTTAGAGTCTAATTTTTTTTAAAATAATAATATAATAACTCCAGAAGAGGGCGGACGACGTCACGACGCGAGCTAAGTTCGGACTTCCAAAGTCTGACCCTTAACTGGCCACCCATGTGAACATGGACTAAACCCATGAAAGACAATCCACACATGGAACTAAACAAATCATGCGGAATAAAACTAGACTAATTGCGGAATTAAACTGAATAGATAGCAAGTACAAGTCTCCCAATAAACTGTTTAAACCAAGCATCTATTATCTAACTATAAACAAACCATAGCAAAGTTACTAGTTATTACATGTCCATAAAATGTAATTCAAATGACAATAAAATAGAGGTTCATTCCAACACTCAAGCTCTTAAGCTTGGCTCCCCTCCTGGTCCACAACCTTCTCTTTCCCTTTTCCTTTTCCTGCATTATCCTCTAAGGATAGAATTAGGACGTTAGATCAACGTGCCCAGTAGGTTTTCCGATCAAGGCTACCACATGGTTAGTATATAAAACATGCATATATCATAGTATATGATCAACAAAACATCTGAAATCAATGCTATGTATGTAAGTGCAAATGTAATGAGTCCCACCCATCACAAGTATACATAGCTACCACTAGACGGGATTCTCACGTCAAGGTAATCCAGAGTACTCCACATTTCCTCTGAATAGAGCTCTTATGTCAAGATAATCCAGAGTACTCCTCATTTCCTCTGGATAGAACTCTCATCATTAAGTTATTCCATAATCATCACCCCATGCCATGCATGAGATGTCAATGTATATATGTCATTCGTAAATATATCTCATCATTCAAAATCAATTCGAAACATAAAATAATAACAATATATCTCATAAAAACCATGATTAAACCAATTATAAAAGTGGTTACAAGTAGGTAGGAAACCTACGAAAACTTCTATTAAGTGTCTGTTCCTTTTAAGCTTCAACCGATCACGATTTGCGTGCCGTTCAAATCCCGTTACCTTGTTTATACAACTGCAAGCTAATAACATATCTTCTTGATTTCTAATCAAGTCTAGATCCCATAAACCATCTGATGGGGTTCGGCCATACCCATGGCCGAACCTTACCCACTTTAATTTGATCTATCTTTTCATTTAATCCTCATTAAAACATCTCATATCACAGACATACCTTGGTAGGGTTCGGCCATACAACATGGCCGAACCATACCACTTTAGTTTGACCCCTCGTTCAAGTCCTTTAATCCTTCTCTATTCATTTTTGTATTATTACCTGTATTTACAGCTTTGCCACTAGACTTAAACCATATTAAAACCAACATCCATAACCAATCCACCTTAGTGGGGTTCGGCCATATTACTTGGCCGAACCTCACCAATCCAAATTAGGTCTCATTTCAATCCTTCAAACCCCCAATCATGACATATACCTCTTTCTATGGGGTTCGGCCATACTCATGGCCGAACCCAATAGATCATCCTTGTTCTTTTATCCATTCCTCATACTTCACCATTTAATCATATTTTTAGACCTTTTGAAAATATTACAAAACCAACAATAATTTCTACCCATATACTTGAATCCAAATACCCATTCAATTGTCCATGGGGTTCGGCCATACACATGGCCGAACCCTATGGTTCCCTTGGTTCAATGATTCCATCATATGTACATAACTTAGGCTCAATACTTTTAGCCATAATAACCATATGGTTCAGCCATCCCATGGCCGACCCAAGATATTGAACTTTTCTTCATTACATGATATGGATTTTATCCCTTAAAAACCATAAACTCACCATAAGCTTGACAACTCCTTTCATGGGGTTCGCCCATCCCAAGTGGCCGAACCCTATGACCCATGATTTGGACCTTTTTAACTTACATCTTATGTCCATTAAAAACATGTAAAAATCACCATAGTATTGCATGGTTTTTACCGTTCAAAAACCATCCAAATACCCAAAGAACTTCATGGGGTTCGGCCATCCAAAGTGGCCGAACCCAATGGTCCATTTTTATCATTTTAAACCACCTTTACCCAAGGTTAAAACCCTTGATGAATTCGGTCATTTCATGGCCAAATCATGACATTCAAATCCATGATTTAAAACCAATTCAACTTGCATCTTAGGTCTAATTCAAACATCTAAAACTGTGCATCATTTTGCATGGTTTTTAACTTACAAAAACCATCAACATAACCATATTATTTCATGGGGTTCGGCCATCCAAAGTGGCCGAACCCTATGGTCCATGTTTTCTATCTTTTTTTAAACATTATCATCGATACTCTAAACCCTTGGTAGATTCGGCCATCCCATGGCCAAATCATGTTTCATATAACCAACGTTATTAATCTAAATTCTATGGAGTACTTACCAATTCTCTAAGCCTCTCTTCTTGCCTTTGATCCTTGCTTTCTTCCTTCTTGCTCCCTTAATTCTTTGCTGATTAGAAGCTTGAACAATGGTGAAAATAGCAAAGGGTAATTCGGCCAAGAGGGTATGTTCTTGAGAGAGAGGGAGAGATAAGAATTCTATGATTTCATTGAGTGACAATCGGCCAAAGGTGTGGTGTTTTGTTTTTGTTAAACAACTCTTGAACCCTTCATTAATCCTCATCAATTCTTGATCAAACCAAGGAGACATTTGGTGCCAACCAAGGCACCCCTTGGCACTCCTAACGTTGGAGCTTTGGCTTTCCATCATGAGATGGAAACCCTCCAAATTCCCATGCCATTCCATTGGTTTTCATGCCCCAACCATTAATTCCAACCCACCAACGTGTGGGACTTGTTTTCTTGATGATGTTTGAGACCAAGGCAACTCTTCATATCCCATTTGACTCACTTGAATTCAAGGTCCCTTTGATTTCCAACTCAACTCACCCAACTCATTAGCCCAACTCACCACATTTAATGTCATTCATTTAATGCACTTGAGTCAACTCCATTACTTAATTTAAATCCAACTCATTTTAGTCCCAACTCAAACTGATTTGACTCATCTTTTGAGCTTACATGATGGTCCACACGGTCAACCATGGTCAACATGGTCAACTCGACCCATTGGGTCCCCATTTAGCCCATGGATCCAATTTGACGCCATGACCCATTTAGGGGTTGTTTAGCCCTTTGAATGTGGTTTTACGCGCTTGTATCAAGCCTACCCATTTATCATACATTTCATTTCCAATCAATTCAGCTTAACCATAATAAAATTGAGCTTACCCAATGGTCAAACAAGTCCACCATGACCCATTGGGTCCCAATTGGGTCCTTTGACCCAATTAACCATTTTGACCCAATTTGATGTACATTACCCATTTACTTAAATTTGATCCTTATAATATGTTCATAGGGTCTTAATTTGAACAATGGGCCCCACCATTTTCTCATTTACAATCACATCTATTAAATTTACCATTCCCGTGGCATTTTTGTAAATATTCATATCATTGAGAAATTGGGGTGTTACATGATCTCTCATGACATAAAGTACCGCTCTCAGATGCCGCTCATGATCCTCCTTTGATGCTGAAAATACTGAGATGTAGTCGATGAATACCACTACAAACCGATCTAGGTACGGCCTAAATATCTTGTTCATTAGGGCCAAGGGAAGTTACAAAGGCACTAGCCACCCAAATGGCATTACCACGAACCCGAAGTGTCCAAAACGAGTACGGGAGGGGGTCTTCCCAATGCCACACTCCTGCGCCCTCACCTGATGGTAACCCGATCGAGAGTCTTCCTTATAGGAACACTTGGATCGTCTCGACTTGTCAAACAGATCATCAATCCTTGGCGGCGAATACTTGTTCTTCACTGTAACTATGTTCAACTGCCGATAGTTGATGCACAGTCTCATGGAGCCATATTTTTTCTTAGCAAACAACACCGGTGCACCCCAAGATGAAGTGCTAAGCCTAATGAAGCCAAGAGTCTCTAAGTCCTTGAGTTGTTTCTCTAACTCCAAGATCCCTGTTGCTAATCAAAGCACAAATTCATAGAGTCATCCCTCTTATTGGTCAACAAGGTCGGTGCGCTCCAAGGAGGGCACTGGGTCAATTGTAACAAAGAGACTCCAACTCCCCGAGCTAACTCTTCAGCTCCAAAACCCCCACTAGCACTACCAGATAATGAGTGATCGAAACAGGTGTCGTATTGGGGGAGCAGATCCACACACAACTACCTGAGTTGTTTCTCTATCTCCTGACGTGACAGAAATCCAAAAAAGTCCTCCAAAAAGACATCCGAAAACCCTCGGACCACTCGAGGAGTCTCAACATCTACCAAGCCCAAACTCTCTCTTGACTCAAGCTAGTCACTAAACTGTACAACTCCTCCACGCTCAGACTGTATGCTACAAGCCACTCGACGAAAGCATCCACCGAGAGGAACCGGCCCGTCACCCGCCTACAACAACAGTCCAAGGTAACCCGAAGGAGGACGACCAATCCATCCCAAGTTGACGTCGGAATCTAACAAATCGAAAACTCGCAAATTGACCTCCACCATTAACTCTAAAGGCCAAAACTCATGGCCTACAAATAACATCCACAACTAGTGAAACTTAAGGCGAAAAAAGTAGGGACACTAGAATCAAACACTAAGAGGGTCAAGGGCCATGAAGCACCCATGTACCCTGCTCAAGTACCGAGCTCCCAACTCACTCACTCATCGAAATCGGCCCATACACCGAGCCCACTAGAGCCTCAACAGTCAACCTACCAGTCTGACCCAAACAAGCTCCTAACCACATCACAATTACTCCTAGCCATAACACTGGACCTGCGGGAGTCTTAAAGCCAGACACACAACCACTTGCTCGGCCCCCAGGCACTCCCCGCAGTCCTAAGCTCAAAATGGGCAAAACTAACAATTCAAACATACCAAGCTCACCACCACTCACGGAATGCCATTGGTTATCTACAGAGTAATCTGGCCGGACTCACTCGGTAGACACCCATAGATTTTCAATGAATCTATCTCCATACCAAATAGTCACAAGCGAGGTCCACAAACGGTGCCCTCGGTCACTAAACAAGAGCCCTCCTGTGACTCCATCACGGTGCTCAAGCCATTCTGAAAATACCATCGACGCGCCTCCAAGGTGAGGACTCCTCCTAACATGGGTCCCACTGAAGAACGGCCCTAATTACGCAAGGGAGCAAGACCATATGGCTCAAAACCTAGAGATCCGTATCCCACAACTCCTAAACCACGTCACGGTGCTCCACACACTCAAACGAGCGATCTATCTCTCCACTAACTCATTCACGAATCAAACGTTGGAGAGTCTCAAACCGAACGAGAATCAACTACAAGTCACGTCTCAAGTATCCCACTCGAAAGGATAATGCATCAAGTACACTGAACAAATCTACGGTGTCTACGCACTACCCAATAACCTAGTTCCATCTACCTTATCACACAGGAGATGAGACTGATCTCTAATCATCTTCACATCTCTTTGTCCCATGCACAGTCCGAGCGTTCAACAGTGCTTTGATACCGACCGTAACGTCCCGTCTCGCTACGGGTGCGCGATCTCTGAAATATTTCCACAGTTGTTAAGGACGGATATCGATTAAATTTTTTTTTTTAACGGGGTGACCACCTCTCTCTTAACAAACCACGAGTCCACAATGTTATGAAAACATAATGAACAATCATAGACTAACCAAATATGATTATACAGTCATCCAAACAACAAGTAATGATAAGTCCATGTATACTAGTCTCTCAAATTTAGAACATAAGTATGGACATATATAACTAACTACCAAAGCTCCTCCCCATATGCTTGCTCAAGGGGTCCGCCCGGCCGCACCTCGTTCTGGGTACTTGAGAGGTGAGGGGTGAGCTATCCAGCCCAGTGAAGGGATAAAACATATCACGTGTCAGCAATATAGCATATGTCACATGTATGAAATGAAGTGAACATAATAATAGAAGGAATGTATCTGTACATGAGTGCCCAACATACCATTAACCAATGGTCCCACTGACCAGTCTGAGACATCACCTCCTTAACTCATAATACTCCTCAAACAACTCCTGTCTCGTTGTAATGACCCGTCCCGATTTACCAAATTTAGGAGAGATTTTTGGATCTCCGAGTTGTTTTGCAGGATTTTGACAACGTTTGGTAGAGTGTGGGCTCCATAGTGACCCAAGTTTGCCTAATTCGAGTTCGGGAAACTCAGAGGGGCATTTTAGTAAATTTTATAATTGTTAGATAATGTCATGAAAAGTCTTTGAAAAATCACATGCTTTCCCGATCGACGTTTTGTATTCGAGTTTTTTTTGGGTTCTCGAATTCGTTGTATTTTAATATTTTGAAAAGAATTTTTAAAAACTTTGATTTTTATTTTCTTTCTTTTAAAAAAAGAGAAAAAAAAAACCCGAACCCAAAACCCTAGTAACTAAACAACCCCCCTTGCGCGACACTACAGTCGCATGCTACAGTGACCACGTCCCTCTCTCCCTCTCCCGATTCAGATCACTTTCTCTTTCTGTTCTTCTTCTTCTCACTCTCATTTGTCTTCTCTTCTTCCCTTCTTCGATCTCTCTATTTCCCTATCGTTGTTGCCCCTCTCCTTATTCTTCTCCCTCTGTTCGAGCAGCAGCCGCTGTGACCCCCCTTCTTTGTCGCTGCGAGCGGCCTTCTTTCTCTCTCTCTGATCGATTGGAGTCCAACGCCCCTCCTTCACCGCCCGAGGTGCCGTTTCCGCCCCTTCTCGCCATAACAGTCATCTCCAGTTATCCATTTTCTCTCTTTTCCTCCTCATGTTCGATCTTTCCTACCCTTCACTTCTCCGCCCTTAACCCTATGTGGTTTTCCCCCATTTTCTCCTTGCCTTTCCTCGATTTTTCAGTGGTTTTCCTTGGTTTTCAACTATTTTCATAGATTTTCAATGGTTTTCCTTGGTTTTCATTGGATTTCCTTGATTTGCATGATTTTTCCCCATCTTTTCCCATTCTCTAACTCAGTTGAGCAACTGAGTCAACTTAATTGAGTCCCGAGCCAACTCAACTGGGCATCTGGGAAACTCTCTCTTGGATTTGGGTTCGGTCCGGCCTAACCAGACCAGTTTCAGGCCCAGTTCTCAAGCCCAGTCCGATCTGCCCAACTTCGGCCCAAGCTCAGCTTGGGCACAGCCTTGGTTCGACCCAGTTCTGCCTCGCTCAGTCCTGATTTGACCCAGTTAGGTCCATACTTGGCCCGACCCAGTTCTGTTAGGCCCAACCCTTTGGGCCTAACCCGTTTTTAGACCAGGCCCGGTTCGAAACTACGCTTTGGGCCCGGCCCAGTTCGGCCCGTTTGGGATCCGGCCCAGTTTTAGGCGCGTTTTCTGTCTGGCCTCATTTTTAGCCCGTTTTGCCTTATATACTTATTCATTCTTCCTCATTTCAACAGATTGAGCTCCCTTCAACCCATCAAGTCTCTTGCTCGCTTCGAATTTTCGATTCTACACACATTATGAGGGGACTTATCACTGTTTTAGCATACTTCCGCATCTATTTAACCTTTAATCTTGGACATGTAGTGACTTGAACGGGGCCCTTCATTTATTAAGCCACTCGGTAAGGGAACTGTTGAATTGAACATGTGGCATGGGATCCGTTCGGGTGCACTCTTGTCAACTATATGCGCTTAATGGAAAATTGTAATCGGTTGGACGATTATTTGAACTTGGAAACATACTAGTAGCATGTTTGTTTAGTTATTACATGGGAATGAACTTATATGAGCAAAATATGTGTTGTATATTGGACAAGATGTTCGAAAATTGTTGATGATATGTTCGTGTTCAATCATAACGTGTATGTGAATTTATGATGGGAATGAGATATGCGTTGGATATTGAGTACAATGGTTGAAGGTTTATTGATAAAATGTTGTGTTCATTTACAACATGTGAACTTGATCGTGATGAGCATGGAGATATCTGTCTAGATTGTAACACTTCGGAATTCCAAGTTATCAATAAATTATGGAATTTGCCATTTTAATTGTGAATTAACGGATATGAACCTTAGATGGGTACGGTGTTGGGTCAATGGCCCAATTAGGACCCAACGGTTATGGTATAAGGTCCAATTTAAGTTAAATGGGGCTGAATTAAAATGGTAATGCAATATGTCTATAAATAAGGGATTGTCTTGATGAGGATGACACACACACGCATAAGGCTAGATTTTCTCTCAAAAAATCAAGGAGTGTAGTCGACCAAGGTTTGTCCAAATTGGGCAACACGCCTAGATGAGTTGGATTAGGCAATGGCATCCAATTGCCTAATCCAAATAAAGAAGATGTCTAAGATTAAAAATAGATTGCAAGGCCATGTATGAAGATATGTGCAATCCATGAGGATGCGTTAAAAGGAGTCCTTTCCTTGTTGAGAGCGACACTAAGGCAATTGCTAAATTGCAAGGGGCGCATGGCACCGTCTAAGATAGGATCGAGTGGAAGTTTATAAAAGAGAGGAAGAAGGGGCGCTCGGCATACACACACGAGGCCGAACTCTCCCTCTCTCTCAAGTCACAATCTTGGCTAAAGATCAAGAAGAAGGAGGAAAAGACTAAGAAGGAAAGGATCGGAAGAACAAGTTGGAGAGAAGGAAAAACCGGAGGAGTTGCGGAACCAGTAAGTATTTTGATAATTTTGTTTGAAATAAGGAACCATAGGGTTCGGCCATGGTGTATGGCCGAACCCCATGGAAGAAAATTAGGGATTGATTATGATAATTTTAATGGAAAAGGAGGAACCATAGGGTTCGGCCATAGTGCATGGCCGAACCCCATGAAAGAACATTGGTTGTGTTTAATTGATTTTTAAGGATGAAAATCATGGAAGTGGTTAATAATTTTATTGGGTTTCAAAGCATGAAAATTATAGATCGATGTTAAGGAATTTATATGGGTCTAATGATTTTTAAAAAGAAGATTATGAACCATAGGGTTCGGCCATGGTGTATGGCCGAACCCCATGGAAGATGGTTATTAATTTAGAAAGGTTTTTAATGATGGACTTTTGGATAAAAAAAGGAAGGAACCTTGATTTATGGATTCAAGGATGGTAATTGATATAATTGGAATTTAGACATCATGGGTTCGGCCATGTGTATGGCCGAACCCCATGAAGCAATTTTATAGACCATTAAGAGATCTATGCATGTGTAAATAAAGGAATGATTAAGCTAGGATATGGAGGGTTTTATTTATGGTTCTATGGTTATGGATTGGTATGAATGGCAAAGATGTAAATAAATGATAGACCATGGGTTCGGCCATGGTGTATGGCCGAACCACATGGGGAATGATTTATGGTTTTAATGTATGAAGGGTTAGAATAATGGAATGATAGCCATGGATGGCAATATTGTAAATAAATAAAATTAATGGACCATGGGTTCAGCCATGGTGTATGGCCGAACCCCATGGGGAAGGTTTGGTGGACTTAGATTTTTATCAATGCTAAATAATTATGGTATAATTGATTAGATGTATGAATCAAGGGTAGTATGATCTTGGTTTTAAATTAATGATCAAAGGACTATAAGAAAGGCACCAAAATAAGGAAGTGAGGTTCGGCCATGATGTATGGCCGAACCCCACAAGGTTTTATTTTATGGACTTAGACATTATTGCAAATCAAATGGGACATGGTTTTAATTGATTGATATATTATAAGGTAACGGGACCTCACAAGGTGTGTACGATCGTGAGCGGTTACCGGACGAAAGCGCAAGGACACCTTAATAGTCTTTGGTAGGATTCCACCTCTTTGAAACCATGGGTTTATGTACAATGTTTTTATCTTATTTTGATGAATTTACGTTGTAAAATATATGTTTCAATTGTGAAGTTTTAATGCTATATTTTCAATATAAAATAGCATGTGTTTCATTAGCATGTCATGCATGGCATGGGATGAAGGATATGTAACCGGAGGGGCCACACTCCGTCGGGGCGTCCGAAAAACCTATGTGGGATACCTTGATGTGTTTTTCCATCAAGAAGAAACCGGAAGGCCACACTCCATCGGGGCGTCCGAAAGACCTATGTGGGGGTACTTATATGTACTTGTGATGGGTGAGACTCATTGCATTTGACATCATGACATGGCATGGTTTATATGGTTTTTGACATTATGATATTATTATATATGTTTTGTACTAACCATGTGTTAGCCCTAAATGGAATACCTACTGGGCACGTTGTTCTAACGCCCTACTTCTACCTTATTGGATGATACAGGAAACGAGGGGAACGATGAACGCGAAAAGGGCCAAGCATAGGAGCTTGGATGCTTTTAGTTTATATTTTGATTAAGTTACTTATGAACTTGTAATTTGAGTAACTAGACTTTGATCATGTAATAATTTAGATAATTTGTTATGGTTGAATGTTTATTTGGATAATTATATTATGATTAATTATGATTAAAGACTTGACGTACTTTACTATCTAAAATGGAATTGAACTAGGTTCTATTATAATTCCGCAGTTATGATTTTAATTCCGCATGTTATATTGTTATGTGTGAACCGTTTTCATAGACTTAGTCCATGCACACATAGGGTTGGCCAATTAAGGGTCGGACTTTAGAAGTTCGGACTTAGCTCGCGTCGTGACGTCCCACTCTTTTTCACTCTATTATTTTTTTAAAAAAAATAGACTCTGATTTACGGAAAGCATAGCGAGTGAAAAAGAGCGGGGCGTTACGTAGATAACCCGTTATGTACTCTTGTTATGCATGATGCACGTCTCGTTGGTCTTGATTAATTATATCAGAACAGGATTGTATTGTTAGATATGACTTGATATCATGTACATGCATGGGAGAAAACCCACAACGGACAACGTGCCGCTGGGTGTTGAGATGGAGGAGTTGTTTGCATATGTATATGTTTATGATGATATGATGGTTTGGGTATTGGGAGGACTTCCCCGTTACGCTCCGGCGGTCGAGATCCCATAGGGAATGCGGGTTTCCCAGTTGCGTTCCGACAGTTGAGGTGCCTTACCCTTGAGATTAGCTTCCCCATTATGTTCCGGCAGTCGAGACCCCCAAAGGAGATGCGGGCTTTCCGGTTACATTTCGGCAGTTGAGGTGGTTGTGTATTTGTATGGTCTCCCGTTTGTATTTGTAAGGAGATCGGAGTTGTTAGAGGAGTATTATGAGTTATGGAGGTGATGTCTCAAACTGGTCAGTGGGACCATTGGTTAATGGTATGTTTGAGCACTCATGTACAGATACATTCCTTCTATTATTATGTGCACTACATTTTGTACATGTGACACATGCTATATTGCTGACAAATGATATGTTTTCGCTCTTCACTGTGCTGGATAGCTCACCCCTTACCTTTCAGGTACCCTGATCACGGAGGGGTGGGGCGGGTCCCTTGAGCAAGCACATGGGGAGGAGCATTGGTAGTTAGTTATATATGTTCATACTTATGTTCTAAATTTGAGAGACTCTAATTTACATGGACTTGTCATTACATGTTGTTTGGATGACTATATAATCACATTTGGATAGTTTATGATTGTTCCTTATGTTTTTTTATCATTATGGACTGGTGGTTTGTTAAGCGGGAGGTGGTCACCCCATTTAAAAAAAAAATTAACCGATATCCGTCCCTAGATACTTTTGAGATATTTCGGAGATGGCGTGCCTGTAGCGGGACAGGGCGTTACAATCTACTTCACAAGTGTAAATCAAACCGACACACCAAGAAAACACATTTCTTGGATTTTACTTAGGGTTATACCAACCCTTTATAATGTTCTCACAAATGATAGGAAGTAGTAGGTTTGAGAAATACCAAGAACACTGGCCTCTTGATAATTGATGTACATTTGACGTGTTCTTTGATGATCTCTTCCTCTGTAACACTTCAAAATTTTTAGATTATTAATATGCATGAAAATTACCCATTTAATTTGTGAATTTTAGATATGGACCTGAGATGGGCAAAGTGTTGGGTCATTGCCCAATTAAGACCCAACGGATTGTGGAAATGGTTTCAATAGAAATAAATGGGTAAGGTGCATTTAATTGGATCAATATTGCTATTTGGGTCAAAATGCCCAATTGGGACCCAATGGGTCATGATTAACTTCGTGGACCACCAAGTGAGTTCAATTTAAATTAAATGGGGCTGAATTAAAATAGTAATGCAATATATATATATAAATATATATATATATATATATATATATATATATATATATATATATTTATATATAAATAAGTGATTTGGATTAATTCTCATGCGCATAAAGGAAATTGGAAGATTGCATGCGCATGAAAGGTATTGATGGAAAGATTTTAGCAGTTGAAATATGGAATAGATTTGCAATCCACGTTGATATGCTTAAGATGGTCTTTTCCTTGGTTAAGAGTGAAACTAGGAGATTGCCAAATAAAGAAGTTGCTTGGCCGTGTGTGACATTGCATATCCAAGATATGCGCATGTGTTAGAGTATCTCTAAAAAGGGTCCTTTCCCTTTATTAAGAGAGATACTAGGGATTTGATAAATGGAAGAGGCGCATGGCATATTCTAAATAAAGGACTCTCCAAGTTGGGAAGTATATGCACGGCAATTGCTATCTCAGGAAGACAAAGGGGCGCATGGCACCTTCTAAGATAGGACCGTGTAAAAGTTTTATAAAAGAAAGGCAAGAGGGGCGCATGACACCTTCTAATTAGGATTGATTAGAAGTTGATAAAAGGTGAGACACAAGGGGCGCACGACACATCCAAATCAACAAGGGTTGACACTGGTGCTCTGGCAATAAGGTATTCTTGGCTGTGTGAAAGATCAAGAAGAAAAAGTCTAAGGAAGAAAATGATCGGAAGAACACGTTGGAGCGAAGGAAAACTAGAGGAGTCGCGGAACCGGTAAGTAGTTTGATAATTTTGTTTAAAATAAGGAACCATAGGGTTCGGTCATGGTGTATGGCCGAATCCCATGGAAGAAAATTAGGGAATGATTATGATAATTTTAATGGAAAGGAGGAACCATAGGGTTTGGCCATAGTGCATGGCCGAACCCCATGAAAGAACATTGGTTAATTTTTTAATGGATTTTTTATGGGTTGGAAACCATGGAAGGTCATGGATGATTTTATGGGTTCGGCCATGGTGTATGGCTGAACACCGTGGAAGGAATATTAATGTTTTTGAAGGGATTAAATGGAGACCATGGAAAAATATAGATGGACTAAATATGGTGATTGATTAAATGGAAGATCAAGGATTAATGATTTTTTAGAAAGAAGATTATGAAACATAGGGTTCGGCCATGGTGTATGGCCGAACCCCATGGAAGAGGGTTAATAATTTAGAAAGTGATGTGAACGGTTGGATTGTCTCTATGAGTGAGGTTCGGACATGGTGTATGGCTGAACCCCACTAGGATTTATTTTATGGATTCAAAAATGGTTATGGATGCAATGTAGAAATTGGAAGGTTAGACATCATAGGGTTCGGCCATGGTGTATGGCCGAACCCCATGAACCAATTTTATGGGTCAATTATGGATTTATTATTGTAAATAAATTAAGAAGGAGGATGGAATAATGATATCATGGGTTTGGCCATGATGTATGGCCGAACCCCATGAACCAACTTAAGGGGTCATATGGGGTTTTATGTCACGGTTAATGGATTGTTTATGAAGCAATATTATGGATTAGTTATGGATTTGTATGAATGGCAAGGAGGTAAATAAATGATAGACCATGGAATGAATAATGGCAAAAATGTAAATATGGTCAAAAATGAAAGACCATGGGTTCGGCCATGGTGTATGGCCGAACCCCATGGCGAATGATTCATGGGAATTATTTGGTGGACTTAGGGTCTATGTATGGTAGATTAAAATGAATGAAATGTTAATTAAGGATTAGACCAATGGCAAAGTTGTAAATTAAGTAGAAATAATGGACCATGGGTTCGGCCATGGTGTATAGCCGAACCCCATGAGGAATGTTTTATGGATTAAGGTGCTTTTGGACTTAGATATGATAAGAAATCAATTGGAACATGGGTTTAATTAATTGTTGTGTAATAAGGTAACGGGACCTCACAAGGTGTGTACGATCGTGAGCGGTTACCGGATGGAAGCGCAAGGACACGTTAATTTGATGAATTTATGTTGAAAAGATGTGTTTCAAATGTGATGTTTTCATGCTATATTTATTGTATAAAATAGCATGTATTTCATTAGCATCTCATGCATGCCATGGGGTGAAGGATATGTAACTGGAGGGGCCACACTCCGTCAGGGCGTCCGAACAACCTATGTGGGATACCTTGATGTGCTTTTCCATCAAGAAGAAACCTAAGGGCCCACACTCCGTCGGGGCGTCCAAAAGACCTATGTGGGGGTACTTATATGTACTTGTGATGGCTGGGACTCATTGCATTTGACATCATGACATGGCATGGTTTATATGGCTTTTGACATTATGATATTATTATATATGTTTTGTACTAACCATATGTTAGCCCTAATTGGAATACCTACTGGGCGCGTTGTTCTAACGCCCTACTTCTACCCTAGTGGATGATACAGGAAACGAGGCGAACGATGAACGTGAAAAGGGCCAAGCATAGGAGCTTGGATGTTTTTAGTTCATATTTGATTTAAGTTACTTATGGACTTGTATTTTGAGTAACTAGACTTCGGACATGTAATAATTTAGATGATTTGCTATGGTTGGATGTTTATTTGTATTATTACGTTATGTTAATTATGATTAAGGACTTGATGTACTTTGCTATCTAAAATGGAATTGAACTAGGTTCTATTATAATTCCGCAGTTATGATTTTAATCCGCATGTTTATAATGTTGTGTGAACCGTTTTCATGGACTTAGTCCATGCACACATAGGGTTTGCCAGTTAAGAGTCGGACTTTAGAAGTTCGGACTTAGGTTGAGTTGTGGCGTCCCGCTCTTGGTCACTCTGTTATTTTAAAAAAAATAGCATCTGATTTATAGAAAGCGTAGAGTGAAAAAGGGCGGGGCGTTACAGTTGGTATCAGAGCGAACCAGAAAGATTGAATCTTTCAGAGTAAATTAATCCGGCCCTCATGCATTAATTTACTTTGTTAGACTCAATGGATGATAGCAATGTAAGTACAGTCAAAATAATTGGATTTATCCAACATAGCAAAATAGGATATATTTCCCCAAAAACGAAGAAAAATCAAGAGTGCTTATTTGGAAATTTCCCCAAAAGTAGAGAATACAAGCTTTACGATGAAAACTAAGTCATGATGTTTTTCAATGGCTTAGAGAAAGATGCCTCCAAAGAGAAATACCCGACAAAACCAGAAAGGAAACGAAAAAGAGGTCGAAACCTCTCAACATGAAATGGAGGTAGAAAAATCTCAACATGAAGAGGAGGAACGACAATCTCGACATGAAGAGGAACTGCAACCATCCCACAAAGAGGAGGAAGAACAAAGCAACGTGACTATACCGGTGGTGCCTCATGAAGTACAAAGCTTGGTTAAAGAAGTGGTCACTTCGGTGCTTCAACAGCACTTGAACAGGAATGGAACCACCAACGAGCCCAATGACAAGAGTATGGTCAGGGACTTCCAATAACAGTGCCTTCCTTAAGGGAAAGAAGGGGATGTCGAAGCGGAAAATTGGCTGAAGAAGATCACTCAAATCCTGACCCTACTCAAGATTTCGAGTCATACTGACAAGATTTTACTGGCCACGTCACAACTGATCGATGATGCCGGTAAATGGTGGGAGGTGGTAGAGAAGCAGCGAGCACTTCTTCCTGAAGGAGAGAGGACTGCAATGACTTGGGATCAGTTCTCAGCTACCTTCTTGGACCATTATTTCCCTGAGGAGGAGAAGGAGCGCCAGACTCAAGCTTTTCTATCATTGGTACAAGGTACCATGAAGGTGGCAGAGTACCACCAGGAGTTTCTCAGTTTGTCATGCTATGCATTCTATATGGTGGATACAGAGTATCGAAGGGCACGCAAGTTTCAGCGGGCCTTCGGCCAAGCATTAGGGCCAAGGTAACCATATTCAAGGCACCTACATTGGCAGAGGTGGTCAGCAGGGGCACTATAGTAGAGCAAGAGATGGTTGAGTTGGTGCGTTTTGACAACTGCCAAGCTCAGAGTGGGAAGGGTACATTTCAGCCCAACAAAAGGTTCCGACCGAAATTTAGCTGACCCTCACCATCCACTGGGTCAACAGGGGGCTTTTGTCCCAATCATCCCTCCCCATCTACTTCAGTCACTCAAGCTCCCAAAAGGGTGAACAATTGCTTTCATTGTGATTAGCCGGGCCATTTTAAGAGGGAATGCCCACAGCTCAATAAACCCTCTAATTCCAGAGGTTCATTTCGCCCACCAGCTAGACCAGCTAACTCACGAGGAGGCAGAACATTTAATTAAGAGGGACAGGCGCCTACAGGATCTAGACGGTTATTTACCTTAGCTCCTCCAGCAGCAGAGGATTACTCTGTGATTCAAGTTATGACGGTAGTCAGTAGTTCCTACGCCTTTGCTTTATTTGATTCTGGAGCATCCTACTCTTTCATATCTGCAACTGGAACTTTAATACAAAAACTGTCCACATCACTCACGATTGTATCCCCCGTCGGAGACACATCATTGGGGCTTATATGCACAGCAGTGAATACTGAGCTTGCTGGACTCAGATTTGAGTTCAACTATTTGGTACTCGATATGACAGAGTACGATATTATCTTCGGCATGCATTGGTTGGCTAGTTTTCAGGCCAACATTGATTGCTATCGCCACAGGGTGACACTTTGGTCACTCGAGGGAAAACAACATGTGGTGCGTACTGACAAACAAAGCGGACTGCATGAAGGGTTAAGTCATCTGGTATTGAACAGTATCAGAATCAACAATGAACCGGTGGCTGAACTTCCGGCAATAGTAAAGGACTATGCGGATGCATTCCCAAAAGAACTCCCTAGCTTGCCTCCCATGAGAGAGATTAATTTTGAAATCAAGCTGTGCCCTGGCACTGCACCAGTGTCATTACCACACTACCGGATGGCACTAGCAGAGATGTCCGAGCTAAAGAAGCAGATTGATGAACTGCTCAGACTGGGCTGCATCCAAAATAGTACATCGGCTTGGGGAGCTCCTGTTTTATTTGTGAAGAAGAAAGATGGTTCACTCCGTATGTGTGTGGATTACTGAAAACTGAACCAGTTGTCGGTCAGAAACAAGTACCCTCTACCTAGGATCGATGATTTATTTGATCAACTTAGAGGTTCCAGTCATTTCTCTAAGATTGACCTGATGTCTGGATACCATCAAATCCGGGTTAGGGTGGAGGACATAGAGAAGACAGCCTTCAGAACGCGGTATGGACTCTATGAGTTTGTAGTCATGCCGTTTGGACTCACCAATACACCGGCTGTGTTCATGGATTTAATGAACATGATCTTCCGTCCTCACTTCGATCAGTTTGTTATTGTATTTATTGATGACATCCTGATCTATTCCAAAAGTAAGGAAGAACATGCTTAGCACCTGAGGATAGTTCTGGATACTTTGAGGAAGAACAAACTATATGCCAAAGCCAGCAAATGTGAATTTTGGTTATCTGAGGTCAACTTTTTGGGGCACGTTATATCAGCAGAAGGTATAGCTGTGGATCAGGGCAAGGTGGTGGCAGTAAGAGATTGGAAAGCACCAAAAAATGTGACTAAGATCCGTAGCTTTCTGGGATTGACTGGCTACTATCAGAAGTTTATCATGGACTTCTCAAAAATTGCATCTCCACTTACTCGACTCACTCAGAAAGGAGTCAAATATGAGTGGTCAAATCTGTGCAATAAGAGATTTGAAGAATTGAAGGTGAGACTTACAAGTGCTCCTATCTAAATTTTGCCGGAAAGAGTCAAGGGTTATGAGGTATATTGCGATTCTTCAGGAGAGGGACTGGGGTGATCACTCAGTCAAAGTCATCGTGTGGTGGCTTATGGTTTAAGACAATTGAAAATACATGAACGCCTCTAGCCTACGCACGATCTTGAACTAGCCGCAGTGGTCTTCACTCTCAAAAGCTGGAGATATTATCTATATGGCGAGAAATTTGAAGTGTTTTCAAATCATAAGAGTTTGAAGTACTTGTTTGATCAGAAAGAGCTCAACCTGAGGCAGCCCAGACGGAAGGAATATCTACAGGATTATGAGTTCTCACTTCGTTATTACCCTGGCAAAGCAAACAAGGTGGCGGATGCCCTCAGCCGCATATCACATGCATCAGTGGCGTGTTTGATCAGGACAGAATGGGAGATGCTAAATACCATACGAGAGTTCAATTTATATATCAATAACCATGGAGTACGTACAATTTGATCATACGGTCCAACATTGTTACCAAGATTGAACAGGAGCAGTGTATAGACCCGGAAGTGGAGGAGATATGGGCTAAGCTGTCTACTGGTGAAGTCATACACAGGAATGGGAGTTACGACCAGGACAGGGTCTTCTATTCCGCGGAAGGATATATGTGCCTAAGAGCTATAGAAAAGAGTTACTGATTGAGGCACATCAGACCAAACTCTCTATTCATCTGGGCAGCACCAAGATGTATTACGACCTGAAGAGACATTATTGGTGTCACAAACTCAAGAAGGATGTGGCAGAATTTGTGGCTCATTGCTTAACTTGTCAGCAGGTTAAGACAGAACATCAGAAGCCACCAGGGTTACTCAAACCCTTACCAGTGTCGGAATGGAAATGGGAGCACATCTCCATGGATTTTGTGACAGGGTTGCCAAGGTCTTCAAAGGGCAACAATGCGATATGGGTCGTGGTAGACCGACTGACCAAGTCTGCACATTTCATCCCCATTAAGATGACAGACTCATCTGAGACTTTGGGTCAGCGGTATATCAAGGATATCATCAGATTGCATGGTATTCCTCGGACTATTGTGTCCGACAGAGATGGTCGATTCACCGGCAGAGTATGGCAGAGTATGCAGTCAGCCATGGGAATGAACCTACTAACTAGCACAATATTCCATCCGCAGACGGATGGGTAGTCTAAAAGGACAATACAGACATTGGAAGATATGCTGAGAGCATGCATGCTAGATTTCGAGGGTGGATGGGAGGCTCACTTGCCGTTGGTAGAATTCTCATACAACAACAGTTACTAGGCAAGCCTCCAGATGGCTCCATTTGAGACATTATATGGTAGACCATGTAGATCACCTGTGTGTTGGACAGAGGCCGATGAGCCTGCACTGATTGGACCTGAATTGGTTGCAGAGACTATAGCGCAGATACAGTTGATACGGCAACATCTATTGACTGTGCAAAGTCGTCAGAAAAGCTATGCTGACAAGAAGAGGAGGTTCCTTGAATTTGAAGTGGGGGACATGGTGTTCTTGAAAGTCTCGCCACGAAAGGGACACATGAGATTTGGAAAGAAGGGGAAACTGTCACCAAGATATGTGGGACCGTTTTCAATAATAAGAAGGATGGGGGATGTGGCTTATAAATTGGCACTCCCATCACAGTTGGCATCTTTGCACGATGTGTTCCATATATCGATGTTGAGGAAGTACAATCCTGATCCCTCTCATGTACTGAATATACAAGACATGAGGTCCAAAACGACGTGACATACGTCGAAAAGCCTGTCCGAGTGGTGGACACAGAACAAAGGGTATTACAGAACTGAACGATCCAGTTTGTCAAGGTGGTATGGGATCGACATGGCATTTGTAATGGCCCGAAATTTTTAAATCAATGAATATGTGACTATTATCTGGTTTAATGATGGAAATTTGGAAATTTGATGGAATAGATGGTAAATGGATCAAAATTTGGACAAAGGCCCATGTATGGCCCAATGGACCATGGATTGGATTTAAAATCATTTAAATGGTCAATGATGGTCAATTGGGCCAAGGATGGTCAAATTGGGCCCAATGCACATCTGGGACCCAATGGGTCAAAATGATTTAAGCTCTAAGGTAAATGGGTAGGAGGTGAATGTAATTGGGCCATGGGCCCAATGGTGATCCAATTAGTTGAAAATGGATTAAATTAAATCACCTAAGTTAGTGATGAATTGACCAAGGTGACATTGTAATAGCCCGAATTTTTAAATCAATATATGTATGGCATTTATTTATTTTAATAATGGAAAAATTTGAATTTTGATATTATGGATGGTAAATTGATCAAATTTTGGGGCAAAGGCCCAAGATGGTCCAATGGACCATGGATTGGATGGAAACCATTTAAAGGGTCAATAATGGTCAAAGTGGGCCCGATAACCATGTGGGAACCAATGGATCAAAATGATTCAAACTTTAAGGTAAAAGGTAGGAAATAAATTAATTGGGCCATGGGCCCAATGATGACCCGATTGATGGAAAGGGTTGAATTGAAATTAAACCCACCTAAGTTAATGATGAGATGATTAAGATGGCCTAACCAAGTGGGGCCCACCTCCACCTCATCAAGTGAGGTGGCGTGTGGACCAAGGAAAAGGTGGGGCCGACCATCATGGTTGACTTGGTCAACCATGGATGGGTCAAAGGGCATTAAGGAGGAACAAAGTAAATAAAGTTGATTTAATTAATATAAATCACCTAAGTTTAATCTTGATTAGACCAAGGGACATGATCGAGTGGGACCCACCTCCACCCCATCAAGTTGAGGTGGCGGGTTGACTAAGAATTGGTGGGACCGACCACCATGGTTGACTTGGTCAACCATGGATGGATTCATGGAGAAGAATTAAGGAATTTAATGGAATTAAAATTGAATAGGAATTAATTAACCTAAGTGAGGATTTAATTTAATTAATTAGGTTGGTCAAAGTAGAGTCAAGTGAGTAAGTCAAAGGGGCAAGTCAAAGAGTGGTTTCATCCCATTGAAACCACCCAAGGAAACCATGGACTTACGGTGGTGGTTTCATTGAAACCATGGACTTACGGTGGTGGTTTCATTTCAACCACCACCACTCAAGGTATGAAGACCCATACCTCTCATCATAAGGTCAAATGGTCAATGGGAGGTAGACCAAACCACTCCCACTTTAAACCCCCAAACCGTTGGCTTGGTGGTGGTTTGGTCTCAACCACCACCACCAAGGACAAGGAGCCCATGCTTGGTGGGTGAAGGCCATCATGGAAGTGTGTGGGCTAAGGCATCAAGGAATGGAATGGCTTTCACCTTACCACTCACCTCACTCTCTTTCTCTCCTCCTCCCTCTCACTACTGACCCCATCCAAGGAAGAAAGAAGGAGAAGAAACTTAGAAGAAAGGGAAGAAGAAACTAAGTGTTGGCCGACCACCCAAGACCCAAGCTTGAGATATTTTCTCCATCCCCTCCTTCTCTCTCTCTCTCCCTCAAGGACCTTGGTGACCTTACCTTGATCAAGTTCACTATTGGCCGAGTATCAAGGAGAAAGAAAAAGGAGAAAGGCTAAGGAACAAGAGGAGCAAGAGACAACCGGGAGAACTACGGATTGTAAGTATCTCTAAACAAGAGATTAAGTTTTTAATGGTTTAAAAATGGAATCCATTTCTTAGAATGAATGATGGCCACAAATGTTGTGAGCCTTAGATCCAAGATCCATCAAGTGATGAGATGAGAAATGGAGGAAAAGAGGAGAGATAGATTAAGAAAAATAATAAATTAAGGACATTATGTATTTGAGATTTATTAAGCATGGAAATGTAATTTTTTAAGGAAACCATAAAGGAAGGGTGTACAAAATATACAATGGAGGAGACTGACAAAACAGTCAGTCGACTGAATCTCTGAACTGATAATGGACGAATCAGAAATGAGTTTCTGGGACTTTCAGCTGATTGAATAGGTGATTCAGTCGACTGAACTAATGGTGGCTGATAATAGAAAGAGTTTCTGGGAGTTTTAGCCGACTGAATCTGACGATTCAGTCTACTGAACACAAACGTCTCGGATAAGAAAAGGGTTCTAGAAGTTTCAGCCGACTGAATATATGATTCAGTCGACTGAAGGGATGCTTATTAAACACGTAAATGGATGGTTGATAGTTCAGCCGACTGAATCTATGATTCAGTCGACTGAAAATAAACTGACAGAACAAACAGATAACCTGATACAAAGTCAGCCGACTGAATCTGTGATTCAGTCGACTGAAAGGAGTACGAACCATCTTTCAGCCGACTGAATGTGTATTTCAGTCGGCTGAAACTGAACTGGCAAGACAAACAGACAATCTGATTCAAAGTCAACCTAGGTTTATGATTTATGATAATCTTGTAACATGTTTAAAGAGCATTAATGAACCTAGGTTTATGATCAGTTAGAGACTTAATCATGGATAAGATATAGACTAACTTGGAAAATGTATAATAAGGTATCGAGACATCGCAAATGGTACGCGATCGGCGACCGGAATTATCGGACGAAAACGGAAAGGGACGTTATCGGTATTCGGTAGGATTCCTACCTTTTTGTAAGCCGTGGATTATGTATATGTGATGGTTTCCGTACTTTATTTTGGTAATTATATGATTTATCTTAATATAGATTTTAAATGCCATGGATTATATTTTAATGCTATGGATGCTATTTTAAATGCTAAGGATTATATTTTAATGCTATGGATGATATTTTAAATGCTATGGATTATATTCCTACCCTATGGATTTTATATTATGAATATGAATTATATATATATTACATAGCATAATGCATTTACATCTCATGCATGGCATGGGCGGGAAAATAAAGGAACCGGAGTCCATGCTCCGTCGGGGCGACCGAGAACAGACATGGGGATAGCTTGATATGCTATAACCGGAGTCCATGCTCGGTCGGGGCGACCGAGAACAGACATGGGGATAGCTTGGCATGCTATAACCAGAGTCCATGCTTCGTCAGGGCGACCGAGAAGCAAACATGGGGACACCTTGACGAGGACTTGCCGTCAAGGGGGATATGACATTTTATGATGATATGGATGATGGGTGGACACATGACATAGACACCCATGGCATGGCATTCATCATATGGTTTTATTATATTGTTATCAGTATGCTTGTATCACTAATCCATGTGCTAGCCCTACCCGGAGTCCTACTGGGCACGTTGTGTAACGCCCTACTTCTACCCTAGCTGATGACGCAGGAGATGGAGGAAATGGTGGTCGCAACGGGAGTCAAGCTTAGGAGCTTGGGAAAGAGACTGCTTTGTTTATCAAAGTTTTATTTTGGGAAAAGTTGTAATTTGAGTAGCTTAGCTGGTCTACATGTAATAATTTAGATTTCTTGCTATGGTCTGGATTATAATCTGTATGTTATCATTTTGAGACATAATTATGAACATTGGGGTATCTTAGTAGTTTAATGATGTATCTTCCCTTCTATCTAAAACTGGTAGGATAGTATCTATTATAATGTTCCGCATGTAATTACATTCCACGAGCTTACTTCCTACGCGTGAACCGTACTCGTGGACTTCGTTCCGCGCACTCGTGGGGTTGGCCAGTTAAGGGCCGGGCTTTAGAAGCTCGGACTTAACTCGCTTCGTGACGACCGCGCCCGTTGTCACTTCTTAATTCAAAAAAAAAATAGACTCTGATTTTCTGTGAAAATGGGGCAGGCGTTACAGACATGGCCGATTGGGACCCACCTCCACCTCACCAAGTGAGGTGGCTTGTGGACCAAGGATTGGTGGGGCCGACCACCATGGTTGACTTGATCAACCATGGGTGGAATAATGGAATAGGTTAAGTGGGAATTAATTAACCTAAGGTAATTAGCTAGTTAATTAAATGATTAAACTATTCAAAAGGTGGTCAAATGGGTCAAAAGATGGGAGACCAAAACCATCTCATCTTTAACACAAAAAATGTTGGGCTTGGTGGTGGTTTATTTCAACCACCATCATAAAGCATAAAGCATAAAGCATAAATAAAAATCCCATGTGGTGGGTGAGAAAATTAAATGGTGGAGTGTAGGTCACTCCACCAAAGGAAATGAACCTTATCTCTTTCTCTTTTCATCCAACTCATTTCATTCTCTCCCTCTCTTGCTCTCCACCACCGTCCCACACCAAGAAGAAAAGAAGAAGAAAAAAACTAAGGAGAAAAGAAGAAGAAGACTTAGAGAAGAGAAGTGCAAGCAAAAGCCACCATTTCAAGACCAAGATCTAGGGCATTATTTCTCACCATTCTCTCTCACTCTCTCAAACACACTCCATCTTAGCCGACCCAAGTAGTGATGTTTTCATCTTGATCAAGCATCTTGACCAAAGAACAAAGGAGAAGAAGAAGAAAGAAGGCCAAGGAGTCCAAGAGGAGAAAGAAAAGCCGGAGGAGTCGTCAGATTGTAAGTAAATTCTTAAACAAGAATTTTACATTTTAAGGGTTAAGAGGTAATTATATAATCCATTTCTTTGGATTGGTTGGTGGCCAAATTATCATGGGCCTTGGATCTCAAATCCATCCAATAAAAAGAGGAAGAATGGGCAAACCCTAAATGGGTAAATTAGGTTAAAAAATATATATATAAAGGAGGCACTAAGGACATTATGTATTTAAGATAATTAAGCATGGATGTATGTGGATTTTTGAAGGATGCATTAAGGATTTTATGTATTAAAAATTTACTTAAGTATGGTAGGTGATTAAATGATTTTATTAGGGTTTTAAAGAATGGAAGCCATGGAGGACAATTTATGATTTTTAAGATTTTAATAATTAAATGTTGGTAATTTCAAAGGGGTTTAAATGAGGAAATGCATGGGAATGTGAATAATGTTGATGGCCTCAAAAGGCATGAATGAATAATGGACCACGAACTTATGGTGATGGTGTTAGAATTTTAATGGGATTAGAGAATGGAGGCTATGTTAAGTGGTTAATGATTTTTTAAAGTTTTAAATGAAAGAATGGTAGAAATTTTGAAAGAGGTTTTCAAATGAGGGAATCCATGGAGGAAGGTTAAAGTTTTTATGTCTTAAATGTCACCAATGAATGATGAATCAAGTATTTTGGAACCATGAAGAATGAATGGGAATAGGGTTAAGTTAATGGACTCAAATATGGTTAAGAATGATGGTTTAAATATGTGATTTAAACCCCTTCAAGGAAGGACTTATGGTGGAGCTAATGATGTATATAGACCCAAGTAAAAATGGGAAAAAGACATCATGGGTTCGGCCATGGTGTATGGCCGAACCCATGACCCAATTATAGGTCATCTTATGGGCAAAAATTGGTATTATGCATGTGTTTAAAATTAATGGGGATTAAGTGAACTTAAGGGCTGATTTTTTTAATGTGTTCATGTCATGATTGATGAATCACTAATGGATCTAAATTGTGAATCAAGTATGGACATAGAAATGTACATGGTTAAGTGGATGTTTAACCATGGGAGAGGTAGTGGCAAAATCGTAAATAATGGCCAAATTCAAGAACTTCATGGGAGATGATCATAGACTTAGGGGCTCTAAGTAACAAACATATGTATGGTTAAATAAAGCCTAGGATGGCTGATTTTTAGACTCATGCGATTAAAATAGTTGATGGACTAAATGGGACCCACAGAACCAAGATAGTGAGGTTCGGCCATGGGGTATGGCCGGACCCCACTAAGGTATGATTTATGGGCTTAGAAATGGTTAAAAACGTGGACTGATTATTCATATGTATAATAAGGTATTGGGACATCGCAATCGGTGCACGATCAACGACCGAATTCTTGAACGGAAGCGTAAAGGGACGCTAGTCGGTATTCGGTAGGATTCCTACTTTTTTGTAAGCCATGGATTATGTGTTATGTATGGGTTTTTCCTTGATTTATTTTGGTAAGCATATGATTGTTTTAAGGTGGGTTTTAAGGCTATGATGTGTATATTGATGCTTTATTTGATCTATTTTTGATAATCAAATTATATGTTTTATTGATGGGATTTTAAATGCCATGGTTTGTGCTATCATATATATTACATGGCATATGGCATCTACATCTCATGCATGACATGGGAGGGATATGGCATGGGAAGGATGAAAATAAAGAAACCGGAGTCCATGCTCCGTCGGGGCGATCGAGAAGCAAACATGGGGACACCTTGACGAGGCCTTGTCGTCAAGGGGGACGATTTGTGATTATTTATATCTAGACGAGGTTTTACCGTCCAGGGGGATGATTTGTGATTGTTTATATCTTGACGAGGTTTTGCCGTCAAGGGGGATGATTTGTGATTGTTTATATCTGGACGAGGTTTTGCCGTCCAGGGGGATGATTTGTGATTGTTTATATCTTGACGAGGTTTTGCCGTCAAGGGGGATGATTTGTGATTGTTTATATCTTGACGAGGTTTTGCCGTCAAGGGGGATGATTTGTGAGTGTTTATATCTTGACGAGGTTTTTCCGTCAAGGGGGATATGGCATCATGATGGTATGGATGATGGGTGGGACACATGACATAAAACGCCCATGGCATGGCATTCATTTTATGGTTTTCATTATATTATACCTATGTGCTTGTTATCACTAATCCATGTGTTAGCCCTACTCGGAGTCCTACTGGGCGCGTTGTCTAACGCCTTACTTCTACCCTAGCTGATGACGCAGGAGATGGCGGAAACGAAGGACGAGACAAGAGCCAAGCTTAGGAGCTTGGGGAAGCGAGTTGTTTAGTTTATTTAAGTTTTATTTTGGAAATGTAATTTTGACTAACTTAGCTCGTCGTAATGTAATAACTTAAATTACTTGCTATGTTTAGATTTTATTTTGGACATTATCATTTTGAGATATAATTATGAATTTAGGGGTATTTTAGTAATTTAAGTGCCGTACTTCCTTGCTATCTAAAACTGGTAGGATAGTCTCTATTATAATGTTCCGCATTAAATTATATTCCGCGAGCTTATGTCTACGTGTGAACCGTTCTCGTGGACTTCGTTTCACGCGCACGTAGGGTTGGCCAGTTAAGGGCTGGGCTTTAGAAGCTCGGACTTAACTCGCATCGTGACGTCCGCGTCCTTTGTCACTCTTTACTTCAAAAAAAAAAAATAGACTCTGATTTTGGTGAAAAGGGGTCGGCGTTACAGCATTGAGGAAGTCACATGGGAACTCAAGTCGGAAATGAGAACAGCTCATCCTGAGCTATTTATGTAAATGTTTGAAACCCTACTTCACTCGATTTTCGGGACGAAAATTTTAAAAAGAGGGTTGTATTGTAACACTTCGAAATTTTTAGATTATTAATATATATATATATATATATATATATATATATATATATATGAAAATTACCCATTTAATTTGTGAATTTTAGATATAGACCTTAGATGGGTAAAGTGTTGGGCCATTGCCCAATTAAGACCCAACGGATTGTGGAAATGGTTTCAATAAAATTAAATGGGGGACCACCAAATGAGTTCAATTTAAATTAAATGGGGTTGAATTAAAATAGTAATGCAATATATATATATAAATAAGGGACTTGGATTAATTCTCATGCTCATAAAGGAAATTGATGGAAAGATTTTAGGAGTTGAAATATGGAATAGATATGCAATCCACGTTGATATGCTTAAGATGGTCTTTGTAATAACCCGAATTTTGGATAGATATATATATTGGCATTTATTCATTTTAAATTGAAGTTTGATGTAATAAAATGCCAAATGGACCAAATTTTGGGACAATGGCCCAAGGATGGCCCAATTGGGCCATGGGTTGGATGAAATCCAGTAAATGGGTCAATGAGGACTAATTGGGTCAACGATGGTCAAAGTGGGGCCGATAGCCATGTGGGGCCCAATGGATCAAAATCGGTTCAAATCCTAAGGTAAGTGGAAAATGAGGGAATCTAATTGGGCCATGGGCCCAATGGTTACCCAATAAACCTTGAATTGAAATTGATACATGTAATTGGTCAATTTGGGTCAAAGAGCCATGTGGGACCCAATGGGCCAAGGTAACTAAGCCCTAAGATAAATGGGTAAGACAAGAATCAAATTGGGCCATGGGCCCAATGATGATCCAATAAAAGGGATATAATTAATAAAATTTAAATCACCTAAATTAGGTGATAAATGGACCAAGGCAACATGGCCAATGGGGCCCACCTCCACCTCACCCATTGAGGTGGCGTGTGGACCAAGGAGAAAGTGGGACCAACCATCATGGTTGACTTGGTCAACCATGGATAAAATTAAGAAGACTAAGGTGGATTAAGGTAAATTAAATTGATTAAAATTATTGTAAAATTACCTAAGTTAAAATCAAGGGAATTAAAATAACATGGCCAAGTGGGGCCCACCTCCACCTCATCAAGTGAGGTGGCGGGTGGGATAGGTATATGTGGGGGCTGTCCACCATGGTTGACTTGGTCAACCATGGGTGGATTTATTAGATAGATAATTTAAGGGAATTAAATTAGATGAAAATTAATTAACCTAAGTGAGGGCTTAACTTAATTAAGTTGATTAGTTAGGGTCAACATAAACAAGTCAAAGAGGACATGGGAGCCATGCTTGGTGGTTGGGTCTCAACCACCACCACCCAAGTCAAGCTAGCCCATGCTGGGTGGGTGGGGAAAATTAATGAGGAGTCTAAGTCACTCCAACCACCTCCATCTCATTTCAAACTACCCATTTGACTCTAGCCCTCCACACACACAAGGAAATTCGTTTTTCACCTTGCAAGAGAGGAGAAAAGAAAACTTAGAAGAAAAACTTAGAAAGAAAGAGGAAGAAAAGAGAAGAAAAAGATAAGTCTTGGGCCACCCCAAGATCAAGAACCTTGAAGATCTCTCCCTCATCTCCATACTCTCTTTCTCTCTTAACCTAACCTCATTTACCTTAGCCAATCCAAGCATGTCCCACCATTGATCAAGCTCATCTAGCCAATCAAACAAGGAAAGGAAGGAGAAAAGAGGCCAAGGAAGTTGACGGGAGCGACAAAGACCGGAGGAGTCGTCGGATAGTAAGTATGTTCTAAACAAGAAATTTATTATTTAGGGTTTTTAAATTTTGAAATCCATCCTTGCCATATGATGGTGGCCAAATTATTTTAGGCTATGGAATGGATCTAAAATCCATCAAATGGAAGGCAAAGAAATGGAAGAGATGGTCTAAGGAAAAAATGAAATGAATGGATTAAGTATGGAAAATATGGAAGTTTTAATGGAATGAATGGACCTTAGGGTTCGGCCATGTAGCATGGCCGAACCCCATGGCCAATGTGGGATGATTTTTAATTAAGGTTTGAAGGTTTGAAATGGTGGAAAATGATGTATGATAATTAGTTTTCAAGTGATTTTAATAGTGATTTTAAAGAGGATTTAAAGGCATAGAATGGGATGGATGAATGATCATAGGGTTCGGCCATGTAGCATGGCCGAACCCCATGATGAATAATGAGTGATTTATTAAGATTATTAGGTTTGAAGATAATGAAGAAACTAGGTTAAGTTAATGATGAAATTTAAATGGATTTACAAAGTGAATGATACATATTTTAGAGGGCCAAAATGAATGAGGATTATTGATTTTAAAAAGGGATTTCTCTTGGACAAAAACATTGGTCTAAGGATGGCATCAATGGATGATGAGCCATGAACCATGGGTTCGGCCATGGTGTACGGCCGAACCCTTGGTGGTATTTAATAATTCTCTTTATGATGGAAAAGTATAGAAAATGGTTAAGAAAAATGGATGGATTGTATGGATGTTTCAAGTATGATATGTGATGTTGGTGATTTAAATGGATGATTTAATTAGAGGTATGTTTAAAAGGGTAAATGAAACCAAGAAAAATGGGGAAAGAAACATCATGGGTTCGGCCATGATGTATGGCCGAACCCATGACCCAAATTTTGATCAATTTTAGGCTAAGATTAAATGCATGTATCAATGCTTAGGAGTTTGATTTAAAGGGCCAAAATGATTAAAGTTTTGTGATTTTAAATTGGATTATTTTGGGACAAAACTTAGTCCTTGAAAATGGTATCCATAAAGGTGAACCTTAGGGTAGTGATTAGTGGAGTTAATAAATGGAAAATAATGTAGAAGAATGCTAGATTTTAATGGATTTATAAAAATGATATGTGAGGGTTTAAATGGAATGAAAATGGGGACTTGAATGGATAATTTAAAATTCATTGGAGATTGGATTGAAGGGAGTAATATGGACCCAAGGGAATGGAAAATAAGCATCATGGGTTCGGCCATGGTGTATGGCCGAACCCATGACCCATTTGGAGGTCATGATTGTGGGCCACCTTTAGGGCCAAATGTGAAAGGTTATATGGGGTTAAATGTTTTTCAAAAATTAAATAATAGGTGGCTGATTTTGGATATGATATGGAATCATAAATAGGTCTAAGATATGGATGAAATCTAGACTTAAAATAGACATAAGTGGGTGAATGATTTACCATGGAAGAAGAGTGGCAAAACCGTAATAAGTGGCCACATTGAAGAACCATGGGTTCGGCCATGGTACATGGCCGAACCCTATAGGGATTAGACATAAAAATCGGATATTTTGTGAATGGTTAAGTGAAGCGATTAGTTGCTGCGTTTTAGGCCGCAAATTGGAAATATCTAAATTGGCCAAAAATCGGGTTTATGTATGTGTTTTAAACCACGAAAATGAGGCTAAGTTAAAGGGCTGATTTTCGATAAATTTGTAACATAATTAATGACCATTAATGAGTCTAAGTAGATGGATCAATTATGAACTTAATCATGGATAACGTATGGACTAATTCGGTAAATGTAATAAGGTATCGGACGTCGCAAACGGTACGCGATCGGCGACGGGATTAACGAGCGGAAAACGTAACGGAACGCGACACGGTATTCGGTAGGATTCCTACCTTTTTGTAAGCGATGGATATGTGATGGTGTTTTAAATTATTTTGATTTGGCTTATGATGGATTTATGAGTATGATTTATCTTATGATGAATTTTAAGTTATGAAGCATATGGTTTATATTTTAATATTATGCATTATATGACTATGTATGATATGTCAAGTATATGGGATACATATATATTACATAGCATAATGCATTACATCTCATGCATGGCATGGGCAGAAAAAAATAAACAAACCGGAGTCCATGCTCCGTCGGGGCGACCGAGAATCAGACATGGGGATTGCCTGAGGGTTATAACCGGAGTCCATGCTCTGTCGGGGCGACCGAGAATCAGACATAGGGATAGCCTGAGGGCTATAACCGTAGTCCATGCTCCGTCGGGGCGACCGAGAAGTAAACATGGGGAACAGGATATTGTATGATCATACGGATAATGGGTGGGACACATGACATAAGCACCCATGACATAACATTCATCCCATGCTTATTTTGTTGTACTTTATTTTATCGGTATGTGTGTATCACTAATCCATGTGCTAGCCCTACTCGGAGTCCTACTGGGCGCGTTGACTAACGCCCTACTTCTACCCTAGCTGATGACGCAGGAGAGGCAGGAAGCGGTGGACATACCGGAGGCCAAGCTTAGGAGCTTGGAAAGCGCAGTCCTAGTTTATATTATGTTTACATTTTGGTGATGTAATTTTAAAGTAACTTAGCTTGTCGGGTTGTATAATTTTACATTTCCTGCGATGGATTGGACGTTACTTATGGATGATACATTTTGTGATATAATCATGAACATAGGGCATTTTGGTAAATTCCATGTTGTATCTTCCCTTCTATCTAAAAACCGGTAGGATAGACTCCATTATCATGTTCCGCAATAATCATAATCCACGAGCTTACTTCCTACGCGTGAACCATTCTCGTGGACTTAGTTCCGCGCACGCGTGGGGTTGGCCAGTTAAGGGTCGGGCTTTAGAAGCTCGGACTTAACTCGCGTCGTGGCGTCCACGTCCCTCTCTCACTCTTCTATTCTTATAAAAAAAAAAAATAGACTCTGATTTTCAAAAAATGGTTGAAAAAGGGGGGGGGGGGGGGGGGGGCGTTATAGTCTTTTCCTTGGTTAAGAGTGAAACTAGGAGATTGCCAAATAAAGAAGTTGCTTGGCCATGTGTGACATTGCATATCCAAGATATGCGCATGTGTTAAAGTATCTCTAAAAAGGGTCATTTCCCTTTATTAAGAGAGATACTAGGGATTTGCTAAATGGAAGGGGCGCATGGCATATTCTTAATAAAGGACTCTCCAAAGTGGGAAGCATATGCACGGCAATTGCTATCTCAGCAAGACAAAGGGGCGCATGGCACCTTCTAAGATAGGACCGTGTGGAAGTTTTATAAAAGAAAGACAAGAGGGGCGCATGGCACCTTCTAATTAGACCGATTGGAAATTGATACATCCAAATCAACAAGGGTTGGGGCTGGTGCTCTGGCAATAAGGTATTCTCGGCTGTGTGAAAGATCAAGAAGAAATAGGCTAAGGAAGAAAAGGATCGGAAGAACACGTCGGAGCGAAGGAAAACCGGAGGACTCACGGAACCGGTAAGTAGTTTGATAATTTTGTTTAAAATAAGGAACCATAGGGTTCGGCCATGGTGTATGGCCGAACCCCATGGAAGAAAATTCGGGAATGATTATGATAATTTTAATGGAAATGAGGAACCATAGGCTTCGGCCATAGTGCATGGCCGAACCCCATGAAAGAACATTGGTTAATTTTTTAATGGATTTTTTATGGGTTGGAAACCATGGAAGGTCATGGATGATTTTATGGGTTCGGCCATAGTGTATGGCCGAACACCATGGAATGAATATCAATGTTTTTAAGGGATTAAATGGAGACCATCGAAAAATATAGATGGACTTAATATGGTGATTGATTAAATGGAAGATCAAGGATTAATGATTTTTTAGAAAGAAGATTATGAACCATAGGGTTCGGTCATGGTGTATGGCCGAACCCCATGGAAGAGGGTTAATAATTTAGAAAGTGATGTGAACGGTTGGATTGTCTCTATGAGTGAGGTTCGGCCATGGTGTATGGCCGAACCCCACTAGGGTTTATTTTATGGATTCAAAAATGGTTATGGATGCAATGTAGAACTTGGAAGGTTAGACATCATAGGGTTCGGCCATGGTGTATGGCCGAACCCCATGAACCAATTTTATGGTCAATTATGGATTTATTATTGTAAATAAATTAAGAAGGAGGATGGAATAATGATATCATGGGTTCGGCCATACATGAACCAACTTAAGGGGTCATATGGGGTTTTATGTCACGGTTAATGGATTGTTTATGGAGCAATATTATGGATTGGTTATGGATTTGTATGAATGGCAAAGAGGTAAATAAATGATAGACCATGTGTTCGGCCATGGTGTAAGGCCGAACCACATGGAAAATATTTGATGGACTTGGGGGTTTTATGTTGAGTTTTATGAATGATCAATTTTGGACCTAAACATGAGTGAATAAATGAAGGTTATTAACCATGGAATGAATAATGGCAAAAATGTAAATATGGTAAAAAATGAAAGACCATGGGTTCGGCCATGGTGTAATGGCCGAACCCCATGGGGAATGATTCATAGGAATTATTTGGTGGACTTAGGGTCTATGTATGGTAGATTAAAATGAATGAAATGTTAATTAAGGATTAGACCAATGGCAAAGTTGTAAATTAAGTAGAAATAATGGACCATGGGTTCAGCCATGGTGTATGGCCGAACCCCATGAAGAATGTTTTATGGACTAAGGTGCTTTTGGACTTAGATATGATAAGAAATCAATTGGAACATGGGTTCAATTAATTGTTGTGTAATATGGTAGCGGGACCTCACAAGGTGTGTACGATCGTGAGTGGTTACTGGACGGAAGCGCAAGGACACGTTAGTGGTCTTTAGTAGGATTCCACCTCTTTGAAACCATGGGTTTCTGTACAATGTTTTTATCTTATTTGATGAATTTACGTTGAAAAAGATGTGCTCCAAATGAGATGTTTTAATGCTATGTTTATTATATAAAATAGCATGTGTTTCATTAGCATCTCATGCATGGCATGGGGTGAAGGATATGTAACCGGAGGGGCCACACTCAGTCGGGGCGTCTGAAAAACCTATGTGGGATACCTTGATGTGCTTTTCCATCAAGAAGAAACCGGAGGGGCCACAAACCGTCGGGGCTTCCGAAAGACCTATGTGGGGGTACTTATATGTACTTGTGATGGGTGGGACTCATTGCATTTGACATCATAACATGGCATGGTTTATATGGCTTTTGACTTGATGATATTATTATATATGTTTTGTACTAACCATGTGTTAGCCCTAATTGGAATACCTACTGAGCACGTTGTTCAAATGCCCTACTTCCACCCTAGTGGATGATACGGGAAACGAGGGGAACGATGAACGCGAAAAGGGCCAAGCATAGGAGCTTGGATGCTTTTAGTTTATATTTGATTTAAGTTACTTACGGACTTGTATTTTGAGTAACTAGACTTCGAACATGTAATAATTTTGATGATTTACTATGGTTGGATGTTTATTTGGATTATTACGTTATGTTAATTATGATTAAGGACTTGACGTACTTTGCTGTCTAAAATGGAATAGAACTAAGTTCTATTATAATTCCGCAGTTATGATTTTAATCCGCATGTTTATAATGTTATGTGTGAACTATTTTCATGGACTTAGTTCATGCACACATAGGGTTGGCCAGTTAAGGGTCGGACTTTAGAAGTTCGGACTTAGCTTGAGTCGTGACGTCCCGCTCTTGCTCACTCTGTTATTTAAAAAAAAAAAATGGACTCTGATTTACGGAAAGCTTAGAGTGAAAAAAGGAGGGGGCGTTACATCCTCTTTCTTGCTTTTGGTGTTGATGAAGTGCTTCAATGAATGCCAAACCAAAGTGGGAAAGAGTTTCGGGATGAAATAAGGTTTGCCTATAAGGTCAATCTATCCCTATGACAATCTTCTATAATCACAAAATCAATGTAGAGCTTAATATGCTCAAGATGTGCCTATGAGTGCCTTGATTATGTTAGAGAGGGATTATAAAAGCTTAATAATGTTTAACTATGGTGATTAGAAGCTCTAAGTATGGTTGGGAAACTTGAGAATAGTATGAGAAAAATCATTTTGGAGTGTTTTACATTTTCCATGAATGGGGCTTGGTTTATATAGGCAAGTTGTCTCAAAACAAATTTCAAGAAAGTGGGATCATCCCACAAAAGTAGGATAGTCCCAGTTTCAAAACGGTCGGATTTGAACGGGCACATGCCAACGATCATATGTTGACATAAATAAATACGTCCTATAGAAAAGTCGGATCATCCTAAAAAAGTGGGATCGTCCCAGTTTCTAAAGCTTCAGAAAGTCGAATCATCCAGGTAAGAGTGGGATCGTCTGGGAAAAAGTGGGATCATCTGAAAAAAGTAGGATCGTCCCATTTTCCAAATTATAGAAATAACCTTTTGATAATATATTGTCGTTTGGTGATTCTTTAGATATAAAATGAAGAGCACTTTGAGTTGTTAACTCAAAATCATATAAATTTTACTATTAGCACATGGTCATGAGTGTGAGAACAATTTAAGACATAGACATTTGGTAAATGTTGATGTTTCAAATTTGTAAATCTCGCAAGCGCACGAACCATTCATAGTATAGTAATGTGAGAGCGAGGTCGAACCCAATGGAAAATCTCAAAGTATATGAATTTAAATTTTTGTCCTCTAAAAAAAAAAAGAATTGTTTTTAGGAAATTGAATCATCATATGAGTCATTTATCTAACTTGGAAAACCAACAAATAAAATGTGTGATTTCTTATTTTTACGTGGTGAATTAAATTTTTACCTTAATCATGATTAGGATTTCTAGTTACAAAATTATTTAACACATCTTCCTAATTTTACTTGAATGAATTTTTGAGAGAGAGAGTGATTAAAAAGAATTTAAAGAATTAAAGAATTAAAAGATTAGATTATACAAGATTTGAGTTAAAACAAATATAACACAACAAACATGAAATTTAACATAATTAAAAGGTAGAGAATTAAATTACATGAAAATAAATGACTGAAATTAAATGTTCAGTAACTTAAAGGTTGGTTGTTTGTAATAGACCGTTCATCACCCAGGATGTGTAAACAACGTAAAGGCCTAAATCTGAAATTCATGTCAATATCTAAAATGCAATTCATATTTACTAATAAAACTAGATCCACAGCTTTTTAATTTAGTTAATCAAACTTTAGTAATCATGATTCAAGTCTTACAATCAAGATCCTAACTATTGCATACGCTTATGTTCAATCAAATAAACAAAGGTTTTAATCTTGAAATTAAAAGTAAAATAATCATCAAAGAATTTTAGAAATTGGATGTTCCAGGGTTCTAAATGAATGCTTCACTTTATTAAATGGAAGAATTAAAATACAAGGCTTGGGAAGAAATTACATAGAAGAAATAAAATTAAAATGGAAAAGTTAATTGCTCACTTGTAAATCGTGTGGTGCTCTGTCTTCTAGTCCTTTCTTGAACCTTTAGTCCTCTTGAATTCCAAGTCATATTCGAATTTTACCCTTGGGATAATGGGGTATTTATAGGTTTTGAAACGAGATGGATGGCTTAGATTAAATCAAGTTTTAAGTTGGGAAATCAAAGGACTGGATTGGATCTAAATGGGAATGGATGATGGGGATTTAAACTTGGATTTTAGGGTTACACAAGGAGAGTCAAACGAATTTGGTGTGTCTTTCCTTAGTGGCTAAGTCAAGGTGGAGAGAAGATAGGAGATTAGGAGAGAAAATAGGATTTGGATTGGCCATGGCAAATTCGAATTTGCTATGTAGTTTTAGGGTTTGTCCAATGAGACGATGAATGAATGGATGAGATTAAGAGATGAGATGAATGAATGGATGGATGATAGGAAGCTGACATGGAGGGTTGACTAGGTGTGAAATTCGAATGGATTGGATTGGGATTGAGAAAATCGTGTGAGGTGTGGTGATTGGGATGATAGGTGTGTTAAGATCCTAAGAATGTACCTAGATGATTTTTAGTCTAAGTGTAGGTTGCAAAAATCATGGGTTGATGATGTGTAAATGTGCATGGAGGCTAGCTTGAACTACAAATTGTTCATTGCTTAGGGTTTATGAATGGAAGGCTTAGATTAAATGGGTTTTGATCTAATGGCTCTAAGATATTTTGGGTAAAATAAATATAGGAATGGGCAGATGGTTGATGGAGGGTTTAGATGCACAGGTGGATCTAAATGGATGATGAAATGCATGATCTAAATCTAAGGTAATGTGTGTATGCGATGGATGCATGTGGAGGCTCTAGGGTTTCTAAGAGATGAATGAAGGGATGTGATTAGATTACCTAATATCTAGTGGCTAAGATGATCAATGCATGAAATGAGTGAATAAATTAATAGGTGATGCATGAATGAAGAATAATCTAAGGTTAAGATGATCACGGTGATGATGGATGACATAGATCTAATGATAGATGAATGGATGTGTTAGATTTTATGGTGGATCTAAGATTTGACCTAATTTGGTATGTGAGATGGAGGGTTAAGATCTAAGGTGGAAGTTGGATGGTGTGGATGTGAAGTTGTGTTATGGGTTTAGGTGAAATTCAAACATGGACCATGGAGTTCATTGGACTTGGGCTTTGGATTTGAATCTAGACCTGAACTTAGGCCCACTTGAATTGGATTTGAGAGCTTGGGCCTTAGTTGGACTGAGCTTGCCCAAGCCTGGCCCAATGTGTGAAATGCGCATGGGCTTGCATGTGGCTTGCCCATTGAAGCTTTGTGGAGCATAGCTTGGCCCATTTGAACTGAGTCTTGGCCCAATGGCTTGAATTTCAGGCTTTAGCACTTGGATTGCAGTTTTTAACCTCTAGAATTAAATAATTATTCATCCACTTTAAATCTAAAAAATATTAATTAATCATAGACTCTCATAATTGGATCTAGATTAATTAATTTACATGAAAATCCTAGAAAGTGTCATAAAATAATTATAATAATTCTAGGTATTCTCTTTAAAGCTCTAAACTTGCAATCTTCTGTTGTTTTAACTTGATTTTCCTGAACTTTCCATTTTTTTTTACAAAACTGACAAACTACATTAAATGCATCATTATATACAAAATTGAGGATTAACTGACCCAATAATCAGGGGTAAATATGTAATATTTCAATGCTCAACAGTAAACATGAGAGGTACTTCATTTGGCCAATGGTTATCTTAGCGATTCGATTTAGTATGTAATCATTTTTATCCAAGGTTCCTAAGGTCAGGGTTTGTCCTATGGTCCAATATACCTGTGTATGGATGGCATTCATGAAGCTTGTCTGTTATTGATACTTTGCCTTCCTATCTTCTTTGCTTTTGGAGCATGAGGCTTGATTTGACTTTGATAGTCTTCCAAATGTGAGGTCTTTGACACACGGATACAGTCACGACTCAATCAAAGAAAATGACAACTCAAGACTTAGTTGGACACTGTCACGATATTGACAACTCAGTCTGACTCAGGGGAGACAGATTAAACTTTTAGGCCAACATAGATTAAATCAATATTTTTAGATTTTAAGTGGTGAGTTAATTATCTAATTCTGGAAGAGAGAAAGTGAAATTCAAGGGTACATGTCTGAATTTCAAATCAATGGCCATAGATTTCCTCCAAATGGGCCAAGCTATGCTCCACAAGTCATACATTGGACCAGACTCAAGCAATCCATGTGCAATTAATAGTTGGGTCAGGCCAGTGTGCAAGTCCAAGTCCAGCAGACCCAAGTGCAAATCCAAGTTCAAGTCCATGAGCTCAAGTCCAAGGTGTCTATTTGAAGTCCAATTACCTAGATCCAATCCAGTTATCCAATCCAAAGTCCATACTCGAAAATCCACCATAAACCTAAGTCCACACGCCCAAAGCCTTGTCCTTCTCCATGTCATCCACACCACCCATTTACCATGTTAAATCCAGACCATCCATTTCATGCATAAACTTAGGTAAACCCTAGAGCCACCTTACGTAATCCAATGCATACATAGTTCATGTTAGATCTAGGCCATGCATTTCATCCATCATATAAGACAACCTTTGAATCTTAACCGTCCATTGGAAACCGTACCAATTATATAATTTATTTTTACCAAATTACCTTAGAACCATTAGTTTTAGATCTCATTCAATCACAACATCCATTCATAAAACCCTAGATATAGAATAACTTGGAAGCCAAGCAACCCTATCCATTCCATGCGCATATGCCTTGTCATGTACACATCATCTCCCAATCCACAACACCTCTACACGATTTTCCCATATCTTTTCCACCTCATTCGAATTTCACAAATCAACTCCTTATCCATCTCATCTCCCATGCATCCAACCATTCATGCACTCCAACTTTAGATCCCACCCATACATTGCATGCATTTCATAAAACCTTAATCCCACATGTAAAATTCAACAAAGCCATCTAATCCCTACCTTTTCTCCTTTCCTTGCTTAACCACCAAGACAACCCCTCCTCCAAACAATCCAAATTCGTGTACACATATGTAACCCTAACCTTCTCAAGTTAAAATCCCATCCATCCATGTTCAAGATGATTCAATTTTAGCCCTCCATTCATCATGTAAACCAAGATTAAAGCTCAGCCACCCATTCCAACCTAGGGCCTATAAATAGAGCACTGAGGCACACCATAGAATTCGAATTTGGTCATGAGTTAAAGATGAGTGAAGATTGAAGGAAATACACAAGACAAAGAAGAGCCTACAAGATTATTACAAGTGAGCTTTCATATTGTAAAAATTATTTTGATTGTCTTTGTTGTATTTTTCCAATATATCTTGTACTTGAATTCTTTTATTAAATAAATAAGAGATAAGCTCTTAGAAACCTGAAACATCAAATTTTTGAATTTCTTTTATGATCGTTTTGATTTAGTTTTAAGTTTATATTCTTTGTTTAATTAAAAGAACATAATGAAATAGTTAGAACTTAGCTTTCATTAGATTCAAGTCTAAGGTTCCTTTGGGACATAATGAGATAGTTAGATTTTGAATTTAATTGTTAAATCTAAGGATCTAAGGTTTGATTAATTAGATTATGTAATGGCCCACCCTTTTCACTAAGTACATCTCCAAAATAAACATATCCTCGGTTGCACATAAGTCACTATGTGACTAACACCCTTTTTCTTATCACATGGGATGTAAATCGAAACATGTCCCAATCATTAGAACAATACATCATCTATGGGACCAACCGGTCCATCACACTACCAACATGTCTACCATGGTACTTATACCTGGTCATCAATCCAAACCACCTGTGGAAACCATCATCCACGGTTATACACATCCATCCCTGGTATCTCTCTATCAGTGAGCATCATCTATCCATGGTTACTAACCATCCATGAATATAACCCTCCTATGGGTATAATCCATTCATGGGTATAACTAATCCATCCTTGGGCATAATTAATCCAGGGCACATCATCTACCCTGAGATATTCTATCTGTATGAACAACACTCGAATGAATCACTACGTGACTGTGGAAACAATATCAAATCATAAATATACCCCGACCCCTAGCAAGACTTAGGGCCCATGACTTACTATGAGGAAGACCCACGTCCAACGTGATCTGGTCTATCCCGCCCTGCATCCCTTCACCCCAAGGGTGATTCAGTCAAGCTCTAAGGCAGTCGATCCGCGTCTAATGAAGCTAGCACCACCCCCATGGGGTGAAATAGTACCTAGCTCTACGCATCAACGCACATCAAGTGTGCTAAATAGTCGTGAGAGAGCCCTCCAGCGCGTAGTTTGTGAGGGACCCACTCCTCGACGGCAACCCTACGAGACCAAGTCTTCGTATGTTCTTATAGAGGTTCCTACGGCCTCAATCATCAATATCACGTGAGGGACGCACCCATACCACGTCTAAATATAATCAAGTGACCTCATCACATACTTCTCAATGCCAAAGTCCTCATAAACTCTTAAGTTTGCATACTTTATTAAAAATCATTCAAACTCCATCATAGTACAAGGGTTGGTAGGGTTAAAACAAACCCTTCAAAGAACAAATCGTACCCACAACCCTTACAAAATCTCTATTTTCCTTGATATTTTCTTACAATCTCTTAGCCTAATCTTCCGTAGAAGACCCTGCATCATCATGAAAATTGAAGAAGTTGTCAGGGCATGACGTCGACGTGTGCCCCAGCACTCCACAATTCAAATAGGGTATTATTCCTGGTCCCCCAATGTAAGGACAGTTAGTCCTCTCTTTTCCGTGCCCATGAAGTCCACAAACAGGGCAAATGACCTCAAGGGGGTAGGGGCAGAAAGTACAGTTGTGCCCCTCCTGATTGCACAACTCGCACATATACCCGGGCTCTATCTCCCCTACGGATTCTCCTATCATGGGGATATCTCCCATACACTCTTCTGGAAAAGGAGCTAGTTTCACTTCGACATCCTCGGGAAATCCCACTTGAACGTTTACTTTAACTTCCACAGCGCGGTCTGGCCTGCTGGAGTTGTTGGAAGAAGAAATCAGATCTATAGGACAGCTAGGGGTTCCCCTGTCCCATAACTTTGTATACTCTTTGTTACTCGACATAAATGTATCACAACAATAGAAGCATATCAATGATAACTGCAGTTCTAATCAAACTAATCTTTGTTTTGGAGAATTTCCATATATATCACATAATGTCTCTTGTTTGGTTTGCTTTCCTATGCATCATATAATATCTCTTGTTTGGGGAAAATTACCAAATAAGCACTCTTTGTATTTCTTTGTTTTTGTGGAAACTTCCTAAGTATCATGTACCATTTCTCAATTTGGGGAAATCCTGATGTTCTCCTGTTCTCGGGGAAAACTTCTCTAAGTATCAATTATCACTTCTCTGTTTGGGGATATCGGGGAAGTATCTCCTAATTTGCTATGTTTGATAAATCCAATTATGGTGACTGTACTTCCTTTGCTATCATTCGTTGTTGTTCTCAGATTGATTGTTCAGTCTGAGTCTAACGAAGTAAATTAATCCGGTCCCCTTGCAACGGACTTTGAAGAGTCGGTCAGTTGGGATTCTTATCTGTCAGTGAGACATGAAACCGTCTTAATCTTACTTCGAAAGATTGAACCTTCCCGTTTTGCTCTGATACCAACTATAAACGGCCCGCCATTTTTCACTCGTTTTCCGAAAATTAGAGTCTATTTTTTTTAAAAAAAAGTCATAGAGAACAGGACGTCACGACGAGAGCTAGTCCGAGCTTCCAAAGCCCGACCCTTAACTGGCCAGCCATAAGTGTGCGTGGACCAAGTCCACTGAAATGGCTCACACGTACTCAAGTTAACTTGCGGAATAAATCATATATGTGGAATAACAATAGGATAACAATCCTATTCCAATTTAGATAGCAAAGTAGTCCAACACTTAATAATAATTATCATGATTTAAATATCCAAACATTAACCATCCAATCCATAGTAAATAAATCTACAATATTACAATTCCGAATAACGTAACCAACATATAGCTTAATCATCCAAGCTCCTAAGCTTGGCTCCAATCACGTCCTCATTCCGTTCCCTTCCTGTGTCATCAACTAGGGTAGAGGTAGGGCATTAGACAACGCGCCCAGTAGGTATTCCAATTAGGGTAACACATGGGTTAGTATATAAAATCCAGATATAATATACCATATCATACTTGTAAAACACCATATCCAAAACAGTGTATGATAATAGAGACCCAATCATACAGATAAAAAGTAGAAGCCTTGCATGATAATAAAGATCATAATCATGTCGATTCAATGCCATGCCACGCTACCATATGCAATGAGTCCCACCCATCACAAACACATGTATCCTCTTGATGGAATTCTCCTAATCAAGGTATCCCCCACGATTGTTTTACGGACGCCCCGACGGAGTGTGGATCTCCGGTTACAATACCCCTCACATTACAGACGCCCCGACGGAGTGTGGATCTCCGGTTAAAATACCCCTCACGACTTACGGATGCCCCGACGGAGTGTGGGTCTCCGGTTACAATACCCCTCACTTTACGGATGCCCCGACGGAGTGTGGATCTCCAGTTACATTCCATCCCTCCCATGCCATGCATGAGATGCAAATGCCAACATGCTATAGAATATTACAAAACATAGCATGAAAATCCCATAATTGCAACATATTGTTTGATACCAAAATAACTTATCAAACATGAAATAAAATCATCATAAGTACATAATACATATCCATGGTTTTAATGATGCAGGAATCCTACCAAAAGACCACTCAAGTGTCCTTTGCTTCTTAATCCGGCAACCGCTCACCATCGCGTCCCACTTGTGAGGTCCCATCATTTTGTTTATATATCAACAAGTCAAGACAATATACATTTGATTTCCAATTATGTCTAAGTCCAAAGACCATCCTTGTGGGGTTCGGCCATACACTATGGCCGAACCTCACCTACTTGAATTTGGCCCTGTAATAGCCCGGAGTTTTTAAATCAATGTATATGTGGCTATTATTTTATTTTAATGGTGGAAATTGGAAATTTGATGGAATAAATTGTGAATGGATCAAAATATGGACAAAGGCCCAAGTATGGCCCAATGGACCATGGATTGGATTTAAAATCATTTAAATGGTCAATGATGGTCAACGGGGCCAAGGATTGTCAAATTGGGCCCAATACCCATTTGGGACCCAATGGGTCAAGATAATGTAAGCTCTAAGGTAAATGGGTAAGGGTGAATTTAATTGGGCCATGGGCCCAATGGTGATCCAATAAGAGGAATGGATTTAATTAAATTTAAATCACCTAAGTTGGTGATGGAATGATCAAGGTAGCATGGCCGAATGGGACCCACCTCCACCTCACCAAGTGAGGTGGCGTGTGGACCAAGGATTGGTGGGGCCGGCCACTATGGTTGACTTGCTCAACCATGGGTGGAGTAATGGAATTAAGTTAAGTGGGAGTTAATTAACCTAAGGTAATTATCTATTTAATTAAATGATTAAACTATTCAAAAGGTGGTCAAATGGTCAAAGGTGGGAGACCACACCACCTCATCTTCAAAGACCAAAAACGTTGGCTTAGGTGGTGGTTTATCCCAACGACCACCATAAAGCATAAAAAAGATCTCATGCTTGGTTGGTGGGAGACTTAATGGTGGAGTATAAAGTAAGCAACCAAAAAGAGATAGTTTTCATCTTATCTCTCAAATCCCACTCTTATCTCAATCTGTTCCTCTCTTTCTGCCTCTCATTGCCGTCCCTCATCAAGGAGAAAAATAAGAAGAAAACTAAGAAGAGAAGAAGAGAAGAAAGAAGCTAGGTTGGGCCCTCCACCTCAAGGCCAAAGCTTGAAACATCTTTTCCCCATCCTCTCTCTCTCTCTCTCTCTCTCAAATCTACTCCATCTTAGCCGTCCCAAGCATTGGAATTTTTGTAACGCCCGCCCTTTTTTCACCCGCTTTCCGAAAATCAGAGTCTATTTTTTTTTTTTTGGAAATAGAAGAGTGAGAGAGGGCGTGGATGCCACGACGCGAGTTAAGTCCGAGCTTCTAAAGCCCGACCAACCCCACGCGTGCGCGGAATTAAGTCCACGAGAATGGTTCACGCGTAGGAAGTAAGCTCGCGGATTATAATTATTGCAGAACGTGATAATAGAGTCTATCCTACCGGCTTTTTACATAGAAGGGAAGATACAACATTAAATTACCAAAATGCCCCTATGCTCATATTATATCACCAAATGTAATTGTCCATAAGTAACGTCCAAACCATCGCAAGAAATGTAAATTTATACAACCCGACAAGCTAAGTTACTTTAAAATTACATCTCCAAAATGTAAACGTAAATAAACTAAGACTGCGCTTCCCAAGCTCCTAAGCTTGGCTCCTGTCATGTCCACCGCTTCCTGCCTCTCCTGCGTTATCAGCTAGGGTAGAAGTAGGGCGTTAGTCAACGCGCCCAGTAGGACTCCGAGTAGGGCTAGCATATGGATTAGTGATAACATGCATACCGATACAATAAAATATAACAAAATAAGCATGTAATGAGTGCTATGCCATGGGTGCCAATGTCATGTGTCCCACCCATCATCCGTATGATCACACAATGTATTGTCCCCATGTTTGCTTCTCGGTCGCCCCGACGGAGCATGGACTCCGGTTATAGAACTATCCCCATGTTTGATTCTCGGTCGCCCCGACGGAGCATGGACTCCGGTTATAGCCCTTAGGCCATCCCCATGTCTGATTCTCGGTCGCCCCGACGGAGCATGGACTCCGGTTTCATTATTTTCCCGCCCATGCTATGCATGAGATGTACGTGCATTATGCTATGTAGTATATAGATAAACCATAATTTTGATATACCATACATAGCCATATAATGCATAATGTTAAAATATAATCCATATGATTCATAACTTAAAACTCATCATAAGATAAATCATAATCATAAATCCATCATAAGCCAAATCAAAATAATTTAAAATACCATCACATATCCATCTCTTACAAAAAGGTAGGAATCCTACCCAATACCGTGTAGCATTCCGTTACGTTTTCCGTTCGATAATCCGGTCGCCGATCGCGTACCGTTTGCGACGTCCCGATACCTTATTACATTTACCGAATTAGTCCATACGTTATCCATGATTAAGTTCCTAAGTGATCATAACCCTAGATCCATTCAATGATCTTAAATATATTACAAGTTTATCAAAAATCGGTCGTTAACTTAGCCCATTATCCATTGGTTTAAAACACATACATAAATCCGATTTTGGCCATTTCAAATATTCCATTGAGCGAGCCTAAAACGAAGCATCTATACGTTTTATTTAATCATTCATAATGTCCTTTTAATATATCCAATTCCATGTTCAATCCACATAGGGTTCGGCCATGTACCATGGCCGAACCCATGGTTCTTCAAAGTGGCTGATAATTACCATTTTGCCACTCACTCCTCTATGATTAATCATTCACCCACTTATGTCTATTTTAAGTCTAAATTTCATCCATAACTTAGACCCTTTTATAATTCCATAACATATCCAAAATCAGCCACCTATTGTTTAATTTTGAAAAACATTTAATCCCCATATGTCCTTTCACATTTGGCCCTAAAGGTGGCCCACAAAGGGATCATGGGTTCGGCCATACACCATGGCCGAACCCATGGTACCCTATCTCCATTTTCTTGGGTCCATTTTACTCCCTTTAATCCAATCTCCAATGAAATTTAAATCATTCATTTAAAACCTTGTTTTTCATCCCATTTCAAACATTACATAGTCCCATATATCCATTTAAATTTAATCATTCTTCTCCATCATTTTCTATTCATAAAAGTCCTAAAATATCACCATAGGGTTTGGCCATACACCATGGTCGAACCCATGGTTCATGGTTCCCTTCATTGGAGCCATATGAGGCCATCATTTCCTCAATGTTAGTCCATGGTTTTCTTTGCTAAAATTCCATTTTACAAATTACTAATTTTCACTCATTTGGTCCCTTTAATACTTTATATTATACACTTTCAGATCTATTGAAATTATCACTTCCTCCATCATCTTCCATCTTTTCATTTTTATAGAAATAGTTAGCCATCACCATAGTTCCATTCTTGTAAAAAAAAAATTCTAAAATATAATCCATGGATTCCATCATAAAACTTTTTCCAAAAATTTGATTACATTTAATCCTTGAAACCCTAACCATTCTCCATCATTTTCAAACCTTAAAAACCATTAATCCATGAGCATTTAAGAACCCTAACCCTCACAAATCACTAACCATGGGGTTCGGCCACCTTGTATGGCCAAACCCTATAGTCCATGATTTTTCTTTAGAATATCATACCTCCATTTGAATTTAATCATCCATTTACATCACCATTTTAAATCATTTGAAAACTAATTATCATTAATCATTCTCCAACATTTTAAACTTTCTAATCTTAATAAAATCATCAATTACTTAGCATTTAGGAAATCTAACCTTTTCTCCATATTTTTCCCATACTTCCATCATCCATCATTTAGATTGGCCACCATGGGGTTCGGTCATGCTACATGGCCGAACCCTATGGCCCAAAGTTTCCTCACAAATCCATAACAATTATTTTAAATACTTAACATCCCTAATCTATTACTTAATCCATTCCTCCATTTTATCCATTCCTTATCCTACCATTGGATGGATTTTTAAATTCAAAGCCTATGATGGTTTGGCCACCATCCAATCCAAGGAAATGGATTCCAAAACTTAAAACCGTAAAAATTAAATTTCTTGTTTAGAACATACTTACTATCCGATGACTCCTCCGGTCTTTGTCGCTCCCGTCAACTTCCTTGGCCTCCTTTCTTCTTCCTCTCCTTGTTTGATCGGCTAGATGTGCTTGATCAATGGCGAAATATGCTTGGATCGGCTTTGGTAGATGGGGTTAGATTGAGAGAGGGAGAGGGCAAGGTGATGGAAAACAAGATCTTAGCCTTTGATCTTGAAGGGGTGGACCAAGGCTTGCTCTCTCCTTCGCTTTTCTTCTCTTCTTCTTCTAAGTTTTCTTCTCTTTTTCTTCTCTCCAATGCATGGGACGGTTTTGAGAGTGGGAGGGAAAGATAGAGTGAAATGAGAGGGATGAGATGGAAAACTCATCTCATTCCTTGGTCTTACTTGGACCATACCCCTCCATCATGGCCTCACCAACCAAGCATGGGCTAGCTTGACTTTGGTGGTGGTGGTTGAGACCCAACCACCAAGCATGGCTCCCTTGTCCTCTTTGACTTGTCTTTGTTGACCCTAATTAATCAACCTAATTAATTAAGTTAAGTCCTCACTTAGGTTAATTAATTTCCATCCAATTTAATTCCATTAAATTATCTATCTAATAAATCCACCCATGGTTGACCAAGTCAACCATGGTGGACGGCCCCCACCTATACCTACCCCACCCACCACCTCACTTGATGAGGTGGAGGTGGGCCCCACTTGGCCATGTTATTTTAATTCCCTTGATTTTAACTTAGATAATTTTACAATAATTTTAATCAATTTAATTTATCTTAATCCACCTTAGTCTTCTTAAATTTATCCATTGTTGACCAAGTCAACCATGATGGTTGGCCCCACTTTTTTCCTTGGTCCACACGCCACCTCAATGGGTGAGGTGGAGGTGGGCCCCATTTAGCCATATCACTTAATCTTGATACATCTTAACTTAGATAATTTTATAATTATCTAATCCATTTAATTTATCTTAATTGGATCACCATTGGGTCCATGGCCCAATTATATTTTGTCTTTCTCATTTATTTTAGGGCTTACCTACTTTGGCCCATTGGGTCCCATATGGCCCTTTTGACCCAAATTGACTATCTTGACCCAATTACTTACCATTGACCAATTAATTGTATTAATTCCAATTCATGGTTTATTGGTTAGACATTGGGCCCATGGCCCAATTAAATTCCCTCCTTACCTTAGGCTTACCTCAATTGGGTCCATTGGGTCCCAAATGAGTATTGGGCCCAATTTGACCATCCTTGACCCGATTAGTCCTCATTGACCCACTAAATGGATTTCATCCAATCCATGGCCCATTGGACCATTCTTGGACCCTTGTCCCAGCTTTTGATCCATTTGGTATTCCATCATGTCAAAATTCAAATTAAAATCAATAAATGCCAAATATATATTGATTCGAAAATTCGGGCTATTGCAGTTTTTCATTGGGTCAAGCACATCTCAGCCGACCAATCAAGGAGAAGAAGAGAAGAGAAGGCCAAGGAATCCGAGAGGAGAAGGAAAAGTCGGAGGAGTCGTCGGATTGTAAGTATTTCCTAAACAAGAATTTACAATTTTTTAAGGGTTAAGAAGAGACCATGGAATCCATTTTTCTTGGATGTAATAGTGGCCAAAATATCATGGGCCTTGGATCTCAAATCCATCCAAGGAAAGGATGAGGAATGGACAAACCCTAATGGGTAAATTAGGTTAAGAAAATAAAGGATGCATTAAGGACATTATGTATTAAAATTTATTTAAGCATGGATGTATGTGATGTTTGAATGAATGATGGAGGTGATTAAGTGACTTAATGGGGTTTTGAAGAATGAAGCCATGGAAGGTGGTTAATGAGTTTGAAGGTTTTGAATGAAAGAATGATAGTAATTTCAAAAGGGGTTTTTAAATGACGGAATCCATGGATGAAGGTTAATGTTTTAAAGGGGTTGATTTTAATGGAGATTAGGTTAGTTAAATGGCTGATTTCTAATGTTGTTATGTAATGGTTAATGAGACATCAATGGACCCATTTTGTGAACCAATTGATGGGCAAAGATTAAGATCTATGTATATGCATTAATTAATGGGGAATGTAGCTAAGTTGATGGACTCAAAATATACTTAATGTTGATCAAAAGGAGTGATTTAAATGCATGATGTAAACCCCCTCATGGGAGGACTTATTATGGATCTAAATGTGGTGAAATAGACCCAAGGAAAATGAGGAGAAGACATCATGGGTTCGGCCATGGTGTATGGCCGAACCCATGACTCTTTTGAGAGTCATTTTTGGGCTAAGATTAAGGTATATGCATGTGTTTAGAATTAATGGGGTTTAGATTAAATTAAGGACTGATTTTTAATGTGTTCATGTTATGATTGGTGGGTCACTAATGGATCTAAGCTATGGATCAATTTTGGACTTAAGTGTGCATGGATAAATGAATGATTAATCATGGAATGGAAGAGTGGAAAAACCGTAAATAATGGCCAAATTTAAGAACCATGGGTTCGGCCATGGTACATGGCCGAACAGCATGGGAGATGATCATGGACTTAGGGGCTCTAAGTAACAACCTTATTTATGATCAATAAAGCCTAGGGTGCTGGTTTTTAGACCCATGTAATTAAAATAATTAATGGATTAAATGGGACCCACAAACCTAGTTAGTGAGGTTCAGCCATGGTGTATGGCCGAACCCCGCTAAGGTATGATTAGTGGACTTGGACATGATTAAAGCATGAGTCTAATTGGTAATGTATAATAAGGTACCGAACATCGCAAGCGGTACGCGTGTCGGTGATCGGAATATCGGACGGAAACGTAAAGGGACGCTAGTCGGTAATTGGTAGGATTCCTACCTTTTTGTAAACCATGGATTTACGTGTTATATGATGGTTCCCGTGATTTATTTTGGTAATTTATATGATTTGTTTTATGATGGGTTTTAAGATTATGATTTATATATATTGTATGGCATATTGCCAGGCTATGAATTATATATGAAGGCTACAAAGTATATATATTACATAGCATAATGCACCTACATCTCATGCATGGCATGGGCGCGAAAATAATGAAACCGGAGTCCATGCTCCGTCGGGGCAACCGAGAAGCAAACATGGGGATAGCCTGAGGTGCTATAACCGGAGTCCATGCTCCGTCGGGGCGACTGAGAAGCAAACATTTAATGTGTTGAGGTGCTATAACCGGAGTCCTTGCTCCGTCGGGGTGACCGAGAAGCAAACATGGGGATACTTTAATGTGTTGAGATATAACCGGAGTCCATGCTCCATCGGGGCGACCGAGAAGCAAACATGGGGATACTTTAATGTGTTGAGATATAACCAGAGTCCATGCTCCATCTGGGCGACCGAGAAGCAAACATGGGGATATCTTGATGTGTTGAGATATAACCGGAGTCCATGCTCCGTCGGGGTGACCGAGAAGCAGACATGGGGATAACATGATGGTATGGATGATGGGTGGGACACATGACATAAGACACCCATGGCATTGCATTCATTTTATGGTATTTCATTATATTATAACCTATGTGCTTGTTATCACTAATCCATGTGTTAGCCCTACTTGGAGTCCTACTAGGCGCGTTGTCTAACGCCCTACTTCTACCCTAGCTGATGAGGCAGGAGATGGCGGAAACGAAGGACGCGACGGGAACAAAGCAAAGGATCTTGGGGAAGCGGGCTACTTAGTTTATTTAAATTTATTTTGGAATATGTAATTGAGTAGCTTAGCTTGTCGGACTGTATAAATTATATTTCTTACTATGGTTTGGTTTTTACTTTGCACATTATCACTTTCAGATATAATTATGAACTTAGGGGTATTTTAGTAATTTAAGCGCCGTACTTCCTTGCTATCTAAAACTGGTAGGATAGTCTCTATTATAATGTTCCGCATTAAGTTATATTCCGCGAGCTTACGTCTACGTGTGAACCGTTCTCGTGGACTTCGTTCCACGCGCACGTAGGGTTGGCCAATTAAGGGCCGGGCTTTAGAAGCTCGGACTTAACTCGCGTCGTGACGTCCCGCGCCCTTTGTCACTCTCCATTTCAAAAAAAAATATACTCTGATTTCGGTGAAAAGGGGCAGGCATTACAATTGGTATCAAAGCGAAATCGGAAGAATGAATCTCTCGAAGTATGATTAAGACGGTTTCACGCCTCACTGACGGATAAGAATCCCAACTGACTGACTCTTCAGAGTCCGCTGCACGGGGGCCGGGTTAATTTACTTCGATTGACTCAGACTGAAGCATTCAATCTGAGAACAACGTTTGACGAAAAGGAATGATAGTAAGGGAAGAAAAATCACTCTAAGTTAGATCTATCAAACGTAACAAAATAGGAAAATCTCCCCGATTTCCCCGAATTAAAAAGGAACATTTGATACTTGTGAAGTTTTCCCTCAAACCAAGTATGCTTATTTGGCAACTTCTCCCTCCCCCCCCCCCCCCCGCCCCCCTCCCGAATTGAAAGAAAAATACTTGATACTTAGGAAATTTTCCCCAAATTGAAAAGAAATACATGATACTTAGAAACTTTTCCCCAAAACAAAGTATGCATATTTGGTAATTTTCCCCCAAAAATGAGAACGCGTACTTGATACTTAGGAAATTATCCTCGCAAAACTAAGTATGTTTATTTGGCAAAATTCCCCAAAATATGAAACACGCCAAGTTTACGAAGGAACTAAGTCAATGTTTTTTTCGATGACTTAGGAAATGCCGCCAAAAAGAAGAACTCGCAAGAACCCACGGGTAGAGGAAGAGGTGCCACCACCTCGTCAGGAAGAGGGGGTACAGCCACCCCATCCGGAGGAGGGAACAAAATAGTGTGAACATACCTGTTGTGCCTCCCGAATTGAAGGAATTGGTTCAAGCGATGGTCACCTCTATCCTGCAACAACACTTGAGCGGGGATGCGACCACCAGCGATTCCAACAACCGGAATATGGTTAGAGATTTCCAGCAACAACGCCCTCCCTATTTCAGGGGAAAAGAAGGGGCTGTCGGAGCAGAGCATTGGTTGAAAAAGATCACTCAGATCTTGAATCTGCTTCAGATTTCCAGGTTATGTTGATAGTATCTTACTGGCTACATCTCAACTGATCGAGGATGCTGGTAATTGGTGGGAGGTTGTAGAAAAGCAACAAGCACTTGTGCCGGAAGGGCAAAGGATTGCCATGACATGGGAAGGGTTCTCAGCTACCTTTCTAGAGCAGTATTTTCCAGAGGAGGAAAGAGAATACCAGACTCAAGCCTTTCTATCATTGGTACAAGGCAATATGACGGTGGTAGAATATCACAGGGAATTCCTTAGGCTATCCGTCTATGCATATTATATGGTGGATACCGAGCATCGGAGGGCCCGTAAGTTTGAACGGGGACTTCGGCCAAGTATCAAGGCCAAGGTGACAATATTCAAGGCAGTCACACTGGCTGAGGTGGTCAGCAGGGCCACTATAGCGGAGCGAGAGTTGAATGAGATGGTGCGGTTTGACAACCGCCGAGGGCAGAGTGGGTGGGGTGCATTTCAACCCAACAAGAAGTTCCGCCCGAACTTTAGCAGACCCTCACCCTCCACTAGATCTATAGGGGCCTTTCGCCCAAATCTGCCCTCCCCATCAGCATCTGTCACTCAGGTTCTACGGGGTGGGAACACTTGTTATCAGTGTGGCCAATAGGGTCACTTCAAGAGGGAGTGTCCACAGATCAGCCGACCCTTTCACTTCAGGGGTTCCTTCCGCCCTCCAGCTAGACTAGCTCAGTCACGAGGAGGCAGGACCTACAACCAGAGGGGACGGGCGCCAAACCCTACAGGACCGGGACAACTTTTTACAATAGCTCCTCCAGCAGCGGCGGATCACTCGGTGATTCAAGGTATGGCCGTAGTTGGTAGTCTCTATGTTGTTGCATTATTTGATTCTAGAGTTTCCCATTCATTTATATCTGCTGCATTCATATCTTCCACGGGCACATTAGTACAAAACCTGTCCACATCACTTACCATTGTATCCCCCGTCGGAGACACATCTTTGGGACTTATATGTATGGCATTGAATGTAATGGCCCGGAATTTGTAAACCAATATATAGGTGGATATTGTTTATTTTAATGGTGGAAATTTGGAAATTTGATGGAATAAATGGTGAATAGATCAAAATTTGGACAAAGGCCCAAGTATGGCCCAATGGACCAGCTTGGGCCCATCACTCCAAGATCAAGACCTTGGGTTAGTTATCTCCATCTTCTCCTCCCTTCCCTCTCTCAAGTATAACCCTATCTTAGCCGACCCAAGTATTGGGGTTTTTCATTGGGTCAAGCACATCTTAGCCGATCAATCAAGGAGAAGAAGAGAAGAGAAGGCCAAGGAATCCGAGAGGAGAAGGAAAAGTCGGAGGAGTTGTCGGATTGTAAGTATTTCCTAAAACAAGAGGTTAGTTTTTTTTAAGGTTTATAAATGGGTCCATTTCTTGGATTTAAATAATGGCCAAATTGTCATGGGCCTTGGATTTCAAATCCATCCAATGAAAGGAGGAAGAATGGGCAAACCCTAATGGGTAAATTAGGGTTAGGAAAAATAAATGGATTAAGGACATTATGTAATTAAATTATTTAAGCGATGGATGTATGGAATTTTTGGAATGAATCATGGTGAGTAATTAAGTAAATTGGAATGGGGTTTTTAAGATCAAAACCATGGAAGGGGGATTTATGATTTTAAGATGTTAATGAATAAATGTTAGTGAAGTTAAAGAGGTTTTAATGAGGGAACCTTGCACTTGAGTATGCTTAAATTAAGTTGAACGGGATTTGGTGATTATTGATGATATTATGTGATATTAAATTGCACAAGCATACTTGTATTGTGAGTGCATGTGAATATACATGTATTGAATTCTTATTGTTGAGTGTATGAGGTGGTGAAATGAGGAAAGACTAATAGTTATGATCATACTAATTAAGTGAGGAAAGAGTATGTAAAAATGTACAATGATGAACTACATGCATCAAATGATGATAAGATGCATGAACGTTTGATGTGGGTTATATGTTGCATATGTTTATGAGTGAGATAAATGTGAATAAAAAGGGTGGAGAGTGTTTGATAATGTGATATATGGGTATACTTAGGGGATGGTACAATGGTTTTTAGAAATGGCTTTTATATTGGTGATGACTCATGGCTTGACAATTTGTCATGACCCAAGTGAAGAGATTTGTGTTATGACATATAATGGGTGATGATGTAAACACTTTGTGAGGGGGTATAAGAGGTTCTCATATGAACAAAGTGCCCATTTGAGAGATGTTAGATAAACAATGTACTTGAAAGAGACCGGAATGCATGGGTTAACTTGCCACATGAAACTCGTGAGATGACGACACTATGAGGAGGGTGTGAAGGGTCTAGCTTGCAAAAAGTAATATGTGGTATGAAAATCTTGTATTTATAATGCAATTGCATTCTCCTAATGTGTAGTGTAGATTATGAACGAGTGATGATAGGCCTTGAAATGGGAGTAATGGCCAGATTCAAAGTGCGGACCACGACATGGGGGTAGTGGCTGATTTTTGATGATGTTGTGTCATGGCTAAGGAGTCATTAAGGGATCCAAGTCTATGGATCAATTATGGACAAAGAAATGTATATGGTTAAGTGAATGTCTAACCATGGGAAAGGTAGTGGCAAAACCGTAATTAATGGCCAAATTCAAGAACCCATGGAAGATTATCATGGACTTAGGGGCTCTAAGTAATAAACTTATGTATGGTTAAATAAAGCCTAAGGTGGCTGATTTTTAGATTCATGTGATTTAAATATTTGATAGATTAAATGGGACCCACAAAACTGCATAGTGAGGTTCGGCCATGATGTATGACCGAACCCAACTAAGGCATGAATTAGGGACTTAATAATGGTTAAAAACACGGACTAATTATTGATATATAATAAGGTACCGGATATCGCAAGCGGTGCGTGCTCAGCGGTTAGATTATTGGATGGAAACGCTAAGGAGTACTAGTCGGTATTCGGTAGGATTCCTACATTTTTGTAAGCCATGGATTAAGTATTATGTGATGGCTTTTCCTTTGATTTATTTTGGTCATGGATTGAGTATTATGTGATGGTCTTTCCTTTGATTTATTTTGGTCATGGATTAAGTATTATGTGATGGTTTTCCTTTGATTTATTTTGGTAATCATGTAATGGGTTTAAGATGGGTTTTATGACTATGATCATATATATTACATGGCATATGGCATCTACATCTCATGCATGACATGGGAGGGATATGGTATGGGAAGGATGAAATGAAATCGGAGTCCATGCTTCGTTGGGGCGACCGAGAAGCAAGCATGGGGATATCTTGATGTGTTTCATCCATTAAGAGGGATATTATGAGATATAACCGGAGTCCATGCTCCGTCGGGGCGACCGAGAAGCAAGCATGGGGATATCTTGATGTGTTTCATCCATCAAGAGGGATATTATGAGATATAACCGGAGGCCATGCTCCATTGGGGCGACCGAGAAGCAAGCATGGGGACACCTTGACGAGGCTTTGTCGTTAAGGGGGATGATATGTGATTGTTTACACCTTGACGAGGTTTTGCCGTCAAGGGGGATGATTTGTGATTGTTTATGTCTTGACGAGATTTTGCCGTCAAGGGGGATGATTTGTGATTGTTTATATCTTGACGAGGTTTTTCCGTCAAGGGGGATATGGCAGCATGATGGTATGGATGATGGGTGGGATTCATGACATAGGACACCCATTGCATGACATTGCACCAAATTACATGGTTTTGGATATGATATTATCTATATGTTTTTGTTACCACCAATCCATGTGTTAGCCCTACTCGGAGTCCTACTGGGCGTGTTGTCTAACGTCCTACTTCTACCCTAGCTGATGACGCAGGAGATGGCGGAAACGGAGGACGAGACGGGAGCCAAGCTTAGGAGCTTGGGAAAGCGAGCTACTTAGTTTGTTAAGATTTATTTTGGAAATGTAATTTGTGTAATGTAGTTCGTCGGACTGTAATAATGTAGATTTCTTACTATGGTTTTGGTCTTTGCTTTGGACATTATCATTTTGAGATATAATTATAAATTTAAGGGTACTTTAGTAATTTAAGCGCCGTACTTCCTTGCTATCTAAAACTGGTAGGATAGTCTCTATTATAATGTTCCGCATTAAGTTATATTCTGCGAGCTTACGTCTACGTGGGAACCGTTCTCGTGGACTTCGTTCCACGCACACGTAGGGTTGGCCAATTAAGGGCCGGGCTTTAGAAGCTCGAACTTAACTCGCTTCGTGACGTCCGCGCCCTTTGTCACTCTTTATTACCAAAAAAACATAGACTCTGATTTCGGTGAAAAGGGGAAGGCGTTACATTGAACACTGAACTCGCTGGATTCAGATTCGAGTTTAACTATTCGGTAATCGATATGGCTGAGTACGATGTTATATTTGGCATGGACTGGTTGGCTACATTTTGGGCCCATATTGATTGCCATCTTCTTAGGGTGATATTTTGGTCACCCGAGGGAAAGCGGTATATAGTACGTACTGACAGACAAGGCATCCCTAGAAGACTGCAGGAGGAATTGAACCACCTTGTCTTGAACAACCTCAAATTAGATAGGGCACCAGTGGCTGAACTTCCGGCGGTAGTAGCAGATTATGCCGAGGTATTCCCAATAGAGCTCCCTACTTTGCCACCCAAGAGGGAGATAGACTTTGAGATCAAGTTATATCCAGGTGTTGCTCTCGCATCATTGCCCCATTACAGGATGGCACCAGCTGAGATGACCGAGTTGAAGAAGCAGATTGATGAACTGCTCAGACTGGGTTTTATTAGGAACAGCACATCCGCATGGGGAGCCCCGGTATTATTTGTGAAGAAGAAGGACGGTACCCTTCGGATGTGTGTGGATTATAGAAAATTAAACCAGCTGACTGTCAGGAACAAGTATCCCCTACCCAGGATTGACGATCTGTTTGATCAACTTAGGGGTTCCTCTCACTTCTCCAAGATTGATCTGATGTCCGGATACCATCAAATCCGGGTTAGAGAGGAGGACATAGAGAAGACAGCTTTCAGGACCCGGTATGGCTTATATGAGTATGTGGTCATGCCATTTGGACTTACTAATGCACCGGCTGTGTTCATGGACCTGATGAATAGGATATTTCGTCCTTACTTGGACCAGTTTGTGATCGTATTTATTGATGACATCCTGATCTATTCCAAAAGTCAGGAGGAACATGCCGAGCACCTGCGGATAGTCCTGGACACCTTGAGGAAGAACCAGTTGTATGCCAAAGCCAGCAAGTGTGAATTCTGGCTATCTGATGTCAACTTGTTGGGGCACATTATATCGGAGGAAGGTATAGCCGTGGACCCGGCTAAAGTAGCGGCAGTGAAGGAGTGGAAAACGCCGACGAATGTGACGGAGATCCGCAGTTTTCTGGGATTGGCCGGTTACTACAGGAAATTCATCATGGACTTCTCCAAGATTTCAGCTCCACTTACTCGACTCACTCAAAAAGGAGTTAAATTTGAGTGGTCGGATCTGTGCAACCGGAGATTCGAGGAACTAAAGGAGAGACTTACAACCGCTCCTATTCTGATCTTGCCGGAAAGAGGCAGAAATTATGAGGTGTACTGTGAGGGGCTGGGGTGTACACTGAGTCAAGGTAATCGTGCGGTGGCGTACGGATCATGGTAGTTGAAAATTCATGAACGCCATTATCCCACACATGATCTGGAACTAGCAGTAGTGGTCTTTGCTCTCAAAAGCTGGAGACACTACCTTTATGGTGAGAAGTTTGAGGTGTTCTCCGATCACAAGAGCCTGAAGTACTTATTTGATCAGAAGGAACTCAACATGAGACAGCGCAGATGGATGGAATACCTGGGGGATTATGAATTCGCACTTCGGTATCATCTGGGTAAGGCGAACAAGGTGACGGATGCCCTCAGCCGCATGTCACATGCGACAATAGCCAGCTTGATCAGGACGGAAGTGGGAGATATTGAATACCATTAGAGAGTTTAAACTCTACCTCAATAATCATGGGATCATATATAACCTGATCATACGATCCAACATGGTCTCCGAGATTGAACGGGAACAACGGACAGATCCAGAGGTGGAGGAGATATGGACTAAGATGTCTACTGGTGAGGTTGTACTGGAGTGGGAATTACGACCAGGACAGGGTCTTGTGTTCCGAGGCATGACATATGTGCCTAAGAGCTGCAGAAGAGAGTTGTTAGTTGAAGCACACCAAACCAAGCTCTCTATCCATCTGGGCAGGCACTAAGATGTATCATGATCTTAAGAGGCACTATTGGTGGCGGGGACTCAAGAGAGAAGTGGCGGAGTTTGTTGCTCGTTGCCTAACTTGCCAACAACTTAAGGCGAAACATTAGAAACCACCGGGTTTACTTGCACCCTTGCCAGTGCTAGAGTGGAAGTGGGAGCACATATCCATGGACTTCGTAATAGGATTGCCAAGGTCATCAAAGGGCAACGATGCGATATGGGTCGTGGTGGACCGGTTGACTAAGTTTGCGCATTTCCTTCCCATCAAGATGACAGATTCATCGGAGGCTTTGGGTCGGCAGTACATCCGGGATATCATCAGACTACATGGTATTCCCCGTACTATTGTGTCCTACAGGGTTGGCCGATTCATCGGCAGAGTATGGTAGGGCATGCAGTCTGCTATGGGGATCGACATATTGACTAGCATAGCATTTCATCCACAGACTAATGGACAGTCAGAGAGGACAATACAAACTTTGGAGGATATGTTGAGAGCATGTATACTAGACTTCAAGGGCGGATGCGAGGATCATTTGCCACTGGTGGAGTTCTCTTACAATAACAGTTACCAGGCAAGCCTCCAGATGGCTCCATTTGAGGCCTTCTATGGTAGGCCGTGTAGATTGCCAGTGTGTTGGACAGAGGCTGGTGAGCCTGTGCTGATTGGACCGGAGTTGGTTGCGGAGACTACATCGCAGATCAAGTTGATACGGCAACACTTACTGCGCAGAGCCGTCAGAAGAGCTATGCCGACAAGAGGAGAAGGTTCCTCAAGTTTGAGGTGGGAGACTTAGTGTTCTTGAAAGTCTCACCACGGAAAGGACACATGAGATTCAGGAAGAAGGGGAAACTATCGCCTAGATTTGTGGGGCCGTTTCCGATCCTGAAGAGGGTGGGGGGGTAGCTTATCAATTGGCGCTCCCTCCACAGCTCTCCTCTCTACATGATGTATTCCATGTATCCATGCTGAGGAAGTACAACCCCGATCCTTCACATGTCCTGAGCGTGCAAGATGTCGATGTACAAAGCGACATGACGTATGTAGAGAAACCGATCAGAGTGATCGAGAGAGAACAAAGAGTGCTACGGAACCACGCTATTCAATTGGTCAAGGTGGTATGGGAACGACATGGCAATGAGGAAGCCACCTGGGAACTTGAATCCGAAATGAGAGCCGCTCATCCGGAACTCCTTGTGTGAGTTGTTTTGAACCTCTACTTCGCTCGAATTTTCGGGACGAAAATTTCAAAAGAGGATTGTATTGTAATAGCCCGAAATTTTTAAATCAATGTACATGTGGCTATTATTTTATTTTAATGGTGGAAATTGGAAATTTGATGGAATAAATGGTGAATGGATCAAAATATGGACAAAGGCCCAAGTATGGCCCAATGGACCATGGATTGGATTTAAAATCATTTAAGTGGTCAATGATGGTCAATGGGGCCAAGGATGGTCAAATTGGGCCCAATACCCATTTGAGACCCAATGGGTCAAGATAATGTAAGCCCTAAGGTAAATGGGTAAGGGTGAATTTAATTAGGCCATGGGCCCAATGGTGATCCAATAAGAGGAATGGATTTAATTAAATTTAAATCACCTAAGTTGGTGACGGAATGATCAAGGTAGCATGGCCCAATGGGCCCACCTCCACCTCACCAAGTGAGGTGGCGTGTGGACCAAGGATTGGTGGGGCCGGCCACCATGGTTGACTTGCTCAACCATGGGTGGAGTAATGGAATTAAGTTAAGTGGGAGTTAATTAACCTAAGGTAATTATCTAGTTAATTAAATGATTAAACTATTCAAAAGGTGGTCAAATGGTCAAAGGTTGGAGACCACACCACCTCATCTCCAAAGACCAAAAACGTTGGCTTAGGTGGTGGTTTATCCCAGCCACCACCATAAAGCATAAAAAATATCTCATGCTTGGTTGGTGGGAGACTTAATGGTAGAGTATAAAGTAAGCAACCAAAAAGAGATAGTTTTCATCTTATCTCTCAAATCCCACTCTTATCTCAATCTCTTCCTCTCTTTCTCCCTCTCATTGCCGTCCCTCACCAAGGAGAAAAAGAAGAAGAAAACTAAGAAGAGAAGAAGAGAAGAAAGAAGCTAGGTTTGGCCCTCCACCTCAAGGCCAAAGCTTGAGACATCTTTTCCCCATCCTCTCTCTCTCTCTCTCTCTCTCTCTCTCTCAAATCTACTCCATCTTAGCCGACCCAAGCATTGGAGCTTTTCATTGGGTCAAGCACATCTCAGCCGACCAATCAAGGGGAAGAAGAGAAGAGAAGGCCAAGGAATCCGAGAGGAGAAGGAAAAGTCGGAGGAGCTGCTGGATTGTAAGTATTTCCTAAACAAGAATTTACAATTTTTTAAGGGTTAAGAAGAGACCATGGAATCCATTTTTCTTGGATGTAATAGTGGCCAAAATAACATGGGCCTTGGATCTCAAATCCATCCAAGGAAAGGATAAGGAATGGACAAACCCTAATGGGTAAATTAGGTTAAGAAAATAAAGGATGCATTAAGGACATTATGTATTAAAATTTATTTAAGCGTGGATGTATGTGATGTTTGAATGAATGATGGAGGTGATTAAGTGATTTAATGGGGTTTTGAAGAATGACGCCATGGAAGGTGGTTAATGAGTTTGAAGGTTTTGAATGAAAGAATGATAGTAATTTTAAAAGGGGTTTTTAAATGAGGGAATCCATGGATGAAGGTTAATGTTTTAAAGGGGCTGATTTTAATGGAGATTAGGTTAGTTAAATGGCTGATTTCTAATGTTGTTATGTCATGGTTAATGAGACATCAATGGACCCATTTTGTGAACCAATTGATGGGCTAAGATTAAGATCTATGTATATGCATTAATTAATGGGGAATGTAGCTAAGTTGATGGACTCAAAATATACTTAATGTTGATCAAAAGGAGTGATTTAAATGCATGATGTAAGCCCCCTCATGGGAGGACTTATTATGGATCTAAATGTGGTGAAATAGACCCAAGGAAAATGAGGAGAAGCCATCATGGGTTCTGCCATGGTGTATGGCCGAACCCATGACTCTTTTGAGAGTCATTTTTGGGCTAAGATTAAGGTATATGCATGTGTTTAAAATTAATGGGGTTTAGATTAAATTAAGGACTGATTTTTAATGTGTTCATGTTATGATTGGTGGGTCACTAATGGATCTAAGTTATGGATCAATTTTGGACTTAAGTGTGCATGGATAAATGAATGATTAATCATGGAAAGGAAGAGTGGCAAAACCGTAAATAATGGCCAAATTCAAGAACCATGGGTACGGCCATGGTACATGGCCGTATAACGCCCCGCCCTTTCCGAGAATTCAGAGTCTAATTTTTTTTTTTAAAGTAATAATAAAACATCGAAAGAGAGCGGACGGCGTCACGACGCGAGTTAAGTTTAGACTGCCCAAGTCTGAACCTTAAATGGCCACCCATGTGTACATGGACTAGACCATGATAATGAATCATACATGGAACTAACATCAACATGCGGAATAACCTAGATTAATTGCGGAATAGAAAGACTAGATAGCAAGTAACAGTCGCAAACATTAATTAAAATAAATCAACCATCCAAAGTTATTAACCTAACCAAACCATAGCAAGTAATGACTTATTACATGTCTGACAAAATATAATTCAAATGACAGTAATATAAAGAAGTCCAGTCCAACATTCAATCGCTTAGGCTTGGCTCCCCTCCCGGTCATCGACCTTCGTTTTCCCTTTACTTGTACCTGCATTCTCCTCTGAGGATAGAATTAGGGAGTTAGATCAACGCGCCCAGTAGGTTCCTGATTAGGGCTACCACATGAACAGCATATAAAACATGCATATATATCATAGTACATGATTAGTAAAAACAGGTAAAACAATGCTATGAAGGATGCACATGCAATGAGCCTCCCCCATCATGTACATTCATAGCCATCACTTGACGTACCTTGCACCGACAAGGTAAATTACAACACACTTTCATCACTTCATCACTGACTGATTCATATCACGTATGAGTCCTCCTGGCGGGACTCTCATCGCCTAAGGAGACCATTGTGACTATGATCATCATGTTACTCTTCCTGGCGTGACTTGCACCGCCAAAGGAGGACGTAACTCATAACTTGAAACACTATAGAACCTCATTCATAATCCCATGTCTATGCATGAGATGCCAATGCCTGTATGCCATTTGTTAATGCATAATATATCATTTGAAACACATATAATAAAACAAGAGTCTCAAAAGAAAACTGGGGTAAAACTGTGGTTACAAGTAGGTAGGAAACCTACTTAAATTTTGCTTAAGTGTCTGTTCCTCTTTGAGCTTCACCTGGTCACGACTCGCACGTCGTTCAACTCTCGTCACCTTGTGATACAATAATCAGTAAATCATATTGTCACTTTAGTGTCCATTCACATATAAGACCCAAAACATCTTGTAAGTCCTTTGATCAATCACTTCATTTGACTTGTATTCACAGATTTTCCATTAGTCTAACCAATGTCTAATCTTGCTCATAAACAAAAATCATAAAAGTAATCTACCTTAGTGGGGTTTGGCCATACAACATGGCCGAACCTCGCCACTTTATTCTTGATCCTTTACACCTTTCATACATCAATCTCCAATTTGATTTTTAACCAATCAAGTTACAAGTTAGCCACTAGGTCTACTAAATGACCACCAGTGGGGTTCGGCCATACTACATGGCCGAACCTCACCATACTGATTTTGTCTCTTCTTTCATCATATATAGTGGCTGGTTACTTACTTATCACTAAGTCCAAAGATAAATCATGTGTTTACTTAATCCAACTCATACAAACAAATCATAATTTCCAACAAAACAATCTATGGGGTTCGGCCATATGTGATTCTCCTACTCAATGATCTACCATTTGTTCACAAGTTAAGTTCTACTCTTTAACCATATTAACTACATGGTTCAGCCATCCCATGGCCAACCAAAATTAGTAACCTTATCACATAAAAATCTCCACCATTTGGTATGGTCTTATCTCTCCAAAACCATACCAACTTATCAAACATTTTTATGGGGTTCGGCCATCCAATGTGGCCGAACCCTATGCCCATGTTTTGGACCCTTTGTAACTTACATCACATGTCCATTAAATCATGTAAGAATCAGCATAATATTATCGGGTTTTACCTTTCAAAAACCATCCAAAAACAGTCCATAAAAGTCTATGGTTTCCATGTTTCCCAACATGAAAACCAACACTCTTTTACATGGAGTTCGGCCCTCCATGGTGGCCGAACCCAATGGTTATGTTTACTATTTTTAAACCTCCAATAATCATGTAATAAACAGTATATTATTATCAGGTTTCACCTTTCAAAGAAACCATCCAAAAACCAACACAATTTCATGGGATTCGGCCATCCAAGATGGCCGATCCCCATGGTCCATTTTTTCCAATTTTAATCCACTGATTTAGACCACATAAACTTCAGCCTTTTCTGACATCCGAATCCATGTTTTAAACCTTTCTAAGACATGCATTTGAATCTTAAATCAACCCAACCCATGGTTTTCATGTTTCCAAAACATGAAAACCAAGCAATCTTTTACATGGAGTTCGGCCCTTCATGGTGGCCGAACCCAATGGTCATCTTTACCATTTCTAAACCTCCATTAATCAAGGTTAAACATTGGTGTATTCGGCCATGACCATGGCCCAATACACACCCCATTTGTTCCATGTTTTTCAACAAAACTCAATAGAAATACTTACCAATTTTCCAAGCCTTTCTTCTTGACTTTTGATCCTGGCTTCCTATCTTTTATTTCTTCCTTTCTTCCTTAATTCCTTGCTGGTTTAAGCTTGAATAATTGGTGCCAAAAACCTCTGCTGTCCCAGCCAAGAACACGAATTGGAGAGAGGGAGAAAGAGATGGGAAAAACTTGGGTTTACAATGACAAAAATCGGCTAAACATGGGGTTCATTGCTTTTGTATTTCAGCCACCATGACCTCTCAATTCCCTCATAACTTCTTAACAAAATCGATGGGCATTGGGTGCCATCCAAGGCACCCCTTGGGACCTACCCATGCAGCCATTCAGTTTACCATTCATCTCATCTCAATCCCATGTATTCTCATTTAAAATACATTATGGAAATCACCAAAACAAGTCCCCAACGTGTGGGACTTGTTTTGGTTGGTTTGAGACCAGCCAACCTCTTCAAATTTCCATTCAACTCACTAATTTTACAGCCCCTTCAATTTCCCTTTTGACTCACTTGAACTCAAGGCTATTTAGATTTCCATCTCAACTCACCCAACTCACATACTTAATGCATTTCATTTAATGCACATGTGTTGACTCACTACTTGATTTAATTCCAACTCACTTTAGTCCCACTCAACTGATTTAACTCATATTTTAGCTCCCTTGAGGGTCCACAAGGTCAACCATAGTCAACTCGACCCATTGGGTCCACCTTTAGCTCCTTGACCCGTTTTTGACTCCATGACCCAATTATGGGTATTTTGGTCATTTGTAATTGATTTTTACATATGGATCAAGCCTACCCATTTTTTCTCCACTTGATTTCCAATCAAATAGGCTTAACCCCATTTAATTTAAGTTCACAAAACGGTCAAATAATTCAGTAAGACCCGATGGGTCCCATTTGGGCCCTTTGACCCATTTAGCCATTTTTGACCCAAATGATGAAAATTACCCATCCAATCAAACTTAACATTCATAATGTGCTCATATGATTTTAATTTGAGCAATGGCCCACCATTTCCTTATTTGACATCACAAAATAATTAATAACTTAGGGGCATTTTCTTAATTTTCCACTTCATTGAGAAATTGGGGTGTTACAGGCCGAACCCCATGGAAGATGATCATGGACTTAGGGGCTCTAAGTAACAACCTTATTTATGATCAATAAAGCATAGGCTGCTGGTTTTTAGAATATGAAGGCTACAAAGTATATATATTACATCTCATGCATGGCATGGGCGGGAAAATAATGAAACCGGAGTCCATGCTCCGTCGGGGCGACCGAGAAGCAAACATGGGGATACTTTAATGTGTTGAGGTGCTATAACCGGAGTCCATACTCCTTCGGGGCGACCGAGAAGCAAACATAGGGATACTTTAATGTGTTGAGATATAACCGGAGTCCATGCTCCGTCGGGGCGACCGAGAAACAAACATGGGGATATCTTGATGTGTTGAGATATAACCGGAGTCCATGTTCCGTCGGGGCGACCGAGAAGCAGACATGGGGATAACATGACGGTATAGATGATGGGTGGGACACATGACATAAGACACCCATGGCATTGCATTCATTTTATGGTCTTTCATTATATTATTACTTATGTGCTTGTTATCACTAATCCATGTGTTAGCCCTACTCAGAGTCCTACTGGGCGCGTTGTCTAACGCCCTACTTCTACCCTAGCTGATGACGGAAACTGAAGGACGCGACGGGAGCCAAGCGTAGGAGCTTGGGGAAGCGGGCTACTTAGTTTATTTAAATTTATTTTGGAATATGTAATTGAGTAGCTTAGCTCGTCGAACTGTATAAATTATATTTCTTACTATGGTTTGGTTTTTACTTTGCACATTATCACTTTGAGATATAATTATGAACTTAGGGGTATTTTAGTAATTTAAGCGCCGTACTTCCTTGCTATCTAAAACTGGTAGGATAGTCTCTATTATAATGTTCCGCATTAAGTTATATTCCGCGAGCTTACGTCTACGTGTGAACCGTTCTCGTGGACTTCAGTTCCACGGGCACGTAGGGTTGGCCAGTTAAGGGCCAGGCTTTAGAAGCTCGGACTTAACTCGAGTCGTAACGTCCCGTGCCCTTTGTCACTCTCCATTTCAAAATATATATATATATATATATATATATATATATATATATATATACTCCGATTTCGGTGAAAAGGGGCGGGCGTTACACGCTCTTACTTTTATTATTACTCAAACATCACTTTGCTAATAACTTAGCCCTTTGTCCACCAAAATCCATTAGTGGGGTTCGGCCATACAATATGGCCGAACCTCACCATCTTGGTTTTGGTCTCTCTTCCAACCTTTTGATCTTTTCAAAATAAATCCAAACCTTGCGATTCTTGATTCATAAAACCCACTCTTTAAATCACCCGTCTAACCTTGTCATTACTTCAAATATATATAAAATATTTACCATGGGGTTCGGCCATACAACATGGCCGAACCCTTGGTTCATTATTTTGATTTATTTACCATCTTGCCATTGATTCAAATCTTAATTACCCTTTCATTCATTCCATGTGCTATACCTAGACCTTAAATCCATCAAATGTTTCCCATGGTCTTGGCCGAACCCATGGTCCCTTATTTCCTTTTAATTTCAATAATACCATTCATTCACATGTCCATAAAATAACCCTTGTGGGGTTCGGCCATACTCCATGGCCGAACCTCACTCATTGAACGTTGGTCCCCCTTTTTAATCCTTGATCTAATATTTTTATCCTTTAATAATCCAAAATATGTTATCCATTTACTTAATCTTTATTTTCATTAAATAAAAACCAATATCTTTTCATGGAGTTAGGCCATACAACATGGCCGAACCCTATGGTCCATTATCTCCCTTTTAAAATCCTTTTTAGACAAAAAAACCTCCTTGACACTTTCCATGGGGTTCGGTCATGCCACATGGCTGAACCCTATGGTTCATCATTGGATCCTTCCTTCATCCTTTTGACCCATTTAAATTCCTTTAGATCATCACAATATTCCATGGTTTTCCATCAATCAAAAACCCATAATTTAACCATGTTTTTCCATGGGGTTCGGCCATTCATATGGCCGAACCCTATGATTCATCTACTTCTCTTAAAACCATCTTACATTCCTTCATCTTCCTCCATGGGATTCGGCCATACCCTTGGCCGAACCCTATAGTTCTTATTTTAAATACAATCCATCAAGAAAAACCTACCGGTTTCGTGACTCCTCCGGTTATTCTTTTGCTCCGGCTTGTTCCTTTCCTTTCCGTAGCCTCTCCTTCCTTCCTTCTTGTCCTTTAGCCGAGACAGACCTTGCTGGGAACTCCTTGAAATGGTTCGGCTAAAAGGAGGTTTGAGAGAGAGAGAAAAAAACTTGGCCTTGGGTGAGAGTGATAAAACCTTGAGATGCAAACTCCTTTGCTCTAAGTCCACTTTGTCTTGGTGAAGTGATCGGCCAAGGAATGATTTGTGTGAGAGACAACCAGCCAAGGTTCCTTGTCTTGAGAGGTGAAAAACGGCCAAGAGAGAGAGGGAGAGAGTGACTTGAAATAAAACTACTTTTCTTAGTTAATGAGGGTTGGCCAAAGGTGGTGTCCTTTGGTTACACCCCTTGGTAACTCTCATGTCCTTTCACCTCCCTCATTCAAGTCTCTTTTGGAGGTTTCATCCTTGAGATGAAACACTCCCAACGTGTGGCTCTTGGGTTTCCATCTTGAGATGGAAACCCCCCCATGCTTCCAACGTGTATGCTTGTGCAAGCTTGTGTAACATCACAACCCTTCAACTTCTTCATTAATGCACCTTTGGAGTTTCATCCCATGAGATGAAACTCCCCCACTTCCAGCGTGTAACCTTATCTTGGGTCTCATGAGGTGCATCTCTTCACCTTTCCACTCCACTCACTTGAGATTAAAATCCCATTAACTTCCATTCAACTCATTTAACCCAATTCATCATTTTAGCTCAACTCACTCATTTAATTCACTTGAATCAACTCAATTATTTGATTCCATTTCCATCTCAATTCAGCCCCAACCTAATCAAGCTTGAGCTCACTTAGTGGTCAACCTAGTCAACCACGACCCATTGGATCCCAATTGTGCCTTTTGACCCAAATAACCACCTTGACCCAATTAGATGCACATTACCCATTTACTTTAATTTGATCCTTATAACAGGTACATTTGGTCTTAATTGAACAATGGGCCCCACATCCTAATCAAGCTTGAGCTCACTTAGTGATCAAGCTAGTCAACCACGACTCATTGGGTCCCAATTGGGCATTTTGACCCAATTAACAATTTTGACCCAATTAAATAAAACTTCACCCATTTGATTCACTTGAACCATATACAACATCCATTGGGTCTTAATTGACAAATTGACCCAATTATCAAGCCTTACCCATTTACTTCTAACTAGCTCATATATGATCCATTGGGTCCCAATTGGACTTTTGACCCAATTGGCAATCTTGACCCAATTAAATAATTCTTACCCATTTATTTCCATTGATCCACATCTACCATCCGTTGGGTCTTATTTGGGCAATTGACCCAACATTTACCCATCTAAGGTTCATATCCATTAATTCACAATTTCAATGGCAAAAACCGTAAATATTTATAAACTGAAAATCTGGGGTATTACAATACAATCCTCTTTTTAAGTTCAGTAGCCATGATTTTAACCCTTGATAGGTTCGGCCATACAATGGCCTAATCATGTTTCCTTAACCATCTTATTTAACAAGAGTTTATTAAGCACTTACCAATCCATAACCAAAGCATCCCTCATCTAAGCATACATAAGTCCCCATTTTGATGCACAAAATGTTTCATGGGGTTCGGCCATACACCATAGCCAAACCCTATGATATCTAAAACCCATTACTCCATGATTTCAATACCATTTTTAAGTCCAAAACTTGTGTTCATGACTAAATAATTCATTAACATGAACGAAACCTTAAATCCACCAAATACTCCGTAGTGGGGTTCGGCCATACAACATGGCCGAACCTCACCATTTTGGTTTTGGTCTCTCTTCCAACCTTTTGATCTTTTCAAAATAAATCCAAACCTTGCCATTCTTGATTCACAAAACCCACTCCTTTAAATCAGCCATCTAACCTTGTCATTACTTCAAATATATATAAAATATTTCCCATGGGGTTCGGCCATACAACATGGCCGAACCCTTGGTTCATTATTTTGACTTATTTACCAACTTGCCATTGATTCAAATCTTAATTACCACTTCATTCGTTCCATATGCTATACCTAGACCTTAAATCCATCAAATGTTTCCCATGGGGTTCGGCCATCTATCATGGCCGAACCCATGGTCCCTTATTTCCTTTTAATTTCAATAATACCATTCATTAACATGTCCATCCGTTGGGTCTTATTTGGGCAATTGACCCAACATTTACCCATCTAAGGTTCATGTCCATTAATTCACAATTTCAATGGAAAAAATCGTAAATATTTATAAACTGAAAATCTGGGGTATTACAGATTAAAGTTTATAAATGTTAATTTTAATGAAAAGCATGACTGGAGATTTGAATTTTTACGCGAATTTCAGATCTAGATCTTTTATTTATTTATTTGTCTTTGGCTATGATTGGCCTATTCCACTATCACCTTTTAAATTATGCATTGTTTTGTTATTTCATTTACTTGTCAATTTATTTCCTTTGTTTATTTTATTTCCTTATGTCTTTTATTTGATTAGTTATTCAAGTTGTTGTGTTTGTTTGTTACAAATTCAAGTTTATACTGTTGTTTAATTATTGTAAATTTTATGTGTAAATTCATTCTCTGTAACGACTCGACCCGTTTAGTGGGCCTGGATTGCTACTAATTTTATTTATTTTTTACTTCCAATCAACTAAACGCCTAACTAGGCTGGATCTCCAAGCTGAACAGTTAAGCCCACTAATAAAATGTCATACATGCTCTTCACACGTGGACTCAAACATATACCATATGTCTACCCATGTACAGTACATATCATACAAACAAATATTTCCATAACATGATCACAACATAATCATATTTAATCAACCAAGAAAACAAAGAAAATGTATTTCCCATTTGAGGGAGATACAAGCAACAACAACGGCTTTCTCTTCCTAAGCCTACAATGGAGGTTCCTCCTCCCCAGGTACATCTCCTGAAATGTGAGGGAGGTGAGATACAAGCCCAGTGAAGAGAACTTAACATAATACAATAAACAACATGAGATTAATATATGCAGATTTAATCGACAACATCATAATGGTCTACTTATACCATTTCATCATACTTAAAATTACAATTGGTCTTTATACCAATAAATCAAGTCACCAGTAACACTGCCATACCACCGTAACACCAAAGCACTACACTGACTATAAATGCATTAAGTCCCGACACGGTCAAAATGCAGCATCTTGCAAGAGAATAAACGATCCAAAATGGTTCGGCCAATGCCAATATATGACCCTTATGGTCCGCCTACTGCCAATATATGACCTATATGGTCCACTTATTTCAAATAATATATGACAGTCTCTGGTCTACCATAGTGCAACAGCTAAGTGTATGTGGAGGCAATATCAATATCATAGGTGCTCAAATCGTAGCATTCCATCCTCAGTATCACAATACTATATACGATAAACATCATCAGTATCCATATGAAACATCTCATAGCAATATATCAAGTGTAGGCAGATAAGTGGGTTTATTCTTCGTTTATAAGTGTATGCATCGACTCTTTGACACCTTTTATTGCTTCCATTCTTAATAATTAGAACAAATTTTCATCCCTCACAATGAAACAGTGTCAAGTTTCATATTCTTGCCTATTGTGTCTTTGCCATATCATGTCTAATCCATAAAACCTCTCATTTCACTAGATCTACAAAACTTGATTTACCCATGCAGTATTATTAAGTCTCCTCACCGAGTTATGTATGGTATCGCGGTATCTGTTACATACAAAATAGAAATACAATGATTAGACATTCATAATCAAACATAATACACAGTCATTTACAATACAGAATACATCGATATAATTTTCAAATCTTTCTAACTGGTTTTCATGAAATACTCTTAAGGAAATGGTTGTGTCCTCATAGTGGGTTACTAATCCTTTTTAGTTACAATAATTCATCAATCAATAAAATACTCAGTGCCCAGTCTCATATTTATTCCTGGCCAAGGTAGAGTATTGAAACTTTGCCCAGAGGGTACAAATAAAAGGTGTTCATTCTACTACACGTATTGCCCTTTGGAAATGACCATGGAGACATAATGAGTTAGACTTAGAGATATAAGTGTAACACCCCAATTTCTCAATGAAGTGGAAAATTACCAAAATGCCCCTGAGTTGTTAAATTAATTATTTTGTGATGTTAAGTAAGGAAATAGTGGGGCCCATTGCTCAAAATAAAATCATATGAGCACATTATGAATGTTAAGTTTGATTGGTTGGGTAATTTTCAACATTTGGGTCAAAAATGGCTAAATGGGTCAAAGGGCCCAAATGGGACCCATCGGGTCAAAATGGATGATTTGACCGTTTTGTGAACTTAAATTAAATGGGGTTAAGCCTATTTGATTGTAAATCAAGTGGAGGAAAAATGGGTAGGCCTGACCCATATGTAAAAACCAGTCACAAATGGCCAAAATACCCATAATTGGGTCATGGAGCCAAAAACGGGTCAAGGAGCCAAAAGTGGACCCAACGGGTCGGGTTGACTAGTTTGACCACAGATGACCGTGTGGGCCCTCAATTGAACTCAAGTGTGAGATAATTCAGCTTGAGTTGGACTGATTTGGAGTGAGTCTAAATTAAGAAAAGAGTTGACTCAAATATGGAGCATTAAATGTGATGAGTTGGTTTGGAATAAAAATATCTTGAGTTGGGTGAGTCAAAATGGAAATCCAAGGGACTGTAAATCAATGAGTTTAATGGTAATTTGAAGAGGTTGGCTGGTCTCAAACCAACCAAAACAAGTCCCACACGTTGGGGACTTGTTTTGGTGAGTTCAATGGTGTATGATTAATGGAAAAACATGGGTTTTGAGATGAGTTGCTTGGGGATCTGAATGGCTGCATGGGTAGCTGCCAAGGGGTGCCTTGGAGGGCACCCAATGCCCATCGTTTTGTGCATGGATTGATGAGGAAGTGGAGGGGTTATGGTGGCTGAAATACAAAACCAAGGAACACCATCACTTGGCCGTTTATCATTGCAAAGCCTAAGATTTTCCTCATCTCTCTCTCCCTCTCTCCTCTCTCCAATTCGTTGTTCTTCCTAGCTGGAACATCAGAGGATTTTACACTAGTAGATCAAGCACAAAACAGCAAAAGAAAAGAAGAAATAAAAGGGAGAAAACAAGGATCAAAGACAAGGAGGAAGTTTGGAAAATTTGGTAAGTATCTTTATGATATTTTGGTTTAAAAACATAAAACAAGTAGGGTATGTATTGGGCCATGGTCATGGCCGAATACACCAATGTTTAACCTTGATTATGGAGGATTTAATGGTGAAAATAACCATTGGGTTCGGCCACCATGGAGGGCCGAACCGCATGTAAAAGATTGCATGGTTTTCATGTTTTGGAAACATGAAAACCATTGGTTTTATGGACTGATTTTTTGGGTCATTTTTTGGCCGAAATAAGTAAGGTTTTAAAGTGTGATGATAAGGTTTAAAGGATGGAAATTGAGAACATGGAGTTCGGCCACTTTGGATGGCCGAACCCCATGGAAACAATTGGTTGATTTGGATGGTTTTTGGAATTTAAAACCATACAAGTACATGACTGTTTTTAGATGTTTTTATTGGACATAAAATGTATGTTTTAAAAAGGTTAAAATATGGACTTGAAGGTCATCAAGGACTGAAGTTTATATGGTCTAATTCAGTGGATTAAAAGATGGAAATGGACCATTGGGTTCGGCCACTTTGCATGGCCGAACCCCATGGAAACAAGTGGATGATGGTGATGGTTTTTGGAAATTAAAACCATATAAAATGATGAACTGTTATGGGTGTTTAAATCATGAAATTGGATGTCATGTTTGGGCCACGGAATGGCCGAATACTTCAAGAAAATAAAACCTTGGATTAAGTTGATTAAAATGGTGTAAGTGTATCATTGGGTTCGGCCACATGGGATGGCCGAACCCCATGATCTTGTTTGAGTAATTGGTTGGTTTTTGAAAGGTAAAACCCGATAATTCTATGCTGTCGATTACATGATGATTGGAGGTTAAAAAAAATAGTAAGAATAACCATTGGGTTCGGCCAACATGGAGGGCCGAACCCCATGTAAAAGAGGGTTGGTTTTCATATTAGGAAACATGGAAACCATGGACCTTTGTGGACTGTTTTTGGTATGGTTTTTGGAGAGATAAAACCATACCAATGGTGGAGATTTTTATGTGATAAGGGTACTGATTTTGGGTTGGCCATAGGATGACTAAACTATGTGTTTAACATGGCTAAGGGGTAGAGCCAATTGGTATTTAAATAATGGGGCTGTTTTTGGGATAAATGGACTAAAGTTTATGGGTTTCTTATGAGATTTAAATGTGATAAGCTTACTGATTTGGCTCAGCCTATGGATGGCTGAACCATGTAATAACCTTGGAAAAAGGGTATAACCTAAGTTAAATGCCTAGGTTAAAGTTATTGGAACCAATGGCATGTTTGTAAATAAAGGTCACAATCATGAGATGAAAGATGGACCTAAGTGAAATAAGTGTGGTTCGGCCAAGCTGTATGGCCGAACCCCACCTATAAACATTTGTTTCAGGTAATATTTCTATGGTCATAAATTATTATAAAAGATGAGCCAATGGCAAAAATTGTAAATATGAGCAATAAGGGAAGGACTTGAAAGAAGGACCAAATCAAAATGTTTTGGGTTTTATATGTGAATGGATATTTAAGTGACAATATGATTTACTGATTATTGTATCACAAGGTGACGAGAGTTGAATGACGAACGATTCGTGACCGGATAAAGCCTAAGAAAGAACGGACGCTGAAGTGATTCTTTAGTAGGTTTCCTACCTATTTGTAACCACAGTTTTGCCCTAGTTTTTCTTATGAGACTCTTGTTTTAATATATGTGTTTCAAATGATATATTATGCATTAACAAATGGCATACAGGCATTGGCATCTCATGCATAGACATGGGATTATGAATGAGGTTCTACAGTGTTTCAAGTTATAAGTTACGTCCTGCCTCGGTGGTGCAAGTCACGCCAGGAGGAGTAACATGATGATCATAGTCACATTGGTCTCCTTAGGCGATGAGAGTCCCGCCAGGAGGACTAATACGTGATATGAATCAGTCAATGATGAAGAGATAAAGGTGTGTTGTAATTTACCTTGTTGGTGCAAGGCACGTCAAGTGATCGCTATGAATGTACATGATGGGGGATGCTCATTGCATGTGCATACATCATAGCATTGTTTTACTTGTTTTTAATAATCATTTAATATGATATATATGCATGTTTTATATGCTAACATGTGGTAGCCCTGATTTGGGAACCTACTGGGCGCGTTGATCTAACGCCCTAATTCTATCCTCAGAGGAGATTGCAGGTACAAGTAAAGGGAAAATGAAGGTCGATGACCGGGAGGGGAGCCAAGCCTAAGCGCTTGAATGATGGATTGGATTACTTTATAATTGCTGTTTATTTGATACTTTATTATGGACATTTAATAAAGTAGTTACTTGCTATGGTTTGTTTAGGATATTGACAATGTATGGTTGATTTATGTAATTATTAGTTGAGACTGGTACTGGCTATCTTTTCATATTATTCCGTAGTTAACTTATACTATTCCGTAAGTTGATGTTAGTTCCATGTGTGTTTCATATTCATGGTCTAGTCCATGTACACATGGGTGGCCAGTTAAGGTTCAGACTTAGGTAGTCTGAACTTAACTCGCGTCGTGACGCCGCCCGCTCTCTTTCAATGTTTTATTATTACTATTAAAAAAAAATTAGACTCTGAAATTCTCGGAAAGGGCGGGGCGTTACAGTTGGTATCAGAGCGAAACGGGAAGTTGAATCATCGAAGTAAGATTAAGACGGTTTCATGTCTCACTGACAGATAAGAATCCCAACTGACCAACTCTTCGGAGTCCGTTGACTGGGGGCCGGATTAATTTACTTCGAGTGACTCGGACTGAGCAATCAATCTGAGAACGACAATGAAAGATCGCAAAGTAAAGTACAGTCATCATAACTGGACATATCAAACATAGCAAAGTAGGATGTACTCCCCTGAAACTCCCACACTGAAAAACAAACAACAGGAATGTAGAGATTTCCCCAGAAACAAAAGAAAACAAAGAATGTTGATTTGGTAATCCTCCCAAACAAAGTATATGATATTATGCATGATCAAATTCCCTGAAAACCAAGAGTGGTTAATTTAGTATTATTGTTGAATATTATTGTGTTTGAAATGATGTGGCACAGATATGTCAAGCAACGAAGAATACACTGAGTTATGGGATAAAGGGACACCAGGTTGTCCGGTAGATTTGGTATCAACTTCCGACAGTATCAGTATGGAAGTTAATGTGGATCTTCAGGAGGGACCTCCTGAAGAAGCTGATGTGGACTTAGCGCCTCTTCTAGAGGATCTGATGGATGACATTCCTGAGATGGTGGAACCTCCTGAGGAAGAGGAGGATGATCTAGCACATTTACTGGAGGATCCCATGGCTGGTGTACCTATTATATTGGAATCACTTGGGGAGATAGATCCCTATGACACATGTGAACTGTGCAATCAAGATGGGCACCACTGCCGGTATTGTCCTCATCCACTGGGTGTTGTCTGCCCGTCATGTGGACTACATGGACATGGTGAGGCAAGCACTAATTGTCCATACATCGGAGGACCTGGATTAGTACCCTGCACAACTTGTGAGGTATTGGGGCACACGACGATGACGTGTCCTGATAACCGTTTCAAGTTCGCTTTTGATGCAGAGTCTTCTACGAAGACTAGGATAGGAAGTAATATGGAGGGTATTAAAAGGAGGGTTATTTTGTAAGGGTGCATATTTTGTTATACATAGGGTTTTGTTTCACCCTACCCACCTTTGTACAAAGTTGAAGTTTGAATTTATATAAAATATGTGATTTGTGATTGTATGAGGATTTATGGCATTTAATGCATGCTGATAATGGAAACTAAGTCTATGATGTTTCCATGAATTAGGAATAAATGGCGCCACAGAAAAAAGTGGTAAAGGACCGAAAGGAAAAGGAAAAGTTTTACAAATCGGATCAGGTGAGGGGGCATCCAAGAGAAGGACCCGTCAGGACGATAAGAAGAAAGATGAGGTGCTTATAATCACACCACAAGGGAAGGTGGTACCCCAATGTAAAAAGGTGGTACGCGAGAAGGTGCCATCAGTACAAGACGAGGAACGGTCCGTTCATGACGAAGAGAGATCAGTTCATGAACGATCGCGTGATGAGGAAGAGTCACAACATTCCCGGCGAGAGGAGGGGTGTAACACCCCGCCCTTTTCACTCTAATTTTCAGAGTTTTTTTTTTTTTTTTTTAAATATAATACTAATCAACAAGTGATCGGGGTGGAATGTCACGACGCGAGTTAAGTTCGGATCTCTAAATTCGACCCTTAACTGGCCAAGCCCATGTGCGTATGAACTAAGTCCATAAAACTGATCCGCACATGGTACATATATAACTAGCGGAATTAATTTAGTCTAAATCTAACTGAGGTTATAATAGATCCTATGACTAATCCAAATTTCCATTTCTTAGATAGCAAAGTACCTTATTTATTCTCTAAAATTATTATATAACCTTAGTCTACTATTCATTCCAAACCATTCAAATAAATCCAACCATAGCATCTACTTAACTACTTATTACATGCCAACATCTAATTAACAAATTACATTGTCCAAATAAATCAAATAACAAGTCCATAAATAATCCATTCATAGTCCATTCCAATCATTCAAACCGCCCAAGTTTCCGTACTTGGTCCTCTTCTCCAACCACGTTCTTTCCTTTCCCTGCATCATCCACTAAGGATATAGATAGGGCGTTAGATCAACGCGCCCAGTAGTGTTTCCGAATAGGGTTACCACTTGGTTAGTCAAACATACAAATAATATGATGATAGTACATGTGTAACAAAATTCAATAAAAACATGCTATGTATGAAATGAACATGTAATGAGTCCCACCCATCACCATTCAACATAGACATCACTTGACGGGATTCTCATCGTCAAGGTAACCCACAGTGGTCTTTCGGACGCCCCGACGGAGTGTGGCCTCCGGATTCCTCCTGATGGGATTCTCATCATCAGGGTACCCCACAATGGTCTTTCGGAGGCCCCGACGGAGTGTGGCCTCCGGTTACTACACCATCATCCCATGCCATGCATGAGATGTCTATGCAAACATGCCATTTGTAAATATATCATTTGATTCAAATAACTTATTCAAATAAACATAAAACAGCAATTAAATTATGTGGTTACAACAAGGTAGGAAACCTACAATAGTTGACTTTGTTCGACCCTTCCTTTGGACCGTCTTCCGATCACGGCTTGCTCACCGTTCTAAAAATCCGAATACCGTATGTACGTGGCAGCAAGTTAATCATTTATCCACCTGATTTCCAACAAAGCTTAATGTTCCAAGAACCACCTAGTGGGGTTCGACCAAAGCCATAGCCGATCCTCATCCATTAAAACTTTGGTCATTTATTTAATTAAAACTTATCTAATTACCCAAACTTCTAAATGAACCTTGGTAGGGTTCGGCCATACATTATGGCTGAACCTTACCACTTTGGTTTTAGCCCATTTATCCCATCATATGATCATTTTATTTTTGATCATTTCAGCCATAATTACGATTGTGCCATTGAGACCAACTTTTGCTTTAAATTAGCTAACTTCCATCACCTAACATAAAACCATCTATAGTGGGGTTCGGCCATACACACGGCTGAACCTTACCACTTAATTTGATCCTTCTTAAACCTTCCATATCTTCATATAAACTAACCATTATGTCCCACAATTACCATTAGTGGGGTTCGGCCATACACATGGCCGAACCTCACCAATGTGATTTTTATCCCCAATTTCCATCACTCATGTTGGCTGATTACTTACCCATATTAACTCCATAAACAACATATATTACTCTTAAATCAAAGCATATAAATAATACCTAATGTCCATCATAAACTTAACCCAATTATTCCACAAAACAGTCCATGGGTTTTCATGGTTTCCATGGTTTCCATGGGGTTCTCAACATGAAAACCAACATCATTTTACATGGGGTTCGGCCCTCTATGATGGCTGAACCCAATGATTACGTTTACTGTTTTTAAACCTCAATTAATCATGTAATAACAGTATATTAAAATCAAGTTTTTACCCTTCATACAACCATCCTAAAATTAGCCCAATTTCATAGGGTTCGGCCATGCTTATTGGCCGAACACCATGAAATTAATTTTGAACCTTTAACCCTTTATCTTGGGTCTGAAACCAGCACCCAAATCCATGTTTTTAACCATTCTAAAACATGTATTTACATCTTAAATAATAACCCAAAACAGTCCACCAACTTCATGGTTTATATGTTTCAAATACATCAAAACCAAACCATTATTTGCATGGGGTTCGGCCCTCCATGGTGGCCGAACCCTATGACCTTTGGTTTTGAATTTCTTAATCATTCATCTATGTCCAAAACAAACTTCCTTATTAATGTTTTCACCTTTTTAAAACACACACTTAAAATCATCTAAAAACAGTCCCATATTTGTATGGTTTTAATTTCCAAAAACCATCTAAATAAACCAATTATTTCCATGGGGTTTGGCCAACCAATGGGGCCGAACCCTTTGGTCCACCTTTTGATCTCATTCATGTACTTCTAACCAATATCTAACCCTTGTTAGATTCAGCCATCCAATGGCCGGATTATAATTCTTAATTAAAGATAGTTTATCGAAAACCTACCGTTTCCGCGACTCCTCCACTTGATCTTCACTCCCGCTTGTTCCTTCTTTTTTGCTGAACTTGTCTTGATTAAAAGGGATCAAACCAAGGACTGATTAACAACCAGCTGCTGCTCTTAGTGTTTGGGAAGACAAAGAACGGCCAAGAGAAAGGGAGAGAGAGAGAGATGGGCACCCTTTGTTTAATCAAAACCAGCCCAAGGTTAACCTTGTGTAACTCCCATTGTCTTTACCCTAAACTTTATGTTACTTGGGGGTTTCATCATGAGATGAAACCTCCCCATGTTCCCAACGTCCCTTGTTGATTGGACTTGTGTAACCCCCCCTTCTTAACTCCTTTTCTTATTACCTTTGCATGTGAGAGTTTCATTTAAAAATGAAACTCTCCTAGGCTCCAACGATTTTAGCCCTAGCTTAATTTGTATCACCTTCATCTTCCATTAGTGCACCGTTTGGGAGTTTCCATCCTTGAGATGAAACTCCATGTCCATTCATTTCTCATGCTTGATTTGAATATTTGAAATAAGTAATTCCTCACCCTTGATGCAGCCCATGTGTAACCGCCACCTCTTAATGCTCATCAACGTCCCATGTGATTCCATTTCATCTTTGAGATGAAACTCTTGCCCTACCTTCAACTTGAAAACCAAGAGTTGAATTTGAAATGCCATTATTTCTTTGTGTAACTTCATAAACAGCAGCTCCAACTTTGGGGTTTACTTACATGAAAATAATAATCCAAACTACACCAACGTCTTCCATGTATAATTTTGTGATTATTTGCATTCTCTACTTTATTGATCTCTCATTATCCTTGCATTTGTACCTCTCAAAACAGCCATCCCACTAACTTCATTGTAGCTGTTACATGCATGCAATATTCTCATGCGTCCAACGTCCTTATGCATTTATGTAATTTCAAAGTGTAACTCCCATTCAAAATGTAACTCCCATTTTATTCATCATCTAAACGGGGGTTACATGCATGGTAATGTCTCCCATGCACCAATGTTTTTCCTTGCTCAAAATTTGGAGTTAAAACACTTCCCCTCTCATTCATACACTTCACTCACTTACAATAAAAATACATATTCATCCAACTCATTTATTCAACTCACCCAACCTAAGTCATTCATTTAATTTAACTTAACTAATAAATTCAACTCAACTTAACCTATCATTCATTTCAACTCAAACCAAACTCAAGCAATTAATAAACTTAAATTAACTAAGCTTGAACTCAAGCAATGGATAATTATGCCATTCACGACCCATTGGGTCCCATCTAGCCATTTTGACCCATTTATCAAAATTTGACCCAAATATGATTCTTGACCCGTTTAAATTCATCTTATCCATTTATTTGTTTTGTAAACAAACTACCATCCTTTGGGTCTTTGATTGAGCCATTGACCCATTTAAATTCAAATCAATTTTATCACAATGGCAATTCCGTAAATATGAATATTTTCATATAAAATGATAACTTTGAAATTCCAGGGTGTTACAATACAATATTCTTTTTATAATTTTCGTCCCGAAAATCGAACGAAGTAGGATTTCAAAGTAAATCATACAAACAATTCAGGGCGAGATGTTCTCATCTCCGATTCCAATTCCCAAGTGGCTTCCTCAACACCATGTCGATCCCATACCACCTTGACGAACTGAATCGCTCGGTTACGCAACACCCTTTGCTCACTCTCCAATATTCTGACCGGTTTCTCGACATATGTGACGTCGCTTTGCACATCTATATCTTGCACATTCAAAACATGAGACGGATCAGGGTTGTACTTCCTCAGCATCGACACATGGAATACATCATGTAAAGACGCCAATCGCGAAGGAAATGCCAACTGATAGGCTACATCTCCCATCCTTCTGATAATTGAAAACGGTCCCACATATCTTGGCGACAATTTTCCTTTCTTCCCAAATCTCATGTGCCCTTTTCGTGGCGAGACCTTCAAGAATACCATGTCTCCCACTTCAAATTCGAGAAACCTCCTCCTCTTATCAGCATAGCTCTTTTGCCGACTCTGTGCGGTCAACAAATGTTGACGTATCAACTGGATCTGTGCAGTAGTTTCTGCAACCATCTCGGGTCCTATCAGTGCATGTTTGCCAACCTCGGTCCAGCACACTGGTGACCTGCATGGTCTACCATACAAAGCTTCGAATGGTGCCATCTGGAGGCTTGCCTGGTAGCTATTGTTATAAGAAAATTCCACCAATGGCAAATGATCCTCCCATCCACCTTTGAAGTCTAGCATGCACGCCCTCAACATGTCCTCCAATGTTTGTATTGTTCTTTCCGATTGTCCATCGGTCTGTGGATGAAATGTTGTGCTAATAAGTAGATCGGTTCCCATGGCCGACTGCATGCTCTGCCATACCCTGCCGGTGAATCGGCCATCTCTATCAGACACTATAGTCTGTGGGATACCATGTAATCTGATGATGTCTTTGATATATCTCAGACCCAATGTCTCTGATGAATCCGTCATCTTGATAGGAATAAAATGCGCGGACTTGGTCAATCGGTCTACCACAACCCATATAGCGTCATTGCCCTTCGATGACCTCGGCAACCCCATCACAAAGTCCATGGAAATGTGCTCCCATTTCCATTCCGGCACTGCTAAGGGTTTGAGTAACCCTGGTGGCTTCTGATGTTCCGTCTTAACCTGCTGACAAGTTAAACAATGAGCCACGAACTCAGCAACGTCCTTCTTGAGTCCATGCCACCAATAATGTCTTTTTAAGTCATGATACATTTTTGTGCTACCCGGATCAATGGACAACTTGCTCTGATGTGCCTTTATCAGTAATTCTTTTCTGCAGCTTCTTGGCACATAAATTCTACCCCGGAACATAAGACCCTATCCTGGTTGTAATTCCCAATCCGGTACAACCTCGCCAATAGACATCTTGGCCCATGTCTCTGCCATTTCCGGATCTGTTCGTTGCTCCTGTTCAATCTTTGTAACCATGTTGGATCGTATGATCAAATTATACATACTCCCATGGTTTGTGATGTATAGATTAAACTCACGAATGGAATTCAACATCTCCCATTCAGTCCTGATCAAACATGCCACTGATGCATGAGACATGCGGCTGAGAGCATCCGCCACTTTGTTGGCCTTTCCCGGATGATATCGGAGCGCAAATTCATAGTCCGCCAGATATTCCATCCATCTGCGCTGCCTCAGGTTGAGCTCTTTCTGATCAAATAAATACTTCAAGCTCTTGTGATCTGAAAATACTTCAAACTTCTCACCATATAGATAGTGTCTCCAGCTTTTGAGAGCGAAGACCACCGCAGCTAATTCCAGATCATGTGTGGGGTAGAGGCGTTCATGTATCTTTAGTTGTCTTGAACCATATGCCACCACCCGATCACGTTGCATGAGTGAACATCCCAGTCCCTCTCCTGATGCATCACATTGTACTTCATAACCTTTGCCCCTTTCCGGCAAAACTAGAATAGGAGCAGTTGTAAGTATCTCTTTCAGCTCCTCAAATCTCAGATTGCACAACTCTGACCATTCATATTTGACTCCTTTCTGCGTGAGTCGAGTCAATGGGGATGCAATTTTGGAGAAGTCCATGATAAACTTCCTATAATATCAAGTCAAACCCAGAAAACTACGGATTTCAGTGACATTCTTTGGTGCTTTCCACTCACTTACTGCTGCCACCTTAGCCGGATCAACGGCTATACCATCTGCTGTTATAACATGCCCCAAGAATTTGACCTCAGGTAGCCAAAATTCGCATTTGCTTGCTTTGGCATACAACTGGTTTTGTCTCAAGGTGTTCAATACTATTCGTAGATGTTCAGCATGATCCTCCTGACTTTTGGAATAGATTAGGATATCGTCAATGAACACTATAACAAACCGGTCCAAATATGGACGGAAGATTCTGTTCATTAAGTCCATGAACACAGCCGGTGCGTTGGTAAGCCCAAATGGCATGACTACAAATTCAAATAGTCCATACCGTGTTCTGAAAGCTGTTTTTTCGATGTCTTCCTCCCTGACCCGGATTTGATGATAACCGGACATCAGGTCAATCTTGGAAAAATGACTGGATCCCCTCAACTGATCGAATAAATCATCGATCCTGGGTAGAGGATACTTGTTCCGAACAGTTAGCTGATTCAACTTCCGGTAATCCACACACATTCTGAGTGAACCATCCTTCTTTTTCACGAACAACACTGGAGCTCCCCATGACGATGTGCTGTTCCGAATGCACCCCAGTATGAGTAATTCATCAAGTTGCTTCTTCAACTCGGACATTTCTGCTGGTGCCATCCGATAATGGGGTAGAGACACTGGTGAGGTACCAGGATATAGCTTGATCTCAAAATTGAGCTCCCTCATAGGCGGTATACCAGGAAGTTCTTTTGGAAAGACATCAACAAATTCTTTCACAATTGCTGGAAGTTCAGTGACTGGTGCTTTGTTGATGACAATATTGTTCAACACCAAATGATGCAACCCTTCCTGCAGTCTGCTTTGCTTGTCGGTACGAACTATATACTGCTTTCCCTCGGGTGACCAAAATGTCACTCTTCGGTGATAACAATCAATATTGGCTTCATAACCAGCCAACCAGTCCATGCCAAATATAATATCGTACTCAGTCATGTCGAGTACCAAATAATTGAACTCAAATCTGAGTCCAGCGAGTTCTGTATTTATGGCCGTGCATATGAGTCCCAAAGACATGTCTCCGACAGGGGATACTACTGTGAGTGTGGTGGACAGCTTTTATACTAGTGTTCCAGTAGCAGTTATAAAGGATGCAGATATAAAAGAGTGCGATGCTCCAGAATCAAACAATGCATAAGCATAAGAACTATTGACAACGGCCATACCTTGAATCACAGAATGATCCACATCCTTAGGAGGTTCCAGAGCAAATAGTCGTCCAGATCCGGTAGGATTAGGCGCCCGTTCCGCCTGATTATATGTCCTGCCTCCTCGAGAGTTAGCTGGCCTAGCTGGTGGACGGAAAGATCCTCTGGAATATGAGAGCCTATTGAGCTTTGGACAGTCTCTCTTGAAGTGACCCGGCTGATTACAGTGGAAACAATTGTTCACCCCTCTGAATGACTGGGTGACTGATGCAGATGGGGAGGGCTGGTTGGGACGAAAGCTCCCCGCGGACCCAGTAGATGGTGAGGGTCTACTGAAGTTCGGACGGAACCTCTTGTTGGGTTGAAACCCGCCCCTCCCACTTGGAGCTCGACGATTGTCAAACCGCACTATTGCATTCAACTCCTGTTCTGCTATTGTGGCCTTGCTGACCACCTCAGCCAATGTGGTGTACTTAAATATGGTCACTTTGGCATTGATGTTTGGCCGTAGACCCCTCTCAAATTTTCTTGCCTTGCGAAGTTCTGTGTCCACCATATAGAATGCATAAATGGATAAACTGAGAAATTCACGGTGATACTCTGCCACCGTCATAGAGCCCTGTACCAAGGACAGAAAAAGTTCCGTCTGTCGCTCCTTCTCCTCCTCCGGAAAGTAATGTTCCAGAAAGGTTGCTGAAAACTCATTCCATGTCATGGCCGTCCTCTCCCTAACTGGTATGAGTTCCCTCTGCTTCTCCACCACCTCCCACCATTTACCGGCATCTTCTATCAATTGTGAAGTAGCCAGTAAAATCCTATTAGCATGACTCGAGATCTTAAGTAATTTTAAGATCTGAGTGATCTTCTTCAGCCAGTGCTCGGCTCCGACAGCCCCTTCCTTCCCTTTGAAGTAGGGAGGACGCTGTTGTTGAAATTCTCGTGCCATACCCCGGTCACTGGCATCCCTGGAACTTTCACTCCCACTCATATGTTGCTGGAGTACTGAGGTTACCACTGCTTGGACTAAGCCCTGAAGCTCAGGTGGCACATGTGGTATATGTACACCACTGATCCCTTCTTCTTCCTTCCGTGATGCATTCTCACTCCCCTTTTCTTCCCTCCAAGAGTGCTGTGATTCTTCCCCATTGTGAGACTTTTCATGAACAGCTTGCTCCTCAACAGGTTGGGTTGCCTCTTTCTCATGTATAGACGGCTCCTTCTCATGCACAGATTTTTCGTGTTGTGATAATACTTTCTCATGTTACGTGATTTGCAACACCTTTTCCTTCCCTTTCTGGTTCTGAGGGATCCTTTTCTTTGGAGCCATTTCCCTATGTCATAAAACATTATTGACTTAGTTTCCTCGTATAGTTTGTATTTTTCACAATTTTGGGGAGATTTCCAAATAAGCAAACTTGGTTTTCTATTTGTTTTTGAGGGAAGAGTCTCTAAATTCCCTATGTTTGTTTTTCTCAATTGGGGAGTATTGGGGAGTGTATATCCTATTTTGCTACGTTTGATAGATGAATAATAATGTACTTTTGCTATCTTTCACTGTTGTTCTCAGTTTGATTTGTTCAGTCCGAGTCCACGAAGTAAATTAATCCGGCCCCTAGTCAGCGGACTCCGAAGAGTCGGTCAGTTGGGATTCTTATCCGTCAGTGAGACATGAAACCGTCTTAATCTTACTTCGGAAGATTCAACTTCCCGTTTCGCTCTGATACCAACTGTAACACCCCGCCCTTTTCACTCTAATTTTCAGAGTTTATTTATTTTTTTAAATATAATACTAATCAACAAGTGATCGGGGCGGAATGTCACGACGCGAGTTAAGTTCGGATCTCTAAATCCGACCCTTAACTGGCCAAGCCCATGTGCGTATGAACTAAGTCCATAAAACTGATCCGCACATGGTACATATATAACTAGCGGAATTAATTTAGTCTAAATCTAACTGAGGTTATAATAGATCCTATGACTAATCCAAATTTCCATTTCTTAGATAGCAAAGTACCTTATTTATTCTCTAAAATTATTATATAACCTTAGTCTACTATTCATTCCAAACCATTCAAATAAATCCAACCATAGCATCTACTTAACTACTTATTACATGCCAACATCTAATTAACAAATTACATTGTCCAAATAAATCAAATAACAAGTCCATAAATAATCCATTCATAGTCCATTCCAATCATTCAAACCGCCCAAGTTTCCGTACTTGGTCCTCTTCTCCAACCACGTTCTTTCCTTTCCCTGCATCATCCACTAAGGATATAGATAGGGCGTTAGATCAACGCGCCCAGTAGTGTTTCCGAATAGGGCTACCACTTGGTTAGTCAAACATACAAATAATATAATGATAGTACATGTGTAACAAAATTCAATAAAAACATGCTATGTATGAAATGAACATGTAATGAGTCCCACCCATCACCATTCAACATAGACATCACTTGACGGGATTCTCATCGTCAAGGTAACCCACAGTGGTCTTTCGGACGCCCCGACGGAGTGTGGCCTCCGGATTCCTCCTGATGGGATTCTCATCATCAGGGTACCCCACAATGGTCTTTCGGACGCCCCGACGGAGTGTGGCCTCCGGTTACTACACCATCATCCCATGCCATGCATGAGATGTCTATGCAAACATGCCATTTGTAAATATATCATTTGATTCAAATAACTTATTCAAATAAACATAAAACAGCAATTAAATTATGTGGTTACAACAAGGTAGGAAACCTACAATAGTTGACTTTGTTCGACCCTTCCTTTGGACCGTCTTCCGATCACGGCTTGCTCACCGTTCTAAAAATCCGAATATCGTATGTACGTGGCAGCAAGTTAATCATTTATCCACCTGATTTCCAGCAAAGCTTAATGTTCCAAGAACCACCTAGTGGGGTTCGACCAAAGCCATAGCCGATCCTCATCCATTAAAACTTTGGTCATTTATTTAATTAAAACTTATCTAATTACCCAAACTTCTAAATGAACCTTGGTAGGGTTCGGCCATACATTATGACTGAACCTTACCACGTTGGTTTTAGCCCATTTATCCCATCATATGATCATTTTATTTTTGATCATTTCAGCCATAATTACGATTGTGCCATTGAGACCAACTTTTGCTTTAAATTAGCTAACTTCCATCACCTAACATAAAACCATCTATAGTGGGGTTCGGCCATACACACGGCTGAACCTTACCACTTAATTTGATCCTTCTTAAACCTTCCATATCTTCATATAAACTAACCATTATGTCCCACAATTACCATTAGTGGGGTTCGGCCATACACATGGCCGAACCTCACCAATGTGATTTTTATCCCCAATTTCCATCACTCATGTTGGCTGATTACTTACCCATATTAACTCCATAAACAACATATATTACTCTTAAATCAAAGCATATAAATAATACCTAATGTCCATCATAAACTTAACCCAATTATTCCACAAAACAGTCCATGGGTTTTCATGGTTTCCATGGTTTCCATGGGGTTCTCAACATGAAAACCAACATCATTTTACATGGGGTTCGGCCCTCTATGATGGCTGAACCCAATGATTACGTTTACTGTTTTTAAACCTCAATTAATCATGTAATAACAGTATATTAAAATCAGGTTTTTACCCTTCATACAACCATCCTAAAATTAGCCCAATTTCATAGGGTTCGGCCATGCTTATTGGCCGAACACCATGAAATTAATTTTGAACCTTTAACCCTTTATCTTGGGTCTGAAACCAGCACCCAAATCCATGTTTTTAACCATTCTAAAACATGTATTTACATCTTAAATAATAACCCAAAACAGTCCACCAACTTCATGGTTTATATGTTTCAAATACATCAAAACCAAACCATTATTTGCATGGGGTTCGGCCCTCCATGGTGGCCGAACCCTATGACCTTTGGTTTTGAATTTCTTAATCATTCATCTATGTCCAAAACAAACTTCCTTATTAATGTTTTCACCTTTTTAAAACACACACTTAAAATCATCTAAAAACAGTCCCATATTTGTATGGTTTTAATTTCCAAAAACCATCTAAATAAACCAATTATTTCCATGGGGTTTGGCCAACCAATGGGGCCGAACCCTTTGGTCCACCTTTTGATCTCATTCATGTACTTCTAACCAATATCTAACCCTTGTTAGATTCAGCCATCCAATGGCCGGATTATAATTCTTAATTAAAGATAGTTTATCGAAAACCTACCGTTTCCGCGACTCCTCCACTTGATCTTCACTCCCGCTTGTTCCTTCTTTTTTGCTGAACTTGTCTTGATTAAAAGGGATCAAACCAAGGACTGATTAACAACCAGCTGCTGCTCTTAGTGTTTGGGAAGACAAAGAACGACCAAGAGAAAGGGAGAGAGAGAGAGATGGGCACCCTTTGTTTAATCAAAACCAGCCCAAGGTTAACCTTGTGTAACTCCCATTGTCTTTACCCTAAACTTTATGTTACTTGGGGGTTTCATCATGAGATGAAACCTCCCCATGTTCCCAACGTCCCTTGTTGATTGGACTTGTGTAACCCCCCCTTCTTAACTCCTTTTCTTATTACCTTTGCATGTGAGAGTTTCATTTAAAAATGAAACTCTCCTAGGCTCCAACGATTTTAGCCCTAGCTTAATTTGTATCACCTTCATCTTCCATTAGTGCACCGTTTGGGAGTTTCCATCCTTGAGATGAAACTCCATGTCCATTCATTTCTCATGCTTGATTTGAATATTTGAAATAAGTAATTCCTCACCCTTGATGCAGCCCATGTGTAACCGCCACCTCTTAATGCTCATCAACGTCCCATGTGATTCCATTTCATCTTTGAGATGAAACTCTTGCCCTACCTTCAACTTGTAAACCAAGAGTTGAATTTGAAATGCCATTATTTCTTTGTGTAACTTCATAAACAGCAGCTCCAACTTTGGGGTTTACTTACATGAAAATAATAATCCAAACTACACCAACGTCTTCCATGTATAATTTTGTGATTATTTGCATTCTCTACTTTATTGATCTCTCATTATCCTTGCATTTGTACCTCTCAAAACAGCCATCCCACTAACTTCATTGTAGCTGTTACATGCATGCAATATTCTCATGCGTCCAACGTCCTTATGCATTCTATGTAATTTCAAAGTGTAACTCCCATTCAAAATGTAACTCCCATTTTATTCATCATCTAAACGGGGGTTACATGCATGGTAATGTCTCCCATGCACCAACGTTTTTCCTTGCTCAAAATTTGGAGTTAAAACACTTCCCCTCTCATTCATACACTTCACTCACTTACAATAAAAATACATATTCATCCAACTCATTTATTCAACTCACCCAACCTAAGTCATTCATTTAATTTAACTTAACTAATAAATTCAACTCAACTTAACCTATCATTCATTTCAACTCAAACCAAACTCAAGCAATTAATTGTAACACCCCGCCCTTTTCACTCTAAATTTTCAGAGTTTATTTTTTTTTTTTTATAATAATAATCAATAAGTGATCGGGGCGGAATGTCACGACACGAGTTAAGTTCGGATCTCTAAATCCGACCCTTAACTGGCCAAGCCCATGTGCGTATGAACTAAGTCCATAAAACTGATCCGCACATGGTACATATTTACTTAGCGGAATTAACTTAGTCTAGATCTAACTGAGGTTATAATAGAACCTATGATTAATCCAATTTCCATTTTTAGATAGCAAAGTACCTTATTTATTTTCCAAAATCACTAACCGATCTTAACTAATCGTTTAATCCAAACATCCAACGTAAAACAAACCATAGCATCTAATTAACTACATTATTACATGCCAACATCTAATTTAACAAATTACATTGTTCCAAATAAATCATCCATAAATAATCCATTCATAGTCCATTGCAATCATTCAAATCGCCCAAGTTTTCGTACTTGGTCCTCTTCTCCAATCACGTTCTTTCCTTTCCCTGCATCATCCACTAAAGATATAGATAGGGCGTTAGATCAACGCGCCCAGTAGTGTTTCCGAATAGGGCTACCACATGGTTAGTCAAAATCATGCAAATAGTATAATAGTTATGCAAGTGTGACAAATTCTATAAAAATATGCTATGTATGAAATGAACATGTAATGAGTCCCACCCATCACCATTCAACATAGCCATCACTTGACGGGATTCTCATCGTCAAGGTAACCCACAGTGGTCTTTCGGACGCCCCGACGGAGTGTGGCCTCCGGATTCCTCCTGATGGGATTCTCATCATCAGGGTACCCCACAATGGTCTTTCGGACGCCCCGACGGAGTGTGGCCTCCGGTTACTTCCCCATCATCCCATGCTATGCATGAGATGTCTATGCAAACATGCCATTTGTAAATATAACATTTGATTCAAATAACTTATTCAAATAAACATAAAACAGCGAATAAGTGGTGTGGTTACAACAAGGTAGGAAACCTACAGTAGTTTACTTTGTTCGATCCTTCCTTTGGACCGTCTTCCGATCACGTCTCGCTCACCGTTCTAAAAATCCGAATACCCTATATACATGGCAGCAACTTAATCATTTATCCACCTAATTTCCAGCAAAGCTTTATGTTCCAAGAATCACCTAGTGGGGTTCGGCCAAAGCCATAGCCGAATCTCATACATTGGTCATTCATTTATTTAATTAAAACCTATCTAATTACCCAAACTTCTAAACGAACCTTAGTAGGGTTCGGCCATACATTATGGCTGAACCTTACCACTTTGGTTTTAGCCCATTTATCCCATCATATGATCATTTTATTTTTGATCATTTCAGCCATAATTACAATTATGCCATTGAGACCAACCTTTGCTTTATATTAACTAACTTTCATCATCATACATAAAACCATCTTTAGTGGGGTGCAGCCATACACATGGCTGAACCTCATCACCTAATTTGATCCTTCTTTAACCCTCCATATACTCATATAAAATCAACAATTATGTCCCACAATCATCATTAGTGGGGTTCGGCCATACACATGGCCGAACCTCACCAATGTGATTTTATACTCCATTTCCATCATTCATATTGGCCGATTACCTACCCATACTAACTCCATAAACAACATATATTATTCTTAAATTAAAGCATATAAATAATACCTAATGTTCATCATAAACTTAACCCAATTATTCCACAAAACAGTCCATGGATCTTCATGGTTTCCATGGTTTCCATGGAGTTCTCAACATGAAAACCCACACCGTTTTACATGGGGTTCGGCCCTCCATCATGGCTGAACCCAATGATTACATTTACTGTTTTTAAACCTTAATTAACCAGGTAATAACTGTATATCTAAATCAGGTTTTTAACCTTCAAAACAATCCTCCAAAATTAGCCCAATTTCATAGGGTTCGGCCATGTATATTGGCCGAACACCATGAGATTAATTTTGAACCTTTAGTCCTTCATCTTAGGTCTGAAACCAGCACCCAAATCCATGTTTTTAAACCATTGTAAAACATGTACTTACATCTTAAATTAATAACCCAAAACAGTCCATCAACTTCATGGTTTATTTGTTCCAAACACATCCAAAACAAACCATTATTTGCATGGGGTTCGGCCCTCCATGGTGGCCGAACCCTATGTCCTTTGGTTTTGAGTTTCTTAATTATTCATCTATGTCCAAAATAACTTCCTTATCTATGTTTTAACCTTTTTAAAATACACACTTAAAATCATCTAAAAACAGTCCCAAAATTGTATGGTTTTAATTTCCAAAAACCATCTAAATAAATCCAACATTTCCATGGGGTTTGGCCATCCAATGGGCCGAACCCTATGGTCCATCTTTTGATCTCATTCTTGTACTTCTAACCAACATTTAACCCTTGTTAGATTCAGCCATCAAATAGCCGGATCATATTTCTTAATTAAACAACATAGTTTATCGAACACCTACCGTTTCCGCGACTCCTCCACTTGATCTTTACTCCCGCTTGTTCCTTCCCTTTTTGCTGAACTTGTCTTGATGAAAAGGAATCAAACCAAGGACTGATTAACAACCAGCTACTGCTCTTAGTTCTTGGGAAAACAGAGAACGGCCAAGAGAAAGGGAGAGAGAGAGAAATGAGCACCCTTTGTTTAATCAAAAACCAGCCCAAGTTAAACTTTGTGTAACTCTCATTGCCTTTACCCTAATCTTTATGTTACTTGGGGGTTTCATCATGAGATGAAACCTCCCCATGTTCCCAACGTCCCTTGTAAATTGGACTTGTGTAACCCCCCCTTTTCTTAGGTTCTCACATGGGAGTTTCACTTTGAAATATAACCCCCATGTGTTACACCGTCCCTTGTTGTTGTCTCTCCATTTTTGGCTTATGTAACAGCCACCTCTCTTAAGTGTAACTCCACCAACAGCAGCTCCAATCAACCCCATTTGGCCCTCATTAACGTCCCATGTGGGAGTTCCATCATTGGAATAAAAACTCCCCACTTCCAAGTGTGAAAACACATTGATATTCCCATTGATTTATTACATAATTTGAATTTAAAATGCTGTAATCTTTTGTGTGTAACTCCTCCAATCAGCTACCTATTTTATTCTCCAACCTTGGAGTTACATGCATGAACCATCAATCCATGTATAGCTGTCTTTTGAAGACCAACCAATGCTCTCTAACCATTTCCAACGTGTAACACACTTGCATTTGAAATCACACTCCCACCTCCAACATCTTCCATGTATATCTTTGTAATTATTTGCATCCTCCTTCATTCATGCATTTGTAACTCTCCAAGCCATCACTCTCTTATCTACATGGTAGCCGTTACATGCATGAATTGCTCATGCATGCAGCCAACGTCCCTTGCAACCTTTGTGACTTCAATAAGTAACTCCCATACAAAATGTAACTCCCATTTTTATTCATCACCTAAATGGGGGTTACATGCATGGTATTGTCTCCCCATGCACCAACGTTTTTCCTTGCTCAAAATTGGAATTTAAACCACTTCTCCTCCCATTCACACACTTCACTCACTTACATTAATAATACATATTCATTCAACTCATTTATTCAACTCACCCAAACTAAGTCACTCATTTAATTTAACTTAACTAATAAATTCAACTTAACTAAACCAACCATTCATTTCAACTCCAACCAAACTCAAGTAATTAATAAACTTAAATTTACTAAGCTTGAACTCAATCCATGGTTAATCATGCCATTCACACGACCCATTGGGTCCCATCTAGCCATTTTGACCCATTTATCAAAATCTGACCCAAATATGATTCTGGACCCGTTTAAATTTATCTTACCCATTTATTTGTTTTGTAAACCAACTATCATCCTTTGGGTCTCGATTGAGCCATTGACCCATTTAAATTCCAATCAATTTTTATCACAATGGCAATTCCGTAAATATGAATATTTTCACATAAACTGATAACTTTGAAATTCCAGGGTGTTACATTAATAAACTTAAATTAACTAAGCTTGAACTCAATCCATGGTTAATTATGCCATTCACGACCCATTGGGTCCCATCTAGCCATTTTGACCCATTTATCAAAATTTGACCCAAATATGATTCTTGACCCGTTTAAATTCATCTTATCCATTTATTTGTTTTGTAAACAAACTACCATCCTTTGGGTCTTTGATTGAGCCATTGACCCATTTAAATTCAAATCAATTTTATCACAATGGCAATTCCGTAAATATGAATATTTTCATATAAAATGATAACTTTGAAATTCCAGGGTGTTACAAGGGGGATAGTGACCCTACATATCAACTGGACGAGGAGGAATATGACTCGTCATATCGACCAGAGGAGGAAGAGAACAATAACCTGACTGTACCCTATGTGCCTCCTGAACTGCACAGCTTGGTACAAGCTGTAGTAATATCTGTCCTCCAACAACACATGAGCGGAGGAGGAAACACGAGTGAAAATAATGACCGTAACATGCTCAGAGATTTTCAACAGTAGCGCCCACCTTACTTCAAGGGTAAAGAAGGGCCAGTCGGAGCCGAAAACTAGTTGGAGAAGATTTCTCACATATTGACTCTTTTGAACATCAAGAGTCATGCTCATAAAATACTATTGGCCACGTCACAGCTGGTAGATGACGCTGCCAAATGGTGGAAGGTGGTGGAGAAACAACAGGCACTTGTACCAAGAAGAGAAAGAGTTGCTATGACCTGGGAGCAATTCTCAGCAACATTCCTATAGCGCTACTTTCCGGAGGAAGAAAGAGAGTGACAAATTCAGGCCTTTATGACTTTGGTGCAAGGTTCAATGACAGTGGCTGAGTATCACCAAGAATTCCTCAACCTGTCAATCTATGCATACTATATTGTGGACACGGAATACCAAAAGGCTCGCAAGTTCGAGCGTGGGTTACGGCCAAACATAAGGGCAGGGTAACCGTGTTCAAAGCAGCCACGCTGGCAGAAGTGGTCAGCAGGGCAAGCATTGTGGAGCAAGAGATGGCGGAATTTGTAAAAGTGGACAACTGCCGAGCTCCGAGTGGGAGGGGTGCGTACCAACCCAACAAGAGGTTCAGATCGAACTTCGGCAGACCTTCGCCGTCTATTGGATCAAGTGGGGGCTTTCGCCCCAACCAGCCCACTCAATCTGTGGCAGTCACACAAGCTTCTCAAGGAATGAACACCTGCTTTCATTGTGATCAACCAGGTCACTACAAAAAGGACTGCCCAAAGCTTAACAGGCTGTCATACTCCAGAGGATCATCTCGTCCACCAGCTAGACTGGCAAACTCCAGAGGAGGCAGAATGCAAGGCCGAGGGGGTTGAAGGTCTAACCCTGCTGGAGCGGGAGGATTATTTACACTAACTTCTCAAGAGGAAGAGGAAGAGGATCATCCTGTGATACAAGGTATGGCGGTAGTGAGTAGCTCATATGCATATGCACTATTTGATTCCGGAGCATCACACTCCTTTATAGCTGCATCGTTTATTATTGCTACTAGTACATTAGTTCAAAGATTAGCCACAACACTTACTATTGTATCCCCTGTAGGAGATTCGGCATTGGGACTTATATGTACAGCGGTTAACACCGAATTAGCTGGATTCAAATTTGAATTCAATTATCTAGTGCTGGACATGTCTGAATATGATATTATATTCAGTATGGATTGGTTGGCGAAGTTTCATGCCAACATCGACTATTATTATCGAAGAGTGACATTTAAGTCACCCGAGGGCAAACAATATGTAGTCCGTGCAGATAAACAAAGTGGATTGTAGGAAGGGTTAAACCACGTGGTATTGAATAATATCACCATAAATAAAGCTCCAGTTACTGAACTTCCGGCAATTGTACAAGAATTTGCGGATGTATTTCCAAAGGAACTCCCTGGTTTACCACCAATGAGGGAGATTAACTTCGAGATCAGGCTGTACCCTGGCACAGCACCAGTGTCGTTACCACACTATTAGATGGCACCAGCAGAGATGTCAGAACTAAAGAAGCAGATTGATGAACTGCTTAGGCTGGGTTGCATCCGGAACAGTACATCATCGTGGGGAGCACCAGTACTGTTTGTGAAGAAGAAGGACGGTTCACTACGGATGTGCGTGGACTACCGGAAGCTGAATCAGCTAACAGTTTGGAACAAGTACCCTCTACCTAGGATCGATGATTTATTCGATCAATTGAAGGGTTCCAGCCATTTTTCAAAGATTTATTTGATGTCTGGTTATCACCAAATATGGGTTAGGGAGGAAGATATAGAGAAGATGGCTTTTCGGACGCGGTATGGACTGTTTGAGTTCGTGGTCATGCCATTTGGACTCACGAATACGCCGGCAGTGTTCATGGATTTGATGAACAGAATCTTCCGTCCCTATTTAGATCAATTTGTAATTGTATTCATTGATGATATCCTGATCTATTCTAAGAGTCAGGAGGAACATGCAGAGCATTTATGTATAGTCTTGAATACGTTGAGGCAGAATAAGCTATATGCCAAGGCCAGTAAATGTGAATTCTGGTTATCCGAGTTCAATTTCTTGGGAAATGTCATAACCGAAAACGGTATAGCCGTGGATCCAGCAAAAGTGGCGGCAGTAAGTGAATGGAAAGCACCAAAGAATGTGACCGAGATCCGCAGTTTCTTAGGGCTGGCGGGTTATTATCGGAAATTTATCATGGACTTTTCCAAGATAGCGTCTCCGTTGACTCGACTTACTCAGAAAGGAGTCAAGTATGAGTGGACAGATCAGTGTAACCGGAGATTTGAAACGCTGAAAGAAAAACTTACAAGCGCTCCTGTTTTAATTTTGTCGGAAAAGAGCAACGGTTATGAAGTACAATGCGATGCTTCAGGAGAAGGAATAGGGTGTTCATTCATGCAAGGTCATCATGTGGTGGCATATGGGTCAAGACAGTTAAAAATACATGAACGTCTTTATCCCACACATGGCCTAGAGCTAGCTGCAGTGGTCTTCGCTCTCAAAAACTGGAGACACTACTTGTACGGCGAAAAATTTGAGGTATTTTTTTATCACAAGAGTTTAAAATATTTATTTGATCAAAAGGAGCTCAATCTAAAGCAGCGTAGATGGATGGAGTATCTGGCGGATTATGAATTCGAGCTTCGATACCATCCAGGCAAGGCGAACAAGGTGGCGGACGCTCTTAGCCGCCTATCTCATGCATCGGTCGCATGCTTGATCAGAACAGAATGGGAGATCCTACACACCATTCGAGAGTTCAATCTTCATATCAACAACCGTGGAAGTATGTATAATTTGATCATACGGTCCAATATAGTCACCAAGATTGAACAAGAACAAAGAACAGATCCGGAAGTGGAGGACATTTGGGCCAAGATGTCTACTGGCACCGTTGTACCGGAATGGGAATTACGACCAGGACAGGGTCTTGTATTCCGGGGAAGAACTTATGTGCCAAAGAGTTGCAGGAAAGAGCTACTGATTGAGGCACATCAGTCCAAGCTCTCTATCCATCCGGGCAGTACCAAAATGTACCATGACTTAAAGAGGCATTATTGGTGGCATGGACTAAAAAGGGATGTGGCAGAATTCGTGGCACATTGTCTAACTTGTCAGCAAGTTAAGAATGAACACCAAAAGCCACCTGGGTTGCTCAAACCCTTAGCAGTGCCAGAATGGAAATGGGAACACATTTCTATGGACTTTGTATCGGGGTTGCCAAGGTCTTCAAGGGGCAATGACGCTATATGGGTCGTAATCGACCGACTGACCAAATCTGCACATTTCATTCCTATCAAGATGACAGATTCATCTGAAACGTTGGGTCGGCGGTATATTAAAGAAATCATTCGACTACATGGCATTCCTCGAACAATAGTATCGGACAGAGATGGCCGTTTTACCGGCAGAGTATGGCAAAGCATGCAGTCAGCCATGGGGACAGACTTATTGACTAGCACCGCTTTCCATCCACAGACTGATGGACAGTCTGAAAGGACAATACAGACCTTGGAAGACATGCTGAGAGCATGCATGTTAGATTTCAAGGGTGGATGGGAGGACCATTTACCACTGGTGGAGTTCTCCTATAATAACAGCTATCAGGCAAGCCTTCAAATGGCTCCTTATGAGGCTTTATATGGTAGACCGTGTAGGTCGCCGGTATGTTGGACAGAGGCTGGAGAACCTGCATTGATCGGACCAGAACTAGTCGCGGAGACTACTGCGCAAATAAAGTTGATATGCCAACACTTACTGACTGCACAGAGTTGGCAGAAAAGTTATGCTGATAAAAGGAGACGGTTTCTGGAATTTGAAGTGGGAAAGGTCTCCCCACGGAAGGGACATATGAGGTTCGGAAAGAAAGGAAAACTGTCACCAAGATTTGTGGGACCGTTTTCCATCATGAGAAGAGTGGGGGAGGTGGCTTATCAGATAGCACTCCCATCACAATTAGCAGCTCTACACGATGTGTTCCACGTGTCGATGCTAAGGAAATACAATCCGGATCCATCCCATGTTTTAAATGTTCAAGATATTGAAGTACAAAGCGACGTGACGTACGTCGAGAAGCCGGTCAGGATAGTGGAGACCGAACAAAGGGTGTTACGAAACAGAGCGATTCAGTTCGTAAAAGTGGTATGGGACCGTCATGGTGATGAAGAGGCCACGTGGGAACTTGAGTCGGAGATGAGAACAGCTCACCCCGAATCATTTGTGTAATTTAATTTGAGAACCCTACTTCACTCGATTTTCGGGACGAAAATTTTAAAAAGAGGGTTATATTGTAACACCCCAATTTCTCAATGAAGTGGAAAATTACCAAAATGCCCCTGAGTTGTTAAATTAATTATTTTGTGATGTTAAGTAAGGAAATAGTGGGCCCATTGCTCAAAATAAAATCATATGAGCACATTATGAATGTTAAGTTTGATTGGTTGGGTAATTTTCAACATTTGGGTCAAAAATGGCTAAATGGGTCAAAGGGCCCAAATGGGACCCATCGGGTCAAAATGGATGATTTGACCGTTTTGTGAACTTAAATTAAATGGGGTTAAGCCTATTTGATTGTAAATCAAGTGGAGGAAAAATGGGTAGGCCTGACCCATATGTAAAAACCAGTCACAAATGACCAAAATACCCATAATTGGGTCATGGAGCCAAAAACGGGTCAAGGAGCCAAAAGTGGACCCAACGGGTCGGGTTGACTAGTTTGACCACGGATGACCGTGTGGGCCCTCAATTGAACTCAAGTGTGAGATAATTCAGCTTGAGTTGGACTGATTTGGAGTGAGTCTAAATTAAGAAAAGAGTTGACTCAAATATGGAGCATTAAATGTGATGAGTTGGTTTGGAATAAAAATATCTTGAGTTGGGTGAGTCAAAATGGAAATCCAAGGGACTGTAAATCAGTGAGTTTAATGGTAATTTGAAAAGGTTGGCTGGTCTCAAACCAACCAAAACAAGTCCCACACGTTGGGGACTTGTTTTGGTGAGTTCAATGGTGTATGATTAATGGAAAAACATGGGTTTTGAGATGAGTTGCTTGGGGATCTGAATGGCTACATGGGTAGCTGCCAAGGGGTGCCTTGGAGGGCACCCAATGCCCATCGTTTTGTGCATGGATTGATGAGGAAGTGGAGGGGTTATGGTGGCTGAAATACAAAACCAAGGAACACCATCACTTGGCCGATTTATCATTGCAAAGCCTAAGATTTTCCTCATCTCTCTCTCCCTCTCTCCTCTCTCCAATTCGTTGTTCTTCCTAGCTGGAACATCAGAGGATTTTACACTAGTAGATCAAGCACAAAACAGCAAAAGAAAAGAAGAAATAAAAGGGAGAAAACAAGGATCAAAGACAAGGAGGAAGTTTGGAAAATTTGGTAAGTATCTTTATGATATTTTGGTTTAAAAACATAAAACAAGTAGGGTATGTATTGGCCCATGGTCATGGCCGAATACACCAATGTTTAACCTTGATTATGGAGGATTTAAATGGTGAAAATGACCATTGGGTTCGGCCACCATGGAGGGCCGAACCGCATGTAAAAGATTGCATGGTTTTCATGTTTTGGAAACATGAAAACCATGGGTTTTATGGACTGATTTTTTGGGTCATTTTGTGGCCGAAATAAGTAAGGTTTTAAAGTGTGATGATAAGGTTTAAAGGATGGAAATTGAGAACATGGAGTTCGGCCACTTTGGATGGCCGAACCCCATGGAAACAATTGGTTGATTTGGATGGTTTTTGGAATTTAAAACCATACAAGTATAGGACTGTTTTTAGATGTTTTTATTGGACATAAAATGTATGTTTTAAAAAGGTTAAAATATGGACTTGAAGGTCATCAAGGACTGAAGTTTATATGGTCTAAATCAGTGGATTAAAAGATGGAAATGGACCATTGGGTTCGGCCACTTTGCATGGCCGAACCCCATGGAAACAAGTGGATGATGGTGATGGTTTTTGGAAATTAAAACCATATAAAATGATGAACTGTTATGGGTGTTTAAATCATGAAATTGGATGGCATGTTTGGGCCGTGGAATGGCCGAATACTTCAAGAAAATAAAACCTTGGATTAAGTTGATTAAAATGGTGTAAGTGTATCATTGGGTTCGGCCACATGGGATGGCCGAACCCCATGATCTTGTTTGAGTAATTGGTTGGTTTTTGAAAGGTAAAACCCGATAATTCTATGTTGTTGATGACATGATGATTGGAGGTTTAAAAAAAAATTGTAAGAATAACCATTGGGTTCGGCCAACATGGAGGGCCGAACCCCATGTAAAAGAGGGTTGGTTTTCATGTTAGGAAACATGGAAACCATGGACCTTTGTGGACTGTTTTTGGTATGGTTTTTGGAGAGATAAAACCATACCAATGGTGGAGATTTTTATGTGATAAGGGTACTGATTTTGGGTTGGCCATAGGATGGCTAAACTATGTGTTTAACATGGCTAAGGGTAGAGCCAATTGGTATTTAAATAATGGAGCTGTTTTTGGGATAAATGGACTAAAGTTTATGGTTTTCTTATGAGATTTAAATGTGATAAGCCTACTGATTTGGCTCAGCCTATGGATGGCTGAACCATGTAATAACCTTGGAAAAAGGGTATAACCTAAGTTAAATACCTAGGTTAAAGTTATTGGCACCAATGGCATGTTTGTAAATAAGGGTCACAATCATGAGATGAAAGATGGACCTAAGTGAAATAAGTGTGGTTCGGCCAAGCTGTATGGCCGAACCCCACCTATAAACATTTGTTTCGGGTAATATTTCTATGGTCATAAATTATTATAAAAGATGAGCCAATGGCAAAAATTGTAAATATGAGCAATAAGGGAAGGACTTGAAAGAAGGACCAAATCAAGATGTTTTGGGTTTTATATGTGAATGGATATTTAAGTGACAATATGATTTACTGATTATTGTATCACAAGGTGACGAGAGTTGAACGACGAACGAGTCGTGACCGGATAAAGCCTAAGAAAGAACGGACGCTGAAGTGATTCTTCAGTAGGTTTCCTACCTACTTGTAACACAGTTTTGCCCCAGTTTTTCTTATGAGACTTTTGCTTTAATATATGTGTTTCAAATGATATATTATGCATTAACAAATGGCATACAGGCATTGGCATCTCAAGCATAGACATGGGATTATGAATGAGGTTTTTACAGTGTTTCAAGTTATAAGTTACGTCCTGCCTCGGTGGTGCAAGTCACGCCAGGAGGAGTAACATGATGATCATAGTCACATTGGTCTCCTTAGGCGATCAGAGTCCCGCCAGGAAGACTAATACGTGATATGAATCAGTCAATGATGAAGAGATAAAGGTGTGTTGTAATTTACCTTGTCGGTGCAAGGCACGTCAAGTGATGGCTATGAATGTACATGATGGGGGATGCTCATTGCATGTGCATACATCATAGCATTGTTTTACTTGTTTTTAATGATCATTTAATATGATATATATTCATGTTTTATATGCTAACATGTGGTAGCCTTGATTCGGGAATCTACTGGGCGCGTTGATCTAACGTCCTATTTCTATCCTCAGAGGAGATTGCAGGTACAAGTAAAAGGAAAAAGAAGGTCGATGACCGGGAGGGGAGCCAAGCCTAAGCGCATGAATGATGGATTGGATTACTTTATAATTGTTGTTTATTTGATACTTTATTATGGACATGTAATAAAGTAGTTACTTGCTATGGTTTGTTTAGGATATTGACATTGTATGGTTGATTTATGTAATTATTAGTTGAGACTGGTACTGGCTATCTTTTCATATTATTCCGTAGTTAACTTATACTATTCCGCAAGTTGATGTTAATTCCATGTGTGTTTCATATTCATGGTCTAGTCCATGTCCACATGGGTGGCCAGTTAATGTTCAGACTTAGGTAGTCTGAACTTAACTCGTGTCGTGATGCCGCCCGCTCTCTTTCGATGTTTTATTATTACTATTAAAACAAAAATTAGACTCTGAAATACTTGGAAAGGGCGGGGCGTTACAATAAGATGCTCAGGACACTACTCATATTATCTTCTGGATTGGACCATGGAGATGTATTGAGTTAGGCCTAGAGAGATAAACAAAATCACTCAGTGCTCGATCCCTTCTTTTCTACCTAGCAGTAAAATTAATCGTTGCGCTATAGGTAGCTATCGGGCGGCGTTTCCGCTGTGCCACGAATAGAGGGTATCGACGTGGAAGTGAGCATACAAGACAATAAGACAACAAGGGTTATTATCATTTTTAATTTTAAGAATTTGGGTCTAAAAAACATAACATCAAATCCAAGAATCAAGATCTAACATGAAATCCTAAGTTAAGAAATCCAAACAAAATTTTAAGAACACTTCTGGGTGCCTCAAAACACGCCTCGGGACCAGGTACTGTGGCAGTGGCTTTTGACCTTCGTAGCCACTACCTAAAAACTGGGTTTTACAGAACCTTCAGGACTTGGGTTCAGTACTTCGGAACTTCCGAAGTTCAGATCTCGGAACTTGGTGTGTACAAAATTTTACTTTAACTAGAAAGCGCACGAATCTATTGAAGTGTAGAAGTGCAAGAACGAGGTCGAACCCACAGGAACTTGTTTAAGAAAATCGGAAAAACTAATTAAATGTAACGTCCCGCCCTCTCTGAGAAATCAGAGTCTAATTTTTTTTATAAATAGTAATATAACATCGGAAGAGAGAGGGCGGCGTCACGACGCGAGCTAAGTTCAGATTTCCTAAGTATCATGTATCATTTCTCAATTTGGGGAAATCTTGATGTTCTCCTGTTCTCGTGGAAAAACCCCCCTAAGTATCATGTGTTACTTCTCAATTTGGGGATATTGGGGAAGTATATCCAATTTTGCTATGTTTGGTAAATCCAAATTTGATGACTGTACTTGCTTTGCTATCTTTCATTGTCGTTCTCAGATTGATTGTTCAGTCTGAGTCACTGGAGGTAAATTAATCCAGCCCCCAGTCAGCGGACTCCGAAGAGTCGATCAGTTGGGATTCTTATCTTTTAGTGAGACATGAAACCGTCTTAATCTTACTTCGATGATTCAACTTCCCGTTTCGCTCTGATACCAACTGTAACGCCCCACCCTCTCCGAGATTCAGAGTCTAATTTTTTTTAATAACAATATAACATCGGACGAGAGCGGGCGGCGTCACGACGCGAGCTAAGTCCGGACTATCCAAGTCCGACCCTTAACTGGCCACCCATGTGTGCATGGACTAAACCCATGAAAGACAAACCACACATGGAACTAATCAAGTTATACGGAATAAACTAGAATAACTGCAGAATTAGGCTGAATAGATAGCAAGTACAAGTCTCAATTATTAAAAGAACTTAATCCAACCATCCATTGTCAATATCATAAACAAACCATAGCAAAGGTATCAACTTATTACATGTCCATAAAAGAAATCCAAATAACAGTAAATTATAAAAATCATTCCAACATCAAGCTCTTAAGCTTGGCTCCCTTCCTGGTCATCGTCCTTCTCTTTCCCCTTCCTTGTTCCTGCATTATCCTCTAAGCATAGAATTAGGGCGTTAGATCAACGCGCCCAGTAGGTTTCCAATCAGGGCTACCACATGGTTAGCATATAAAACATGCATATGTATCATGGTACATGATTATCAATAAAACATCTGAAAACAATGCTATGTATGTAAGTGCATATGTAATGAGTCCCACCCATTACCAGTATACATAGCCATCAAGTTCTTTCACAGTGTTTTTTCATTGGGACTCACACGATAAGGTAATCCACAGTAATCCTCATTTCCTGTGGAAAGACTCTCATCATTGAGTTGTTTCACAGTGTTCTTTCTTTGGGACTCATGCGATAAAGTAATCCACAGTAATCCTCATTTCTTGTGGAAAGACTCTCATCATTGAGTTATTTCACAGTGTTCTTTCATTGGGACTCTCAAGTCAAGGTAATCCATAATCATCACCCCATGCCATGCATGAGATGTCAATGCATTGTATATCATTTGTAAATACATAACTCATCATTCAAAACCACATTTGAAACATAATATCAAATACAACATATCTCATAAAAACATGATAAAACAAAATCATAATTGTGGTTACAAGTAGGTAGGGAACCTACCAAAGATTAGCTTCGGTGTTTGTTCTTTCTTAAAGCATCACTTGCTCACGACTTGCACGTCGTTCAACTTCCTTCACCTTGTGATGTAACGGTAAGTAAATCATATTATCAATTAAATGTCCATTCACATCTAAGACCCAAAAACCATCTTGTGGGGTTCAGCCATACCCATGGCCGAACCTCACCCACTTTAATTTGATCTCTTTTAATTTGGATTAACACCACCCAAATAATTTATTGACAACCTCAATCCACAAAATATCACTTGGTGGGGTTCGGCCATACTACATGGCCGAACCACACCATATTGGTTTGAGCCCCTTTTTCAAGTCCTTTGCTCTTTTCCTTCATATTTACAATTATGCCACTAGGCTAAGTCTTGTTAAAACCAATATCTATAACCAAACCACCTTAGTGGGGTTCGGCCATACAACTTGGCAGAACCTACCAATCCAATTTGGATCTCTTAATCCATTCATAATTGTATCATGCTTAAACTTTAGAACCACTATTCATTTCCATGAAATTGATTCATAAAACCCATAATTATGGTCCATGGGGTTCGGCCATACACATGGCCGAACCCAATGGCTCCCTTGGTTCAATAATTTTAACCTATGTACTTAACTTAGGCTCCACTCTTTTACCAAGATAACTACATGGTTCAACCATCCAATGGCTGACCCAATACAATACCCATTTCTCCATTTTTAATCACATAAACCCCCATAAAATGACCCATGGGGTTTGGCCATTCACATGGCCGAACCTTATGGTTCTTTTGATGGAATTTTTCCAACACTTCTACATATTTCAAACCATTGATAAATTCAGCATATCATGACCTAATTAAAACATGTAAATACCTCCACCACCGGTATGTTTTGTGGACTTCACAACCATAGCCCAACCAAATGAATTTCATGGGGTTCGACCAATCATGGTGGCCAAACCCAATGGTATATATTTTTTACCATTATACACAACTTTTATCCAAGATTTAATTCCCATAATAACACCATAATCTTGTATGGTTTTTCTCTCTCAAAACCATCAAAATCACCATACAATAATCATATGATTTCATGGGGTTCGGCTATACTCATTGGCCAAACCCTATGGCCTTTGATTTGAACCTCTTAAACATTTATCTTATGTCTAATTTAATCATCCAAAATAGTCCATCATTTGCATCGTTTTAACTTACAAAAACCATCAACATGACCCTAACATTTCATGGGGTTCGGCCAACCAAGGTGGCTGAACCCTATGGCCCATATTTTCTAACTTTTAAATCTCATCATACAATTTTTAAACCAATGATTAATTCAGCCATACATGACCAAATCATGACCTTTAAATCCCTGATTCATAATCCTTCATCTTGCATCTTAAATACATATAATTCTCCATAATTTTTGCATGGTTTTTAGCCTCCAAAACCATCAATCTTAACCAAATAATTTCATGGGGTTCGGCCATCCAAGGTGGCCGAACCCCATGATCCATTTCATCATTTTTAAACCACCATTACCCAAGGTTTAAACCTTGATGCATTCGGCCATGCCCATGGCCCAAAACATGTTCCATTTGTCTCATCTTATTAAACAAAAATCCATGTAAATGCTTACCAAATTCCAAGCTTCTCTTCTTGTCTTTGCTCTTTGCCTTCTTCCCTCTTGTTTCCTCCTTCTTCTTTAGCTTCTAGCCGAATTGACCTTACTGGAATCCCTTGGAGTGATTCAACCAAATAAGGTTTTGATTGAGAGAAAAACAGAATTTCAGCCTTGATGTGAACGATCACCACTTTGAGGTGCAACTTCTTCCTTCTAAGTCCACTAACCTTGGTGGTGTGATCGACCAAATGAGTGATTTGTGGGAGAGAACTAGCAGCCACGGTTTTGTCTCTTGGAAGGTGAAAGAATGATCAAAGGAGAGAGAGAGATAAGATGGATGTGCTTAAGTGTTGGGAGTTAACCAAAGGTGGTGACCCTTGATGGCACCCCCTTGGTAACTCCCCTCCCCATCATGTCTTTCATTTATTCCCTTTGTTATTCAGCCCAACCTCCCTCATCTCTCCTCATTAATCCTTGATAAAACCAAGGAGGCATTGGGTGCCATCCAAGGCACCCCTTGGCACCAACCGTTGCACCCATTGAATTCAGCCCATGCATCTCATGAGATGAGATGTTGCTGCCCATCCTTGGTGTCCCTTGGCTTGGCCAAGGCACCCTTTCACTCCAACGGCTGGGATTGATTTCCCTAAGTGTTGTGTGCGATTAAAACACCTTTCCATATCCTCTTGACTCACTTGATTCATGGCCCTTTTTATTCCAACTCAACTCACCCAACTCAACATACTTAATGCATCATATTTGAGTCAACTCATTTCTTAATTAAAACCCAATCCAATTCAGTCCCAACTCGAGCTGAAATAACTCACACTTGAGCTCAATTGAGGGCCCACACTATCATCCGTGGTCAACTTGGTCAACCCGACCCATTGGGTCCCCATTTAGCTCCTTGACCCGTTTTGACAACATGACCCATTTATGGGCTGATTTAACCATTTGTAGGTGGTTTTCATTATGTACGTCACGCCTACCCACATTTACTCCACTTGATTTCCAATCAATTTCGCTTAACCCCATTAAATTTGAGCTCACACAATGGTCTAATAAGTCCATTATGACCCATTGGGTCCAATTGGGTCCTTTGACCCAATTACCCATATTGACCCAATTTGATGTTCATTACCCATTCAATCAAATTTGACACTTATAATATGCTCATAGGGTCTTAATTTGAGCAATAGAACCCACCATTTTCTTATTTATAAACACATTTATTAAATTCACCAATCCAGTGGCATTTTCGTAAATATTCCTAATATTGAGAAATTGGGGTGTTACAATGAAAGATAGCAAAGTAAAGTACAGTCATCATAAATGGACATATCAAACATAGCAAAATAGGATGCACTCTCCTGATATCCCCACACTGAGAAACAAACAACAGGAATTTAGAGATTTCCCCAGGAACAAAAGAAAACAAAGTGTGAAGATTTGGCAATCTCCCTTAACAAAGGACATGAGATTATACATGAAAAATCCCCCAAAAACCAAGACTGGTTCTTTATTGGAACGATTGTTGTTGATTTATATGTTGTGGCACTAGATATGTCAAGCAACATGGAATATACAGACTTATGGGATAAAGAGACACCTAGTTATCCAATAGATTTGGTGTCGGCTTCCAACAATACCAGCATGGAAGTCAACATGGACCTTCAGGAGGGACTTCCCGGGGAAGATGACGTGGACCTAGCACTTGTTCCGGAGGATCTTATGGAAGACATTCCTTGGATAATGGAACCTCCCGAGGAAGATGAAGATGATCTAGCACCTTTACCGGAGGATCCTATGGAAGATGTTCCTATAATAATGGAATCGCTTGGGGAGATAGATCCCTACGATACGTGTGAGTTGTGCAACCAAGACGGGCACAACTGTAGGTATTGTCCTCACCCTCTAGGCATTGTCTGCCCGGTTTGTGGACTGCATGGGCACGGAGTGGCTAGGACTAATTGTCCTTATATTGGAGGACCAGGGGTAATACCTTGCGTGACATGTGGAGTATTGGGTCACATGTCGATGACATGTCCTGATAATCGCTTCAGGTTGGCTGATGATGCAGGATCTTCCACGGAAGATTAGGTTAAGAGGTAGAAAAGAGAGACAGGGAAAGGGGAATATTTTGTAAGGGTGCATTTTGTTATTCTAAGGGTTTGTTTTACCCTATCAACCCTTGTACAAGGATGAATTATGAATATATATAAAGTTTGCCATTTTATGAGTCTGTGAGGATTGCTAGTATTAAATGAATGTTGTGAAGAAAACTAAGCCAATAATGGTTTCATGAATTAGGGAAAGATGGCACCACAGAAAAAGATCTCAAAGAATCAGAAGGGAAAGGAGAAAGTATTGCAAATTGGATTAGGAGAAGGGGCTTCAAAAAGGAAGACCCGAAAAGACGATCAAGGAAAGGAAAAAGAGATATCCTTCATTCCACATGAAGAGGAGTTATCTCAATTTATAAAGGAGAAAGTGGTACGTGACAAAGGTGAGGAAGAACCTCAGCATGGGTTGGAGAAATCATTTCATGATAAGGAGGAAGAGGGGAACAGCAACAGCGGCGTACAAACACCAATACCATATGTGCCGGCCGAACTACAAAGCTTGGTACAAGCTGTAGTTACTTCCATCCTCCAACAACATCTGAATGGAGGTGGAAGCACCAGTGAGGCCAGTGACCGAAATATGGTCAGGGACTTCCAAGAACAGCGACCACCTTATTTCAAGGGGAGAGAGGGGCCTATTGGAGCGGAGAACTGGCTGAAGAAAATCTCCCAGATATTGACTCTGCTTAGCATCAAGAGTCACGCCCACAAGATTCTATTGGCCAAGTCACAACTGATAGATGACGCTGGTAAGTGGTGGGAAGTAGTTGAGAAACAACGGGCGCTTGTGCCAGAAAGGGAGAGAACTGAAATGACCTGGGAGCAATTCTCAGAGACGAACCTGGAAAACTATTTCCCGGAGGAGGAGAGGGAACGACGGACTCAAGCATTTCTGTCATTGGTGTAGGGGCTCCATGACAGTAGCTGAGTATCATCAGCAGTTCTTGAGTTTATCATGTTACGCGTTCTACATTGTGGACATGGAGTATTGGAAGGCTCGCAAGTTTGAGCGTGGGTTGTGGCCAAACATTAGGGCCAGAGCGTCCGTGTTCAAAGCGGCTACGCTGGCGGAAGTGGTCAGCAAAGCTACCATTGTTGAGCAAGAATTGGCTGAGTTCACACGAGTGGACAACCTTCAAGCACCGAGTGGGAGGGGTACTTATCAACCCAACAAGAAGTTCCGACCGAACTTCAGCAGATCCTCGCCATCTTTTGGATCTACTGAGGGCTTTCGTCCCAATCAGCCCTCCCAATCTGTAGCAGTCACTCAGGCTTCTAGAGGAGTGAGCACCTACTATCACTGTGATCTGCCAGGACACTTTAAGAAAGAATGTCCAAAACTCAACAGGCTTTCACACTACAGAGGATCGTCTCGTCCACCAGTCAGACCGGTTAATTCCAGAGGAGGCAGGACATATAATCGGGCGAGACAGGCGCCCAACCCTACTGGAGCTGGACGATTATTTACTTTAACTTCTCCAGAAGATGAGGATCATTCGGTGATACAAGGTATGGCGGTAGTGAGTAGTTCTTATGCATATGCACTATTTGATTCTGGAGCTTCACACTCCTTCATAGCTGCATCATTTATAACTGCTACCAGTACCCTAGTTCAAAGATTAGCTACATCACTTACAATTGTGTCCCCTGTCGGAGACTCGGCATTGGGACTTATATGCACAGCAGTTAACATTGAACTAGCTGGACTCAGATTTGAGTTCAATTATCTGGTGCTTGACATGTCTGAGTATGATATAATATTCGGCATCGATTGGTTGGCTAAGTTCCAGGCCAACATTGACTGTTATCATCGAAGAGTGACATTTTGGTCACCCGAAGGGAAGCACTATGTGGTTCGCGCAGACAAGCAGAGTGGACTGCAGGAAGGGTTGAACCACGTGGTATTGAATAATATCATTATAAATAAAGCACCAACTATTGAACTTCCAGCAATTGTAAAAGAATTTGCGGATGTGTTTCCAAAAGAACTCCCTAGTTTACCGCCTATGAGGGAGATCAACTTTGAAATCAAGTTGTATCCTGGTACTTCACCATTATCTCTACCACACTATCGGATGGCACCAGCAGAGATGTTGGAGCTACAGAAGCAGATCGATGAACTGCATAGGCTGGGATGCATCCGACACAGCACATCGTCATGGGGAGCTCCAGTATTGTTCGTAAAGAAGAAGGACAGTTCACTACGGATGTGTGATGATTATCGGAAGCTGAATCAGTTAACAGTCCGGAACAAGTACCCTCTACCCAGGATTGATGATTTGTTCGATCAATTGAGGGGTTCCAGCCATTTTTCAAAGATTGATTTGATGTCTGGTTATCATCAATTCCAAGTTAGGGAGGAAGATATAGAAAAGACAGCCTTCAGGACGCGGTATGGACTATACGAATTCGTAGTCCTGCCATTTGGACTCACAAATGCGCCGGCTGTGTTCATGGACTTAATGAACAGAATCTTCCATCCATATTTGGATCAGTTTGTAATCATGTTCATTAACAATATTCTAATCTATTCCAAGAGTCAGGAAGAACATGCAGAGCACCTACGGTTAGTCCTGAATACTTTGAGGCAGAATAAGCTGTATGCCAAAGCCAGTAAGTGTGAGTTCTGGCTATCTCAAGTAAATTTCTTGGGACATGCTATATCTGAGGGAGGTATAGCCGTGGATCCGGCTAAGGTGACAGCAGTGAAAGATTGGAAAGCGCCCAAGAATGTAACTGAAATCCGTAGCTTCTTGGGATTGGCTGGTTATCAGAGAAGATTTATCATGGATTTTTCCAAAATAGCGTCTCCATTGACTTGACTCACTCAAAAAGGAGTCAAATACGAGTGGACAGATCTGTGTAATCAAAGGTTTGAAGAGCTGAAGACAAGACTTACCACTGCCCCTGTTTTAGTTTTGCCGGTAAGTGGCAAGTGTTACGAGGTATACTGCGATGCCTCGGGAGAGGGACTGGGATGTACACTCAGTCAGAGTAATTGTGTGGTGGCGTATGGTTCAAGGCAGTTGAAAATACATGAACGTCTTTACCCCACACATGATTTGGAATTAGCTGCAGTGGTTTTCGCCCTCAAAAGTTGGAGACACTACCTCTACGGCAAGAAATTTGAGGTATTTTCTGATCATAAGAGTTTAAAATATTTATTTGATCAGAAGAAGCTCAACCTGAGGCAGCGTAGATGGATGGAGTATCTGGCGGATTATGAGTTTGCGCTTTGATATCATCCAAACAAGGTAAACAAGGTGGCGGATGCACTTAGCCGCCTATCACATGCATCCGTGGCATGTTTAATCAAATCGGAATGGGAGATGTTGAATACCATCCGAGAGTTTAAACTTTATTACAACGATCGTGGGATCATATACAATCCAACATGGTCACCAAGATTGAACAAGAACAACGTATGGATCCGGAGGTAGAAGAGATATGGGCCAAGATGTCCATTGGTGTAGTCTTACCGGAATGGGAATTACGACCGGGACAGGGTCTTTTATTCTAGGGAAGAGTATATGTGCCAAAGAGTTGTAGGAAACAACTACTGATTGAGGCACATCAATCCAAACTATCCATTCATCCGGGCAGCACCAAAATGTATCACGATCTGAAAAGGCATTATTGGTGGCACAGGACTAAAAAGGGATGTGGCGGAATTTGTGGCACATTGTTTAACTTGTCAGCAAGTTAAAACTGAACATCAAAAGCCACCAGGGTTACTCAAACCCTTATCAGTGCCAGAATGGAAATGGGAGCACATTTCCATGGACTTTGTGACGGGGTTGCCGAGATCTTCAAAGGACAATGACGCCATGTGGGTCGTGGTAGACCGACTGACCAAGTCTGCGCATTTCATTCCTACTAAGATGACGGATTTATCTGAGACGTTGGATCGGCGGTACATCAGGGAAATTATTCGGCTACATGGCATTCCCCGAACTATAGTATCTGATAGAGATGGCCGGTTTACTGGCAGGGTGTGGCAAAGTGTAACACCCCGATTTCTCAATAAGATGAATATTTACGAAAATGCCCTTGGATTGGTAAATTTATTAATTATGATGTTAAATGAGAAAATAGTGGGGCCCATTGTTCAAATTAAGATCCTATGAACATATTATAAGGGTCAAATTATAATGGATGGGTAATGTACATCAAATTAGGTCAAAATGGTTAATTGGGTCAAAGAATTCTCAATGGTTGGAATAATTACGAAAATGCCCCTAGATTGGTGAATTCAATAAATGTGATGGTAAATAACGAAATAGTGGGGCCCATTGCTCAAATTAAGATCATATGAGCACATTATGAATGTCAAGTTTGATTGGATGGGTAATTTCTCAATGAAGTGGATAAATTACGAAAATGCCCCTGATGTGTTAAATTAATTATTTTGTGATGTTAAGTAAGGAAATGGTATGGGCCATTGCTCAAATTAAGATCATATGAGCACATTATGAATTTCAAGTTTGATTGGATGGGTAATTTACATCAATTGGGTCAAAAATGGCTAAATGGGTCAAAGGGCCCAAATGGGGCCCATCGGGTCTTGCTGGGTTATTTGACCGTTTTGTGATTTTAAATTAAAAGGGGTTAAGCCTATTTGATTGGAAATCAAGTGGAGGAAAAATGGGTAGGCTTGATCCATATGTAAAAACCAATTAGAAATGACCAAAATACCATAAATGGGTCATGTTGTCAAAACGGCTCAAGGAGCTAAAAGTGGACCCAACGGGTCGAGTTGACTATTGTTGACCGTGTGAACCCTCAAGGTAGCTCAAACACGATTCAAATCAGTTGAGTGGGATTGAGGTGAGTTGGAATTAAATCAAAAGGTGAGTTAACTCATGTGCATTAAATGAAATGCATTAAATGTGATGAGTTGGGTTGGAATAAACATACCTTGAGTTGGGTGAGTTGAAATGGAAATTCAAGGGACTGTAAATCAGTGACTTTAAGGGTAAGTTGAAGAGGTTGGCTGGCCTCAACCCAACCAAAACAAGTCCCACACGTTGGGGACTTGTTTTGGTGAGTTCCATGGTGGAAATTAAATGCAAATGCATGGATTTGAGGTGAGTTGTTTGGGAATATGAATGGCTGCATGGGTAGAATGCCAAGGGGTGCTTTGCTTGGCTGCAAGTTACTCCTTGGTTTGTGCAAGGCTTGATGAGGAGTAATGGGGGTGTTGATGGCTGAAATACAAAATCAATGAACACCATCACTTGGCCAATTTATCATTGCAAAGCCTAAGATTTTCCTCATCTCTCTCTCCCTCTCTCCTCTCTCCAATTCGTTGTACTTCTTGGCTGGAATAGCAGAGGTTTTGGCATCAAATATTCAAGCACAAAATAGCAAAAGAAAAGAAGAAATAAGAAAGAAAAGAAACAAGGATCAAAAGGCAAGACAAGAGCTTGGAAATTGGTAAGTGTTTCATGGATTGTTGGTTAAAAAAAAATGGGTGTGTGTTGGGCCATGGTGATGGCCGATTACACCAGGGTTTTAACCTTGTTTAGTGGAGGATTTAAAATGGTAAAAATAACCATTGGGTTCGGCCACCATGAAGGGCCGAACCCCATGTGAGAGATGGCTTGGTTTTCATGTTTTGAAACATGAAAACCATGGGTTTTATGAACTGTTTTTGGGTTTGATTTAAGATTCAAATGCATGTTTTAGAAAGGTTTAAAACATGGATTCGGATGTCATGAATGGCTGAATGTATCATGGGTCTAAGACCTTGGGTATCAAATGATGAAAGGGTTCATTGGGTTCGGCCATCTTGGATGGCCGAACACCATGAATTGATGTTGAAATCTTGATGATTTTTGTAAGATAAAACCATGCAAATGTCTTACTGTTTTGGATGATTAGATTAGACATAAGATGACATGTTTAAGTGGTTCAAACCAAAGGCTATAGGGTTCAGCCAATGAGCATGGCCGAACCCCATGAAATGGTGTGATCATTTTATGGTTAATGGTGATGGTTTTGAGAGATAAAAACCATACATTACCATGGGGTTTTTATGTGATTTACATGAAGATTATTTACTGATTTTGGTTGGCTAATACATGGCTGAACCATGGTAATGTTATGGTTAAGTTACTGATCTAAAACAGTGGATTAAAACTGGAAAAATGGACCATGGGGATTGGCCATCTTGGATGGCCGAATCCCATGAGGTGTTATGGTTATTTGGACAAAATAATGAATTTATTAGATGGTTTTGAGAGGTTAAAGTGCAGCAATGATGTGCTGATTTTTATATGAATAAGTGACACCAAAAATATGTATGAGAGACCAAAACATGGACCTAGGGTTCGGCCACCTTGGATGGCCGAACCCCATGTAAGTCTTTCATGTTTTTGGTGAGTTAAAAACCATATGAAGATATGGTGTCCTTATGGTAATAAATGGATTAATATGTTACTGTTTTGGTGGGTTAATATGCGGCTGAACCATGTTTAATTCATGGTTGAGTTAGCATGATTAAACCATGAGTGATCATGGTGTTGATTGGATCAAGTGAACCCTAGGGTTCGGCTATGAGTATGGCTGAACCCCATGGGGCTGTTTTGATAAGTAATGGGCTGTTTTAAATGGGAGCTTATGACTGTTTTAATTAGGGGATCATTCATGATAATTATGGACCATGGCATGGGTTAAATAGGCTAAGCTTATGAGTCGTAATTGTTAATGGTTCCATGTTGAATTAAAAGGTTTAAAAAGATTTTAATGGAGAACCATATGGTAATGGGTAATAGAACCCCACTATGGTGGAATGGTTATGAATGTTGGTTTCAATATGGTTTAAGGTCGATGGCAAAAACTGTAAATACCAGTCGAATGATCAATGATGGAAATGATCATAGGGTTGGATGTACGGACACGAACCCCACATGATGTGGATGGGTCTATAATGTGATTAAATAAGTGAATGATGTTGTGACTTATTGATTGATATATGGATAAGGTACCGGAAGTCGAACGACGTGCGAGTCGTGACCGGGTGACGCGAAAGAAAGATCAGTTACTGAAGGGATTCTTCAGTAGGTTTCCTACCTTTATTATAACCACTATTTCATATGCTGTTTTATGTTGATTTCGATAACTTATATGATTGTAAAGTTATGTTTCTAAATGACATGTTTGCATAGACATCTCATGCATGGCATGGGATGATGGTGTTGTAACCGGAGGCCACACTCCGTCGGGGCGTCCGAAAGACCACTGTGGGGTACCCTGATGATGAGAATCCCATCAGGAGGAATCCGGAGGCCACACTCCGTCGGGGTGTCCGAAAGACCACTGTGGGTTACCTTGACGATGAGAATCCCGTCAAGTGATGGCTATGTTGAATGGTGATGGGTGGGACTCATTACATGTTCATTTCATACATAGCATGTTTTTATGGAATTTTGTCTCACATGTATTATTATTATGTATATGCATGTTTTATATGCTAACATGTGGTAGCCCTGATTCGGGAACCTACTGGGTGCGTTGATCTAACGCCCTAATTCTATCCTCAGAGGAGATTGCAGGTACAAGCAAGGGGAAAGGAAAGGTCATTGACCAGGAGGGGAGCTGAGCCTAAGTGCTTTAATGATGGATTTGGATTACGTTATATTACTGTCATTTGAATACTATTGTTGGACATGTAATAATTCGTTATTTGCTATGGTTTGATTAGGATAATAACCTGTGGATGGTTGATCTATGTTATTTAATATTTAAGACTGTTACTTGCTATCTCGTCTTTCTATTCCGCAATTATCTAGATTATTCCGCATGTTGATGTTAGTTCCATGTGTGATTCACTATCATGGTCTATTCCATGTACACATGGGTGGCCAGTTAAGGTTCAGACTTGGGTAGTCTGAACTTAACTCGCGTCGTGACGCCGCCCGCTCTCTTCTGATGTTTATTTAAAAAAAAAAATTAGACTCTGAAATTCTCGGAAAGGGCGGGGTGTTACACAAAGCATGCAGTCAGCTATGGGGACAGATCTACTGACTAGCACTGCTTTCCACCAACAGACTGATGGACAGTCAGAAAGGATGATACAAACCTTGGAAGACATGCTGAGAGCGTGCATGTTAGATTTCAAGGGTGGATGGGAGGACCACCTGCCACTGGTAGAGTTCTCGTATAACAATAGTTATCAGGCAAGCCTTCAGATAGCTCCATTCGAGGCTTTGTATGGTAGGCCTTGTAGATCACCAGTGTGCTAGACAGAGGCTGGTGAGCCTGTATTGATTGGACCTGAACTAGTCGCGGAGACTACAGCACAAATTCAGTTGATACGTCAGCACTTATTGACTGCGCAGAGTCGACAAAAGAGCTATGCTGACAAAAGAAGAAGGTTTCTAGAATTTGAAGTGGGGGACATGGTATTTTTAAAGGTCTCGCCACAGAAAGGACACATGAGGTTTGGAAAAAGGGGAAACTGTCACCAAGATTTGTGGGACCGTTTCCCATCATGAGAAGAGTGGGTTATGTGGCTTATCAGATAGCACTTCCTTCACAATTGGCAGCTCTACACGATGTGTTTCACGTGTCGATGCTGAGAAAGTATAATCCCGATCCGTCCCATGTATTGAATGTGCAAGACATAGAAGTACAAAGCGACGTGACATACGTTGAGAAACCAGTTAGGATACTGGAGACTGAGCAAATGGTGTTGCGAAATAGAGCGATTTAGTTCGTAAAAGTGGTATGGGACCGACATGGTGTTGAAGAAGCCACATAGGAACTTGAATCGGAGATGAGAACAGCTTACCTTGAATTATTTATGTAATTTACTTTGGGAACCCTACTTCGCTCGATTTTCAGGACGAAAATTTTAAAAAGAGGGTTATATTGTAACACCCCAATTTCTCAATGAGATGGATAGTTACGAAAATGCCCCTGGATTGGTAAATTTATTAATTATGATGTTAAATGAGAAAATAATGGGGCCCATTGCTCAAATTAAGACCCTATGAGCACATTATAAATGTCAAATTTGATTAGATGGGTAATGTACATCAATTTGGTCAATATGGTTAATTGGGTCAAGGACCCAATTGGACCCAATGGGTCATAATGGACTTATTAGACCATTGGGTGAGCCCAAATTTAATGGGGTTAAGCTAAATTGATTGGAAATTAAGTGGAGCATAAATGGGTAGGCTTGATGCACATGTGAAAACCAAATGCAAATGGTTAAAACAACCCATAAATGGGTCATGTTGTCAAAACCGGTCAAGGAGCTAAATGGGGACCCAATGGGTCAGGTTGACCAAGATTGACCACGGCTGACTGTGTGGGCCCTCAAATGAGCTCAATGGTGAGTCAAATCAGGTTGAGTTGGATTGGAATGAGTTGCATTTAAATTAAATGGTTGGGTTGACTCAAGTGTAATTAATGTATGGTATTTAATGTGGTGAGTTAAGCCATTGAATTAGGTGAGTGAAAATGGAAATCAAAGGGGCTGTAAAATTAGAGATTTGAAGGGAATATGAGGAGGAGTCTTGGTCTCAAACAAACCAAAACAAGTCCCACACGTTGGGGACTTGTTATGGTGGTTTCCATGCTAAGTTTTAAATGGGAATGCATGGGAATTGGATGAGATACATGGGGAGTTGAATGGTTGCATTGGCTGATGCCAATGGGTGTCTTGGTTGTGCCAAGTGACCCTTTGAATTGATCAAGAATTTATGAGGAAATTGAGAGGTCATAGTGGCTGATTTACAAAAGAGGATGACCACCCCATTTGGCCGATTTTCACACAAGGAAAATCCTAAGAATCCTCATCTCTCTCCCTCTCTCCAAACTCTTTCTCTTGGCTGAACCAGCATTGATGTTTTCACTGATTGATCAAGCATAAACCAGCAAAGGAAGGGAGGCTAAGAAAGATAGGAAGTAAAGAGCAAAGGCAAGAGGAAAAGCTTGGAAAATTTGGTAAGTATTTCCATGCGTTTTTGTTTAATAAAATGGGGTAAATGAAACATGATTGGGCCATGGGTTGGCTGAACCTATCAAGGGTTAGACCTTGGTTGGTGTTACATAAAAGTGATGAAAAATGTATCATTGGGTTCGGCCAATTTGGATGGCTGAACCCCATGAAAAGAATTGGTTAATTTTGATGGTTTTTGTAAGATAAACAATGGACTGATTTTAATGTTACATTTAGACCTAAGTTGCATGTTTTAAAAAGGTTTAAACAATAGAATTTAGTGCCATGTTTTGGGCCATGGAATGGCCTATTGTATCAGGGAATTTACCCTTGGATAAAGGTTGTGTATAATGAAAAAAAAAATATATACCATTGGGTTCGGCCACCATGATTGGCCGAACCCCATGAAATTCATTTGATTAGGCTATGGTTGTGAAGTCCACAAACCATAACGGTGGTGAAGTATTTACATGTTTTAATTAGGTCATGTTATGCTGAATTTATCAATGGTTTGAAATATGATGATGAGGTTGAAAAGGATGGAAACTTAGAGCATTGGGTTCGGCCACCATGGATGGCCGAACCCCATGAAAGAATTTGATGAATGATGATGGTTTTGAGAGATAAAAACCATACATTACCATGGGGTTCTTATGTGATTTAAATGAAGATAAATTTACTGTTTTTGTCGGCCAATATATGGCTGAACCATGTTAATGTTATGGTTAAGTTGCTGATTTAAATCATGGATAGATGGTGGACTAATTGAATTAAGAGAACCATTGGGTTAGGCCATGTGTATGGCCGAACCCCATGGACCATTTTATATGGACTGTTTTGGTTGAATCAAAAGGTTTCAAGTTTGAAGATTATGGAACAATATGAGGTATTTAAAAGGGTTCTAAGTGAACAATTGGACAAGATATGGGTTGGCCATTTCATGGCCGAACCATAGGGTTTCTATGGCTAAGTTATAACGAAAAGATTCAAATGAGAAAGCCATAGGGTTCGGCCATATGTATGGCTGAACCCCATGGACCATGGTTTTGGTGTTGAGAATCAATTTCATAGAAATAATTGGTGGTTTTAAAGTTAGTGCATGATAAAATTATTTATTGGTAGCAATGGCATAAAAGGTAATCATTGATGAAATGATCATAGGATTGGATGTATGGACCCAAACCAAAGTTGTATGGTTCGGCCATGTTGTATGGCCGAACCCTACCAAGGTATTTTTGTGGTATATGATGTTTAATAAGGATTAAATAAAAGAGAGATCAAATGAAAAGGGAGGTTAAACCCTAAGATGATGAGGTTCAGCCATGGGTACGGACGAACCCCACAAGATGGCTTTTGGGTCTTAAGATATGAATGGAAATTTAAAATGATAGTATGATTGACTTGCTGTTACATCACAAGGAAATGGAACGTGAACGGCTACGAGTCGTGAACGAGTGACGCTAAAGAAAGAACGAACACTGAAGTGAATCTTCAGTAGGTTTCCTACCTACTTGTAACCACAGTTTTATCTTGGTTTTTATGAGAGTCATGTTTATTTTATTGGTTTTGAATGATGGATATTATTTACATGTTTTATATATACGTTGGCATCTCATGCTTGGACATGGGATGATGATTGTGGAAACTGGAGCCCACATTCCGTCGGTATGCCCGTGATGCAACTGTGGGGCCTCCTTAGGCGATGAGGGTCCCGCTAGGAGGATTATCTGACGGTTATGGACACCGGAGCCCACACTCCGTCGGAATGCCCGTGATGCAACTGTGGGCCTCTTTAGGCAATGAGAGTCCCACCAGGAGGATTTACATGTTGATATAAGACACGTCAAGTGATGGCTATATGTATGTGTGATGGGGTGGGGCTCATTATATTTGCATACATACATAGCATGGTTTTATATATTTTTGATAATCATACATTTGATATATGCATGATTTATAATCTAACCATGTGGTAGCCTTGATCGGAAAACCTACTGGGCGCGTTGATCTAGCGCCCTAATTCTATCCTCAGAGGATAATGCAGGAAATGGAAAAGGGAAAGAGAAGGTCGTGGACCTGGAGGGGAACCAAGCTCAAACGCTTAGTTGATGATTGGGATGTTTTTATTATTGTCTTTTGAGTTACATTTTTATGGACATGTAATAAGTTGATACCTTTGCTATGGTTTGTTTATGATTTAGACAATGGATGGTTGGATAAGGTATTTTAGTAATTGAGACTTGTACTTGCTATCTATTCAATCTAATTCCGCAGTTAGTCTAGTTTATTCCGCATAACAATATTTAGTTCCATGTGTGGTTTGTTGTCGTGGGTTTAGGTCCCAGGATCGAAACCTGGCTCTGATACCAACTGTAACGCCCCGCCCTCTCCGAGAAATCAGAGTCTAATTTTTTTTTTTAATAATAATAGAATAACACTGGAAGAGAGCGGGCGGCGTCACGACGCGAGCTAAGTTCGGACTTCCTAAGTCCGACCCTTAACTGGCCACCCATGTGTGTGTGTACTAAACCCACGATAACAATCCACACATGGAACTAAACAAGTTATACGAAATAAGCTAGACTAACTGCGGAATTAGACTGAATAGATAGAAAGTACAAGTCTCAATTATTAAAATAACTTATCCAACCATCCATTGTCAATATCATAAACAAACCATATCAAAGTTTACTAACTGCTACATGTCCATAGAATATAACTCAAAAGACAGTAATAAAGACATCCCAATCATCAATCAAGCGCTTAAGCTTGCTCCCCTCCAGGTCCACGACCTTCTCTTTCCCTTTTCCATTTCTTGCATTATCCTCTATGGATAGAATTCGGGCGTTAAATCAACGCGCCCAGTAGGATTTTCGATTAGGGCTACCACATGGTTAGTATATAAAAATATGCATATATCATAATATATATGGTCATCAAAACAGGTAAATCAATGCTATGTAAATATGCATATGTAATGAGTCCCTCCCATCATGCATATACATAGCCATCACTTGACAAGACTCTCACCATCAAGTTAAATCACAATACATTTTCATTTCTTCTTGATGATATTCCTCCTGGCGGGACTTGCATCGCCTAAGGAGGCCAATGTGGCTCTCATCATCATAATATTTCTCCTGGAGGGACCCTCATCGCCTAAGGAGACCAATGTGATTCTCATCATTATACATTTCTCCTGGCGGGAGCTGCATCGCCTAAGGAGACCAATGTATCTCTGATCATTATAACATTTCTCCTGACGGGACCTGCATCGCCTAAGGAGACCAATGTATTATCATCATCATGATACTACTCCTGGCAGGACCTACATCACCTAAGGAGGTTTCACAGTTGCATCACAGCATATCACAGGAGTGTGGGCTCCGGTGTAACGCCCGCCCCTTTTCACTGAAATCAGAGTCTATTTTTTTTTTTTTTAAATGCAGAGTGACAAAGGGCGCGGACGTCACAACGCGAGTTAAGTCCGAGCTTCTAAAGCCCGGCCCTTAACTGGACAACCCTACGTGCGCATAGAACGAAGTCCACGAGAACGGTTCACACGTAGACGTAAGCTCGTGGAATATAACTTAATGTGGAACATTATAATAGAGACTATCCTACCAGTTTTGGATAGCAAGGAAGTACGGTGCTTAAATTACTAAAATACTCCTAAATTCATAATTATATCTCAAATTGATAATGTCCAAAGTAAAGATCAAATCATAGTAAGAAATCTACATTATTACATTCCGACGAGTTAAGCTATTCGAATTACATTTCCAAAATAAAATAAATAAATTAAGTAGTCCGTCTTCCCAAACTCCTAAGCTTGGCCTCCGTCTCGTCTTTCGTGTCCGCCATCTCCTGCATCATTAGCTAGGGTAGAAGTAGGGCGTTAGACAACGCGCCCAGTAGGACTCCGAGTAGGGCTAACACATGGATTAGTGATAACAAGCACATAGGCATAATATAATGGAAACCATAAAATGAATGCCATGCCATCGGTGTCCTATGTCATGAGTCCCACCCATCATCCATACCATCATGCCGCCATATCCCCCTTGACGGAAAAACCTCGTCAAGATATAAACAATCACAAATCATCCCCCTTGACAGAAAAACCTTGTCAAGATATAAACGATCACAAATCATCCCCCTTGACGGCAAAACCTCGTCAAGATATAAACAATCACAAATCATCCCCCTTGACAGCAAAACCTCGTTAAGATATAAACAATCACAAATCATTCCCCTTGAAGGAAAAAACCTGTTAAGACATAAACAATCACAAATCACCCCCCTTGACGGCAAAACCTCGTCAAGATATAAACAATCACAAACCATCCCCCTTGACGGCAAAACCTCGTCAAGATATAAACAATCACAAATCATCTCCCTTGACGGCAAAACCTCGTCAAGATATAAACAATCAGAAATCATCCCCCTTGACGGCAAAGCCTCGTCAAGGTGTCCCCATGTTTGCTTCTCGGTCGCCCCGACGGAGAATGGACTCCGGTTATAGCATATCAGGCTATCCCCATGTCTGTTTCTCGGTTGCCCCGACGGAGCATGGACTCCGATTTCTTTATTTTCATCCTTCCCATGCCATATCCCTCCCATGTCATGCATGAGATGTAGATGCCATATGCCATGTAATATATATGATAGCACAAACCATGGCATTTAAAATCCCATCAATAAAACATATAATTTAATTATAAAAAATAGATCAAGCAAAGCATCAATATACACATCATAGTCTTAAAACCCATCTTAAAACAATCATATGCTTACCAAAATAAATCAAGGAAAAACCCATACATAACACATAATCCATGGCTTACAAAAAGGTAGGAATCCTACCAAATACCGACTGACGTCCTTTTTCGTTTCCGTTCGATAAATCCGATCGCCGATTGCGCACCGTTTGCGACGTCCGGTACCTTATTACATATCAATAATCAGCCTATATTTTTAACCATTGAGTCCATTAATCATACCTTAGCGGGGTTCGGCCATACACCATGGCCAAACCTCACTAACAGGTTTGTGGGTCCCATTTAATCCATTAAATCTTTTAATCCCATGAGTCTAAAAATCAGCCACCTTAGGCTTTATTAATCATACATAAGGTTATTACTTAGAGTCTCTAAATCCATGATCATCTCCCATGGAGTTCGGCCATACACCATGGCCGAACCCATGGTTCTTCATTTTGGCCAATATTTACGGTTTTGCCACTACCCTTCTATGGTTACTCATTCACTTAATCCATGTACATTTTTGTTCATAATTGATCCATACACTAGATCCATTAATGTTCCATCAACCATGATATGCACATTAACAAATTAGTCCTTAACTTAGCCTAATTTTTCCATTCATCTAACCACATACATAATCCCTAGTTTAGCCCATCAAATGGCTCATAAATTGGGGTCATGGGTTTTATTAAAATCAGCCCCTTTAATTCAACCTAATCCCCATTTTTCCTTGGGTCTTTCTCACCACATTTAAATCCATAATAAGCCCTCCCATGAGGAGGTTTTCATCATGCATTTAAATTATCAATTTTGATCATTACTAACTACATTTAAAATCCATTGAAGTTGCCAACATTCCTTCATCCTTACTATGGTCTAAGTACTTCTAAATTCACCAATCACTCTCCATGGTTTTTATCATTGTTTCCACCCCTTTTAAAAATCACTAATACCCATTCATTTAAAACCTTTATAAATCATTAACCCCTTTTATAGCCTCCATTCTCTAAATCCATTAAAATTCTAACACCATGAGAAGGTTCACATCATGCATTTCCTCATTTACAATCCCTTTAAAATTATTACATTCAATCATTAAAAAAAAAAACTAAAATCATTAATCATCCCTTCGTGATTCTAACCCTAAAAACTCCATTAAAAATCCTTAATCACCTACCATGGTTTTCTTCATTAAGCTCCCTTTAAAATTTACAAACATTTGACCACTTTTAAACCTCCAAATTATTAATGCATTACTCCATATCTTCCATCCTTCTAAGCCCATTTAAAACCACCATTACATCACCATAGGATTTAAAAACATTCCATCCCTAAAATCTCCCCATGGTTTTATTTTTAGAACATTATTTCCCACACTTAAAAATCCATTTTAAACTATCACCATTCTCAACCACTTTTCCCTATTTTTACACCCTTCAAATTTACAAACACATAACCTTAGGGTTCGGCCATACACCATGGCCGAACCCATGGTTCATGGTTCACTCCCATCTATGCCTTTCAAGGCCATAAAACCATTTACATTTTCATGAATTTCTTCATTTAAAACCCTTTCGAAAATCACTACATTTGATCATAAAAACCCTAAAAATTATAATCATCTTTCCATGGCTTTCATTCTTTACAACCCTAATAAAATCACTTAAACACCCACCATGGGGTTCGGCCATACTACGTGGCCGAACCCTATGGCCCATGGTTCTTCCTAAAAAAATCATCACCTCTCCATGTTTGAATAAAATTTTAATACATAAAACCCTTAAAGCATCCTTTATTTTTTCTTAATCCATCTCTCCCACTTTATCCATTTCTCATCTTTCCATTGGATGGATTTGAGATCCAAGGCCTATGATAATTTGGCCACCACTAAATCCAAGCAATGGATTTCATAATCTCTTAAACCCTAAAAAAAAAAATCTAATCTCTTGTTTTAGAAATACTTACAATCCGACGGCTCCTCCGGCTTCTCTTTCTCCTCTTGGACTCCTTAGCCTTCTACCTTCTTCTTCTCCTTGTTTGATCGGCCAAGATGAGCTTGATCAATGTGAAAACATCACAGCTTGGGTTGGCCAAGATGGGGTGTATTTGAGAGAGGGAGAGGAGGAGATGGTAAGAAAGAAGATACCAAGCTTTGATATTGGAGTGGTGGCTAATTGCTTGAACTTTTCCTCTCTTTTCTTCTCTTCTTCTTCCAAATTTTTCTTTTTCTTTCTTCCTTGGTGTGGGACGGCAATAAGGGAGAGCAAGAAAGGAAGAGGGTGAAATGAGAGTGAAGTGGAGAGAATGAGATGAAAACAACTCCTTTTTGTTGCTTATAATACACTTTATCATTAATTCCTCCCACCAACCCACATAAGATTTTTATCATGCTTTATGGTGGTGGTTGGGATAACCACCACTAGCAAACGTTTTTACTTAGAGATAAGGTGGAATGGTTTGGGTCTTCCATCTTTTGAACCCTTTGACCACATTTTTGGATAAATTAATCATTTAATTAACTAGATAATTACCTTAGGTTAATTAATTCCCACTTAACCTAATTCCATTATTCCACCCATGGTTGACCAATTCAACCATGGTGGCCGGCCCCACTAATCCTTGGTCCACACGGCACCTCATTTAGTGAGGTGGAGGTGGGTCCCAATTGGCCATGTCACCTTGGTCAATTCATCACCAACTTAGGTGACTTAATTTTAATTAAATCCATTCCAACTAGTTGGATCACCATTGGCCCATGGCCCAATTACATTTTCCTCTTACCCATTTACCTTAGAGTTTACATCATCTTGATCCATTGGGTCCCAAATGAGTATTGGGCCCAATTTGACCATCCTTGGCCCAATTGACCATCATTGACCCTTTAAATGAATTTAAATCCAATCCATGGTCCATTGCTTGGGCTTTTGTCCAATTTTTTTTCCATTTACCATCTACTCCATCAAATTTCCCAATGTCCATCATTAAAATAAATAATAGCCACATTTTTATTGATTTAAAAATTCCTGGCTATTACATCTGGGTTCTATAATCATCATCTCATGCCATGCATGAGATATCAATGCATTGTATGTCATTTGTAAATACATAACTCATCATTCAAAACCACATTTGAAACATAAATCAAATACAACATATCTCATAAAAACATAATAAAACCAAATCATAATTGTGGTTACAAGTAGGTAGGAAACCTACCGAAGATCCACTTCGGTGTTTGTTCTTTTTCACTTGATCACAACTCACCCGCCGTTCAACTTCCGTTACCTTATTTCATATCAATCAATCAATGCAACATACCATCTGATTTCTAACTAAGTCCAAAACCCCATACATTATCTTGTGGGGTTCGGCCATACCCATGGCCGAACTTCACCAACTTAGGATTTAACCTCCCTTTTCATTTGATCTCTCCTTTATTTAATCCTTATTAAACATCATATACTACAAAAATACCTTGGTAGGGTTCGGCCATACAACATGGCCGAACCATACCACTTTGGTTTGGGTCCATATATCCAATTCTATGATCATTTCATCTTTGATCATTTCTTCCATAATTACCATAATGCCACTATACTAACCTTTGCTTAATTTTCTTAAAAACCAAGGTCCATAATTTATCATGTATGATTCCTTAATTCAAATCATAAAACAAACCATAATCTCCAACAAAATAATCTTTGGGGTTCGGCCATGTGGTCGTCTTACTCAATGATCCCATCATTTGCTTACAAGTTAGGCTCTATTCTTTAGCCATGTTAACCACATGGTTCAGCCATCCAATGCCCAACCCAAAACAGCAAACTTATATTCATTTAATTCCCATAAAAACACCATAATCTTGTATGGTTTTTATCTCTCAAAACCATCAAAATCACCATACAATAATCATATGATTTCATGGGGTTCGGCCACTGTAACGCCCCGCCCTCTCCGAGACTCAGAGTCTAATTTTTTTTTATAATAATAATATAACAACACTGGAAGAGAGCGGGCGGCGTCACGACGCGAGCTAAGTCTGGACTACCTAAGTCCGACCCTTAACTGGCCACCCATGTGTGCATGGACTAAACCCATGAAAGACAAACCACACATGGAACTAATCAAGTCATGCGGAATAAACTAAACTAATTGCGGAAATAAACTGATTAGATAGCAAGTACAAGTCTCAATTATTAAAATAACTTAATCGAAACATCCATTGTCAACACCATAAACAAACTATAGCAAAGTTTACTACCTATTACATGTCTATAATTGTAACTCAAAAGACAGTAATAAAGAAATCCCATTTATCATTCAAGCGCTTAAGGTTGGCTCCCCTCTCGGTCCTCGACCTTCTCTTTCCCCTTCCTTGTTCCTGCAATATCCTCTAAGGATAGAATTAGGGCGTTAGACCAACGCGTCCAGTAGGTTCCCGATCAGGGCTACCACATGGTTAGTATATAAAACATGCATATATCATAGTATATGATAATCAAACACATCTGAAATCAATGCTATGTATGTAGTGCAAATGTAATGAGTCCCACCCGTCACAAGTATACATAGCCATCAAGTTATTTCACAGTGTTCTTTCATTGGGACTCTCACGATAAGGTAATCCACAGTAATCCTCATTTCCTGTGGAAAGACTCTCATCATTGAGTTATTTCACAGTGTTCTTTCATTGGGACTCTCACGATAAGATAATCCACAGTAATCCTCATTTCCTGTGGAAAGACTCTCATCATTGAGTTGTTTCACAGTGTTCTTTCATTGGGATTCTCACGATAAGGTAATCCCCAGTGATCCTCATTTCCTGTGGAAAGACTCTCATCATTGAGTTGTTTCACAGTGTTCTTTCATTGGAATTCTCACGATAAGGTAATCCACACTAATCCTCATTTCCTGTGGAAAGACTCTCATCATTGAGTTGTTTCACAGTGTTCTTTCATTGGGATTCTCACGACAAGGTAATCCATAATCATCACCCTATGCCATGCATGAGATGTTAATGAATATATGCCAATTGCAATATATCTCATTATTCAAAACCGATTTGAAACATAATATCAATAACAACATATCTCATAAAAACATGATAAAACCAAATATAACAGTGGTTACAAGTAGGTAGGAAACCTATCGAAGATTAGCTTCGGTGTTTGTTCTTTTTTACTTGACCACGACTTGCCCGCCGTTCACGTTCAGTTACCTTGTTATGTAACAGCAAATCAATACTTAATCTACTTGATTTCTAATCAAGTTTAGGTCTCATATTCCATCTTGTTGGGTTCGTATATCCAATCCTATGATCATTCATCTTTGATCATTTCATCCATAATTACCTTTATGCCATTTAGGCTAACCTTTTGTTTAATTTTCCTTAAACACCAAGGTCCATATCCAAACCACCTTAGTGGGGTGCGGCCATACCATTTGGCCGAACCCTACCAATCCAATTTGGATCTCTTAATCCATTCACAACCATTCAAATCACTTGGTTCCAATCATCACTTTCATCCACCAAAACTACTCCATGGGGTTCGGCCATGGTGTATGGCCGAACCCAATGGTTCTTTTATCCGTTATACTTCAACCTAAAGTCATAACTTAGACTCTTTAAAACATTACAAAACAATTAACAACTTTAAATCATATACTTGAATCCAAATACCCACTTAATGGTCCATGGGGTTCGGCCCTAACATGGCCGAACCCAATGGTTCCCTTGGTTCAACGATTCCACCATATGTTCTTAATTTAGGCCATACTCTTTAATCATAAGAACCATATGGTTCAGCCATCCAATGGCCAACCCAAAACAGCAACCCTATTTCCATTTAAATCACATAAAATTCTCCACCATTGGTATGGTTTTAGCTCTCCAAAAACCATACCAAATTATCCAACACTTTCATGGGGTTCGGCCATCCAAGGTGGCCGAACCCTGTGTCCATGATTTGGTCCTCTTAAATACATATTTTATGTCTCATTAAACATGTAAAAATCAGCATAATGTTACATGGTTTTTACCTTTCAAAAACCATCCAAATACCAAAACAATTTCATGGGGTTCGGCCATCCAAGGTGGCCGAACCCAATGATCCATTTTATCATTTTTACACAACCATTACCCAAGGTTTAAACCCATGATGCATTCGGCCATTCATGACCAAATCATGACCTTTAAATCCCTGATTCAAAATCCTTTATCTTGCATCTTAAACACCTATAATTCTCCATCATTTTTGCATGGTTTTTAGCCTCCAAAAACCATCAAAGTACCCAAATAAATCTCATGGGGTTCAGCCATCCAAATTGGCCGAACCCAATGATATCTTTTTACCACTTTAAACAACCTTAAACCAAGGTTTAGGTCCTTGATGAATTCGGCCATACCCATGGCCCAAAACATGTTCCATTTGTTCCATCTTATTAAACAAAATTCAATGGAAATACTTACCAAATTCCTTTGTTTCTTTCTTGCCTTTGATCTTTACTTCCTTCCCTTTTGTTTCCTTTCTTCTTCCTTAGTCCCTAGCCGGATGTATGCTTGATCAATTGGTGAAGACACCACTAGCTGGTTTGGCCAAAGAGATGGGTTCTTGAGAGAAAGGAAGGAAATGGAATTCTATGTTACTTAGAGACCAAATTCGGCCAAATGAGGGTGTTTGCTGTTTTTGTTAAACAGCCCCATCTCCACTAATTAATCCTTATTAAACCTTGATCAAACCAATGGGATATTTGGTGCTGTAATGACCCGGAATTTGTGGATCAATATATCTGTGGTTATTATTTATTTTAATGATGGAAATTGAGAATTTTAATGGAATAAATGTTAAGTTAATCTAAATTTGGGCAAAGGCCCAAGCGTGGTCCAATGGACCATGGGTTGGATGAAATTCATTTAATTGGTCAATAATGATTAATGTAATGCCCGGAATTTGTAAACTAAAATATGTGTGGTTATTGTTTGTTTTAATGGTGGAAATTGGAAATCTAATGGAATAAATGGTAAATGGGCCAAAATTTGGACAAACACCCAAGTATGGCCCAATAAACCATGGATTGGATTTTAAAATCATTCAAGTGGTCGATGATGGCCAATTGGGCCAAGGATGGTCAAATGGGGCCCAATACCCACTTGGGACCCAATGGATTAAGATAATGTAAGCTCTAAGATAAATGGGTAAGGATAAATGTAATTGGGCCATGGGCCCAATGGTGATACAACTAGTTGGAATGGGTCTAAATCACCTAAGTTAAATTGAAGTTGACCAAGGTGACATGGTCTAATGGGACCCACCTCCACCTCACCAAGTGAGGTGGCGTGTGGACCAAGAGTTGGTGGGGCCGGCCACCATGGTTGACTTGGTCAACCATGGGTGGATTTCATAGAGGGAATTTAATGGAATTAAATTAGGTGGGAATTAATTAACTTAGCCTAATAATAAAATTAATTAAATTAACTAAACTAATCTAATCATGGTCAAAGGGGTCAAAAGAGGGGAGACCAAAACAATCCTACCTTCAAACACCAAAAACATTGGGACTTGATGGTGGTTGAGTCATAAAGCATAAAGCATGATAAAGATCTTGTGTGGTTGGTGGGAAATAAATGGTTAAGTTATCTAATTAATTAAATGGTTAAGTTATCCAAGTGGTGGTCAAATGGTTAATGGAAGACCAAAACCACCCATTGTAAAAAGAAAGAAAAAACGTTGGCTAAGGTGTTGGGGTCAAAAAGGAAGATAAAGATCTCATGGGTTGGTGGGAGGAATTAATTACTCCACTCAATTGAGATAAACCTTATCTCTATTACCCATTTTGTCCATCGATGCTCTTTTCACTCTCATTTCATTTTTCCCATCTTGCTCTCCACCACCGTCCCACACTCCAAGAAGAGAAGAAGAAAATTAAGAAAGGAAGAGGAGAAGAGAAGAAAGAAGAAGAAGAGAAGAAAAGAGAAGGAAGTGCAAGGATAAGCCACCACATCAAGGTCTACTGTCTTCTTTTCTCATCTCCATCCTCTCCCATCTCTCTCTCAAATCAAACCCTACTATGGCCAAACCCAAGTTTGGAGGTTGTCACCATTGATCAAGCATCTTAGTCGATTAGACAAGGAGAGGAAGAAAGAAAGGAGGCCGAGGAAGCCGAAGGGAGTGACGAAAGTCGGAAGAGGCGTCGGATTGTAAGTAATTCCTAAACAAGAGATTTGGATTTTTAGGGTTTAACTTTTGGGATCCATTCTTGTTAAATTTGATGGTGGCCAAATAATCATAGGCCTTGGATCTCAAATCCATCAAATGGAAGGTTGGAAAAATGGATAAATTAAGATTAAGAACAAATTAAATGGATTAAGGATATTATGAAATTAAATTAATTAAGCATGGAGAATGGTTTATGATTTTGAGGTTTTTAATGATTAAATGTTGGAAGATTAAAAAAAGGGATTTTTATGAGAAAAACCATGGTGGTTGATTGAATGATTTTAGTAAGGTTGTGAAGAATGGAAGACAGAGAAAGAAATTTGGGAATTTTAATGGAATTTTAAGGTTTAAAACCATGGAAGAATGGTTAAGGATATTGAGGCTCATAATGATTAAGTGTAGTGATGTTTTCTTTTAGGGATCTTGAATGAAGAAATTCATGAAGATGTAAAGTGGTTTATATGGACTTAAAAGACATGAATAAATGGTTGACCATGAGCCATGGGTTCGGCCATGGTGAATGGCCGAACCCTATAGTGAGGTGTTGTAATGATTTTTGGTGTGAAATTGTGGAAGTTAATGGATGAAGGTTAAGGTTTCTAATGATCTTAAATGTCACCAATGAATGATGAACCATGAACCCATGGTAGGTGTTTATGTGAATTATTAGCGTTTATAAATGATGGAAGCCATGGAGGATGATTTAGTGTTTTAAGATTTTAATGGTTAAATGTAGGTAATTAAGGATCTTTAATGGAGTTTTTAGGGTTATGTGTTTGTATATTTAAATGGATTTGGAAGGATGGAAGGTATGGAATAATGTACTAATAAATTGGAGGCTTAAAAAAAAAAGAGGGTCAAAGGTTTGTAAGTTTTAAGGGGTATTTAGGGACGGAAATCATGGAAGGTGGCTAAGTGATTTCAATGGGGTTTTGAAGAATGGGAACCATGGAAGGGGTTAATGATTTTGAAGTTTTAAATGGGTGGAAATGAGGTTTTTTCAAAAGTAAAACCATGGACCATGGGTTCGGCCATGGTGTATGGCCGAACCCCACGGGGGAGATTTGGATGAATTTGGTGTTTTGGAACCATGAAAAAATAAATGGGAGTTATGGTTAAACTAATGGACCAAAATGTATTTCATGATGATTAAGGAAGGATGATTTAAATGTATGAGTTAAAATCCCTCATAGTCGGACTTATGTGTGTGTTTAAATTAATGGGGAATAGGTCATGATTAAAGGGGTCATTAATAGACTCAAGAATGTATCAAGTGATGATCAAAGTTGATGATTTAAATGCATGATGTAAACCTCCTCATGGGAGGGCTTATTATTGATCTAAATGTGGTGAAAAATACCCAAGGAAAAAAATGGGGATTAGGTTGAATTAAAGGGGCAAGTTTTAATAAAAACCCATGACTCATTGAGAGTCCTCTTTGGGGCTAAGGTTTAAGGTGTGTGCATGTGTTTAAAAATTAATGGAATTAGGTTAATTAGATGGTTGAGGTAAGTGGTCTTGTTGTATGGTTGATGGATCAATTAGGGACCCAAGATGTGGTTAAGAATGATGATTCAATTGTAAGTTATTTTATGGGCTAAGGAAGGGTGTGTGTATGTGGTTGGAATGAATGGAAAAATTAGGCTAAGTTAAGGACTAAATTATTAACGTGCATATCATGGTTAATGAGACATCAATGGAACCATTTTGTGAATCAATTAATGGGTCTAAGTGATGGATCAATTATGGACCATAATGTACATGGATTTAGTAAATGAGTAACCATGGAAGGGTAGTGGCAAAACCGTAAATATTGGCCAAAACGAAGAAACCCATGGGAGGTGGTTATGGACTTAGGGACTCTAAGTAACAACCTTATGAGTGATTAATAAAGCCTACGGTGGCTGGTTTTTAGACTTGTATGATTAAAATATTTAATGGACTAAATGGGATCCGTAAAACTTAGTTAGTGAGGTTCGGCCATGGTATATGGCCGAACCCCACTAAGATGTGATTTATGGACTTAAATGGTTAATACATAGACTAATTGATATGTATAATAAGGTACCGGACATCGCAAGCGGTGCGTGATCAGCGACCGGGTCTGTCGGACGGAAACGAAGAAAGAACACTAGTCGGTATTCGGTAGGATTCCAACCTTTTTGTAAGCCATGGATTGAGTGATGGTTTCTTTAAATTATTTTGGAAATTATATGGTTTGTTTTAAGATTGGTTTTGAATTATGTATTATGGAGGGGTTTTTACTTGATTTGTTCTGGTAAGCATATGATTGGTTTAAAATGGGTTTTAAGTCTATAATGTGTGTATTGAGGCTTTGCTTGATCTACTTTTGATAATCAAGTCATATGTTTAATTGATAGCATTTTTAAATGCCATGGTTGGTTATTATATTCATTACATGGCATATGGCATCTACATCTCATGCATGACATGGGAGGGATATGGCATGAGAAGGATGAAATGAAACCGGAGTCCATGCTCCGTCGGGGCGACCGATAAACAGGCATGGGGACATTATGATGTGTTTGACTCATCAGGGATGATGTATGGATTATTATACCTTGATGATGGTTTTTCCATCAAGGGGAATGTTGTATTTATTGTTATACCTTGATGATGGTTCTTCCATCAAGGGGGATATTGTATTTGTGGTTACACCTTGACGAGGCCTTACCGTCAAGGGGGATGTTGTATTTATTGTTATACCTTGATGATGGTTCTTCCATCAAGGGGGATATTGTATTTGTGGTTACACCTTGACGAGGCCTTATCGTCAAGGGGGATATGGCATCGGGATAGTAAGGATGATGGGTGGGATTCAGAACACAGACACCCATGGCATGGCATTCATTCTATGGCTTTTCGTTATGTATTATCTATATGCTTTGTTATCACTAATCCATGTGTTAGCCATACTCGGAGTCCTACTAGGCGCGTTGTTTAACGCCCTACTTCTACCCTAGCTGATGACGCAGGAAATGCCGGAGCAGAAGGACGGGACGGGAGCCAAGCTGAGGAGCTTGGAACGGCGTGCTAGATAGTTTACTAATGTTTATGTTGGATAATGTAATTTGAAATAGTTTAGCTTGTCGGAAATGTAATATTTTAGACTTATTGCTATGTTTTGGATTTTGTGGTAGACGTGTAATGTTATGGCATTTTGGTAATTAAATGATGAAACCTTCCTTGCTATCTAGAAAGAAAAATTGGTAGGATAATCTGTAATGTCTTTCTGCATTTAATGTAACTTTCCGTGAGTTTTCTTCTACGAGTGAACTATTCTCTGTGGACTCCGTTCCACGCACCCGTAGGGTTGGCCAGTTAAGGGCCGGGCTTTAGAAGCTCGGACTTAACTCGCGTCTTGACGTCCGCGCCCTTTGTCACTTTTATTAAAAAAAAAAGAATAGACTCTAATATTTCGGTAAAAAGGGGCGGCGTTACAGGTGCCAGCCAAGGCATCCCTTGGCACCAGCCAATGCAACCTTTCAGCTCCCCATGCAATCTTATCTCATTCCCATTCAATTCCATTCAACCATGTACATGGAAACTACCATTACAAGTCCCCGACGTGTGGAGCTTGTTTTGGTTTGTTTGAGACCAAGACACCTCCTCATATTCCCTTCAACTCACTGCTTTTACAGCCCCTTTGATTTCCATTGTGACTCAACTAACTCAATGGCTTAACTCACCACATTAAATACCATACATTTATTACACTTGAGTCAACCCAACCATTTAATTTAAATGCAACTTATTCCCATCCAACTCAACCTGATTTGATTCATCATTGAGCTCATTTGAGGGCCCACATGGTCAGCCGTGGTCAACAAGGTCAACCCGACCCATTGGGTCCCATTTAGCTTGTAGACCCGTTTTGACTCCATGACCCATTTATGGGTTGTTTTAGCCATTCGCATTTGGTTTTCACATGTGCATCAAGCCTACCCATTTATGTTCCACTTAATTACCAATCAATTCAGCTTAACCCCATTAAATTTGGGCTCACCCAATGGTCTAATAAGTCCATTATGACCCATTGGGTCCCAATTGGGTCCTTTGTATCACTCTGTCCATGAGTATCATTTATCCATGGTTAATAACTATCCATGAATATAACCCTCCTATGGGTATAATCCATTCATGGAAACAATTCATCCTTGGTATCACTCTGTTCATGAGTATCATTTATCCATGATTAATAATTATCCATGAATATAACCCTCCTATGGGTATAATCCATTCATGGGAACAATCATCCTTCGTATCACTCTGTCCATGAGTATCATTTATTCATGATTAATATCCGTCCATGAATATAAACCTACTATGGGTATAATCCATTCATGGAAACCATCACATTCACTATGGGGCCACTGTATCTAGTGTTGAATCTACATATTCTCCAATAGTCATCATCGTTTATCAATAAGGAATACAATAGTAAGTGTAGTGGGCATTTGTTGTACTTCGATGCTAGTAACAGATGCGAAGGCAGTAGATCAAATAACGCATAAGCATATGAACTACAAATTACTGCCATACCTTGAATTACCGAATGATCCGCCGTCTTTGGAGGAGAAATCGAAGTATTCATTCGTCCAGATCCTTGTAACTGAGTTAGTTGAGTCGGACAACAGAGAGAACCCCTGAAGTGAGGAGATCTATCATTTTGTTGGCACACTCTTTTGAAATGGCCCGGCTGATCACATTGGAAACAGGTACTTGTAGTGGAACTAATAGAGGTTGAAGATCTCCAAAAGTAGGATCTGAGTCTTTTGCGAGGGCAAAAAGTATTTCTCCCACCCCGACCCTTTTGGCCCTGTGTTTTATTCGGGTTTGTGTCTCCATTTCCGCTCACGAGTTGTTGTAGAACGGAAGTGACCACCTCCTGTACTAGGTTCCGTAATTCCGGAGGTACTTCAGGAATGTTTGAACCATTCTGTCCCTCTCCGTTATGTTCTTCTTCCTTTGGAGACATTTTTCCTAAGTCATGGAAACATCAGTTGACTTAGCTTCTAGGTAAAGTTTTGTGTTCTTCATAATTTGGGGAAATTGCCAAATCAGCACTCTTTGTATTTCTTTGTTTTTGAGGAAACTTCCTAAGTATCATATATCATTTCTCAATTTGGGGAAGTCTTGATGTTCTCCTGTTCTCGCAGAAAAACCCCCCTAAGTATCATGTGTTACTTCTCAATTTGGGGATATTGGGGAAGTATATCCTATTTTGCTATGTTTGATAAATCCAAATTTGATGATTCTTCAGTCTGAGTCACTCAAGGTAAATTAATCTGGCCCCCAGTCAGCGGACTCCGAAGAGTCGGTCAGTTGGGATTCTTATCTGTTAGTGAGACATGAAACCGTCTTAATCTTATTTCGATGATTCAACTTCCCGTTTCGCTCTGATACCAACTGTAACGCCCCGCCCTCTCCGATAAATTAGAGTCTAATTTTTTTTTAAAATAATAATAGAATAACACCGGAAAAGAGCGGGCGCGTCACGATGGGAGCTAAATTCGGACTTCCCAAGTCCGACCCTTAACTGGCCACCCATGTGTGCATGGACTAAACCCACGATAACAAACCACACATGGAACTAAACAAGCTATGCGGAATAAACTAACTAACTGCGGAATTAATCTGAATAGATAGCAAGTACCAGTCTCAATTATTAAAATAACTTAATCCAACCATCCATTGTCAATATCATAAACAAACCATAGCAAAGGTATCGGCTAATTACATGTCCATAAACGAAATCCAAATAACAATAAATTATAAAAATCATTCCAACATTAAGCTCTTAAGCTTGGCTCCCCTCCTGGTCATCTTCCTTCTCTTTCCCCTTCCTTGGTATCACTCTGTCCATGAGTATCATCTATCCATGATTAATATCCGTAGGAACAACATTCAAATGAATCACTATAAGACTGTGGCAACCATATCAAATCACAAATATATCCCGACCCCTTGCAAGACTTAGGGCTCATGACTTACTAAGCGGAAGACCCACGTCCACGTGATCCGCTCTACCTCGCCCTGCATCCCTTTACCTCATAGGTGATTCAGTCAAGCTCTAAGGCACTCGATCCGCGTCTGATGAGACTAGTACCACCCCCACGGGGTAAAATAGTACCTAGCTCTGCACATTCCCACACATCTAGTGTGCAAAATAGCCGTGAGAGCGCTCTCCAGCGCGTAGCATGCGAGGGACCCACTCCTCAACGGTAGCCCTACGGGACCAAGTCTCCGTATTTCGTATCAAGGTTCCCACAGTCTCATAGCTACTCTAAGCCATACTCATGAAGTCTATATTCTTATTACCATGTGAGGGACGTACCCATACCACATCTCAATTATCCACATCACGTGAGGGACGCACCCATACCACGTCTCAATGTAATCAAGTGACCTTGTCACCTTTACCGTGGAACTACTGTATCTATTGTGGGGTCGATATACCCACCAATTGTCATCATCGACCCATTGATCGACTTAGTTTCACGTCAGAATCTATGTTCACATATTTGGGAAATTCCCTGATCATCATCTTGTATTTCTTGTTTTGGGGAGTTTTCCTATGTATCACGTATTATCTCCTGTTTGGGAAAATTGCCAAATGAGCACTCTTTGTATTTCTTTGTTTTTGAGGAAACTTCCTAAATATCGAGTATCATTTCTCAATTTGGAGAAATCCTGATGTTCTGCTGTTCTCGGGGAAAACCTCCCTTAGTATTATGTATCACTTCTCAGTTTGGGGATATTGCCAAATCATCACTCTTTGTTTCTTTTGTTTCTGGGAAAAATCTGTAAATTCCTGTTGTTTGTTTCTCAGTGTGGGATATCAGGGGAGTGCATCCTACTTTGTTATGTTCGATATGTCCAGTTATGATGACTGGACTTTACTTTGCTATCTTTCATTCTCGTTCTCAGATTGATTCTTCAGTCTGAGTCACTTGAAGTAAATTAATCCGGCCCCCAGTCAGCGGACTCCGAAGAGTCGGTCAGTTGGGATTCTTATCTGTCAGTGAGACATGAAACCGTCTTAATCTTACTTCGATGATTCAACTTCCCGTTTCGCTCTGATACCAACTGTAACGCCCCACCCTCTCCGATAAATCAATGCTATGTATGCAAATGTAATGAGCCCCTCCCCATCACACATATACATAGCCATCACTTGACGGGACTCTCACCGTCAAGGTAAATCACAATACACTTTCATTTGGGACTCACACGATAAAGTAATCCACAGTAATCCTCATTTCCAGTGGAAAAACTCTCATCATTGAGTTGTTTCACATTGTTCTTTCATTGGAACTCACACCATAAAGTAATCCACAGTAATTCTCATTTCCTGTGGAAAGACTCATCATTGAGTTGTTTCCAGTGTTCTTTCATTGGGACTCACACAATAAAGTAATCCACAGTAATCCTCATTTCCTGTGGAAAGACTCTCATCATTGAGTTATTTCACAGTTTTCTTTCATTGGGACTCTCAAGTCAAGGTAATCCATAATCATCACCCCATGCCATGCATGAGATGTCAATGTATATGTATGTCATTTGTAAATACATATCTCATCATTTAAAACCAATTTGAAACATAATATCAGTAACAACATAACTTATAAAAACCATGATAAAACCCATATAACAGTGGTTACAAGTAGGTAGGAAACCTACCGACGATTCACTTCGGTGTTTGTTCTTTTTCACTTGATCACGACTCGCCCGCCGTTCAACTTCCGTTACCTTATTTCATGTCAATCAATCAATACAACATACCATCTGATTTCTAACTAAGTCCAAAACCCCATAAATTATCTTGTGGGGTTCGGCCATACCCATGGCCGAACTTCACCAACTTAGGATTTAACCTCCCTTTTCATTTGATCTCTCCTTTATTTAATCCTTATTAAACATCATATACTACAAAAATACCTTGGTAGGGTTCGGCCATACAACATGGCCGAACCATACCACTTTGGTTTGGGTCCATATATCCAATTCTATGATCATTTCATCTTTGATCATTTCTTCCATAATTACCATAATGCCACTATACTAACATTTGCTTAATTTTCTTAAACACCAAGGTCCATAATTTATCATGTATGATTCCTTAATTCAAATCATAAAGCAAACCATAATCTCCAACAAAATAATCTTTGGGGTTCGGCCACATGGCCTCTTACTCAATGATCCCATCATTTGTTTACAAGTTAGGCTCTATTGTTTAGCCATGTTAACCACATGGTTCAGCCATCCAATGTCAAACCCAAAACAGCAAACTTATATTCATTTAATTCCCATAAAAACACCATAATCTTGTATGGTTTTTATCTATTAAAACCATCAAAATCACCATACAATAATCATATGATTTCATGGGGTTCGGCCATACTCATTAGCCGAACCCTATGGCCTTTGATTTGAACCTCTTAAACATTTATCTTATGTCTAATTTAATCATCCAAAACAGTCCATCATTTGCATGGTTTTAACTTACAAAAACCATCAACATGACCATAACATTTCATGGGGTTCGGCCATAGTCATTAGCCGAACCCTATGGCCTTTGATTTGAACCTCTTAAACATTTATCTTATGTCTAATTTAATCATCCAAAACAGTCCATCATTTGCATGGTTTTAACTTACAAAAACCATCAACATGACCATAACATTTCATGGGGTTCGGCCAACCAAGGTGACCGAACCCTATGGCCCATATTTTCTAACTTTTAAATCTCATCATACAATTTTTAAACCAATGATTAATTCAGCCATACATGACCAAATCATGACCTTTAAATCCTTGATTCATAATCCTTTATCTTGCATCTTAAACACATATAATTCTCCATAATTTTTGCATGGTTTTAGCCTCCAAAACCATCAATCTTAACCAAATAATTTCATGGGGTTCGGCCATCCAAGGTGGCCGAACCCAATGATCTATTTTATCATTTTTAAACCACCATTACCCAAGGTTTAAACCTTGATGCATTCGGCCATACCCATGGCCCAAAACATGTTCCATTTGTCCGATCTTATTAAACAAAAATCCATGGAAATGCTTACCAAATTCCAAGCTTCTCTTCTTGTCTTTGCTCTTTGCCTTCTTCCCTCTTGTTTCCTTCCTTCTTCCTTAGCTTCTAGCCGAATTGACCTTGCTGGAATCCCTTGGAGTGATTCAACCAAATGAGGTTTTGATTGAGAGAAAAACAAAATTTCAGCCTTGATGTGAATGATCACCACTTTGAGGTGCAACTTCTTTGTTCTAAGTCCACTAACCTTGGTGGTGTGATCGGCCAAATGAGTGATTTGTGGGAGAGAACCAGTAGCCACGGTTTTGTCTCTTGGAAGGTGAAAGAATGATCAAAGGAGGGAGAGAGATAAGATGGATGTGCTTAAGTGTTGGGAGTTAACCAAAGGTGGTGACCCTTGATGGCACCCCCTTGGTAACTCCCCTCCCGTCATGTCTTTCATTTATTCCCTTTGGGGGGTTTCATCCTTGAGATGAAACCCACCCAACGGTTGTGACCCTTGGGTTTCCATCTAAGATTGGAAACCCTCAAGCTTCCAAGTCCAATCGGCTGCAATCTTGTCCAAGTACAATGTGACCGTCCAACTCCCCATTGTTCTTCATTAATACCTAGGTGGGGGGTTTCATCATTGAGATGAAACTTCCCCCACTCTCTTGCTGCCCTCCAACGTGTGGAGTGGTGTGTGTTTAAGATCAAGAAACCATTCATATACCATTTGACTCACTTAAACTCAAGGTCCCTTAGATTTCCAACTCAACTCACCCAACTCACTACACTTAATGCATTTCATTTAATGCACTTGAGTCAACTCATTTCTTAATTCAAAACCAACTCAATTCAGTCCCACTCAACCTGATTTAACTCACCATTGAGCTCATTTGAGGGCCCACACGGTCATCCATGGTCAACATGGTCAACCTGACCCATTGGGTCCCCATTTAGCTTGTTGACCCGTTTTGACGCCATGACCCATTTATGGGTTGTTTTAGCCATTTGCATTAGGTTTTCACATGTGCATCAAGCCTACCCATTTATGCTCCACATAATTTTCAATCAATTCTGCTTAACCCCATTTAATTTGGGCTCAACCAATGGTCAAACAAGTCCATTATGACCCATTGGTCCCAATTGGGTCCTTTGACCCAATTAACCATATTGACCCAATTTGATGTTCATTACCCATTCATGATAATTTGACCCATATATTATATTCATAGGGTCATAATTTGAACAATGGGCCCCACCATTTCCTTATTTACAGTCACATTTATTGAATTCACCAATCCAAGGGCATCTTCGTAAATATTCATCTTATTGAGAAATTGGGGTGTTACAATATAACCCTCTTTTTAAAATTTTTGTCCCGAAAATCAAGCGAAGTAGGGTTCTGAACGATTACATAAATATCTCAAAGTGTGCTATTTTTATTTCCGATTTCAAGTTTCCAAGTGACTTCTTCATTACCATGTCGGTCCACACCACTTTGACAAATTGAATCGCTCGGTTCTGCGACACCTTTTGTTCTGTCTCATGTTATATCTTTTTCTCGTGAGCCATTTGTGATCTCATATAGATCAATCTACTCTGTTTCACTTTACCTGCTCTTATAGTATTTTCCATACATACCTACTCAATATGTTCTTTCATCTACTCTCTGTGTGAGGTAGTCTGTCAACACGAGCCTATGCTCAAAGCTTTTTCTGATTCCATTTTAAGTAGGTTTCTAGTTGCACTCTCCTGGAATTCCATCGGCTAACTACAGAGTCAGGTGATCAGTCTAACTCGATAGTCGCCTATAGCTTCCCATTCAAGTTTCACTAGACACTTATTTTTTCCCGTTAAATACGTCTCCAAAATTTTACAGATCTTCATTTGCACATATGTCACTATGTGACTAACAACTTTTGTTCCAAAACTTCTACGATATTGAGTACCCGGCATCAATCCAAACCACCATGGGAATAATCATCCATGGTTATTCTCATCCATCCCTGATATCCCCCATTGAGAAACAAACAACACGAATTTAGGGATTTTCTCAGAAACAAAAGTAAACAAAGTGTGAAGATTTGGCAATTTCCCCATACAAAGCACATGAAATCATACATGAAAAATCCCCCAAAACCAAGATTGGTTCTTTATTGGAACGGTTGTTGTTGATTTATATGTTTTATATGTTGTGGCACAGATATGTCAAGCAACATGGAATATACAGAGTTGTGGGATAAACGGACACCCAACTGTCCAATAGATTTGGTGTCGGCTTCCAATAACACCAGCATGGAAGTCAACAGGGACCTCCCGAGGAAATTGAAGAGGATCTAGCACCTTTACCGGAGGATCCTATGGAAGATGTTCCTATAATAATGGAATCAATTGGGGAGATAGATCCCGACTATACGTGTGAGTTGTGCAACCAAGACGGGCACAACTGTAGGTATTGTCCTCACCCTTTAGGCATTGTTTGCCCGGTTTGTGGACTGCATGGGCACGGAGAGGCTAGGACTAATTGTCCTTATATTGGAGGACCAGGGGTAATACCCTGCGTGACATGTGAGTATTGGGACACATGTCGATGACATGTCATGATAATCGCTTTAAGTTCGCTGATGATGCAGGATCTTCCACGGAAGATTAGGTTAAGAGGTAGAAAGAAAGGTTAGGGAAGTGGAAATATTTTGTAAAGGTGCATTTTGTTATTCTAAGGGTTTGTTTTACCCTATCAACCCTTGTACAAAGGTGAATTATGAATATATATAAAGTATGCAATTTTATGATTCTAAGAGGATTTTTGGTACTGAGATGTAGGTGACGAGGTCACTTGATTACATTGAGACGTGGTATGGGTGCATCCCTCACGTGATGTGGATGATTGAGACGTGGTATGGGTGCGTCCCTCATGTGATGTTGATGATTGAGATGTGGTATGGGTGCGTCCCTCACATGGTATTGATGAGATAAGAATATAGACTTCACGAGTATGGCTTAGAGTAGCTATGAGACTGTGGGAACCTTGATACGAACTACGGAGACTTGGTCTCGTAGGACTACCGTTGAGGAGTGGGTCCCTCGCATGCTACGCACTGGAGGGCGCTCTCACGGCTATTTGGCACACTAGATGTGAGGGAATGCGCAGGGCTAGGTACTAGTTTACCCCGTGGGGGTGGTAGTACTCTCATCAGACGCGGATCGACCGCCTTAGAGCTTGATTGAATCACCTATGAGGTGAAGGGATGCAGGGCAAGGTAGATCGGATCACGTTGGATGTGGGTCTTCTGCTTGGTAAGTCATGAGCCCTAAGTCTTGCTAAGGGGTCGAGGTATATTTGTGACTTGATATGGTTGCCACAGTCTTCTAGTGATTCATTTGAATGTTGTTCCTACGGATATTAATCATGGATAGATGATACTCATGGACAGAATGATACCAAAGATGGATTGTTTCCATGAATGGATTATACCCATAAGTGGGTTATTTCATGGATGGTTATTAATCATGCATAAATGATACTCATGGACAGGGTGATACCAAGGATGAATGGTTTCCGTGAATGGATTATACCCATAGGTGGGTTATATTCATGGATGGTTATTAACCCTGGATGGATGATACTCACTGGTAGATGAGATGCTCAAGGATGAATTATTTCCATGAACGGATTATACCCATGGAAGGGTTATATTCATGGGTGATTATTAAACAGGGATAGATGATATTTAATGAAAGAGAGATACCAGGGATGGATGAGAATAACCATGGATGATTATTCCCATGGTGGTTTGGATTGATGCCGGGTACTCAATATCGTAGAAGTTTTGGAACAAAAGTTGTTAGTCACATAGTGACATATGTGCAAATGAAGATCTGTAAAATTTTGGAGACGTATTTAATGGGAAAAAATAAGAGTCTAGTGAAACTTTAATGGGAAGCTATGGGCGACTGTCGAGTTAGACTGATCACCTGACTCTGTAGTGAGACGATGGAATTCCAGGAGAGTGCAACTAGAAACCTAGTTAAAATGGAATCAGAAAAAGCTTTGAGCATAGGCTCATGTTGACAGACTACCTCACACAGAGAGTAGATGAAAGAACATATTGAGCAGGTACGTATGGAAAATACTATGAGAGCAGGTATAGTGAAACAGAGTAGATTGATCTATATGAGATCACAAATGGCTCACGAGAAAAAGATATAACATGAGACAGAACAAAAGGTGTTGTAGAACCGAGCGATTCAATTTGTCAAAATGGTGTGGACCGACATGGTAATGAAGAAGTCACTTGGGAACTTGAAATCGGAAATAAGAATAGCACACTCTGAGATATGTATGTAATCGTTTAGAACCCTACTTCGCTCGATTTTCGGGACGAAAATTTTAAAAAGAGGGTTATATTGTAACACCCCAATTTCTCAATATTAGGAATATTTACGAAAATGCCACTGTATTGGTGAATTTAATAAATGTGTTTATAAATAAGGAAATGGTGGGGTCCATTTCTCAAATTAAGACCCTCTGAGCATATTATAAGTGTCAAATTTGATTGAATGGGTAATGAACATCAAATTGGGTCAATATGGGTAATTGGGTCAAAGGACCCAATTGGACCCAATGGGTCATAATGGACTTATTAGACCATTGTGTGAGCTCAAATTTAATGGGGTTAAGCTAAATTGATTGGAAATCAAGTGGAACAAATATGGGTAGGCTTGACGTACATAATGAAAACCACCTACAAATGGTTAAATCAGCCCATAAATGGGTCATGTTGTCAAAACGGGTCAAGGAGCTAAATGGGGACCCAATGGGTCGGGTTGACCAAGTTGGCCACGGTTGACCGTGTGGGCCCTCAATTGAGCTCAGCTGTGAGTTAGTTCAGCTCGAGTTGGGACTGAATTGGATTGGGTTTTAATTAAGAAATGAGTTGACTCAAATATGATGCATTAAGTATGTTGAGTTGGGTGAGTTGAGTTGGAATAAAAAGGGCCATGAATCAAGTGAGTCAAGAGGATATGGAAAGGTGTTTTAATCTCACACAACACTTAGGGAAATCAATCCCAGCCGTTGGAGTGAAAGGGTGCCTTGGCCAAGCCAAGGGACACCAAGGATGGGCGGCAACATCTCATCTCATGAGATGCATGGCCTGAATTCAATGGGTGCATCGGTTGGTGCCAACCGGTGCCTTGGATGGCACCCAATGCCTCCTTGGTTATATCAAGGATTAATGAGGAGAGATGAGGGAGGTTGGGCTGAATGACAAAGGGAATAAATGAAAGACATGATGGGGAGGGGAGTTACCAAGGGGGTGCCATCAAGGGTCACCACCTTTGGTTAACTCCCAACACTTAAGCACATCCATCTTATCTCTCTCTCTCCTTTGATCATTCTTTCACCTTCCAAGAGAAAAAACCGTGGCTGCTGGTTCTCTCCCACAAATCACTCATTTGGCCGATCACACCACCAAGGTTAGTGGACTTAGAACAAAGAAGTTGCACCTCAAAGTGGTGATCGTTCACATCAAGGCTGAAATTCTTTTTTTTCTCTCAATCAAAACTTATTTGGTTGAATCGCTACAAGGGATTCCAGCAAGGTCAATTCGGCTAGAAGCTAAGGAAGAACGAGGAAACAAGAGGGGAGAAGGCAAAGAGCAAAGACAAGAAGAGAAGCTTGGAATTCGGTAAGCATTTACATGGATTTTTGTTTAATAAGATGGGACAAATGGAACATGTTTTGGGCCATGGGTATGGCCGAATGCATCAAGGTTTAAACCTTGGGTAATGGTGGTTTAAAAATGATGAAATGGATCATTGGATTTGGCCACCTTGGATGGCCGAACCCCATGAAATTTTTGGTTAAGATTGATGGTTTTGGAGGCTAAAAACCATGCAAAAATTATGGAGAATTATATGTGTTTAAGATGCAAGATAAAGGATTATGAATCAGGGATTTAAAGGTCATGATTTGGTCATGTATGGACGAATTAATCATTGGTTTAAAAATTGTATGATGAGGTCTAAAAGTTAGAAAATATGGGCCATACTATTCGGCCACCTTGGTTGGCAGAACCCCATGAAATGTTAGGGTCATGTTGATGGTTTTTGTAAGTTAAAACCATGCAAATGATGAACTATTTTGGATGATTAAATTAGACATAAGATAAATGTTTAAGAGGTTCAAATCAAAGGCCATAGGGTTCGGCCAATGAGTATAGCCGAACCCCATGAAATCATATGATTATTGTATGGTGATTTTGATGGTTTTGAGAGATAAAAACCATACAAGATTATGGTGTTATTATGGGAATTAAATCTTGGATAAAAGTTGTGTATAATGGTAAAAAAAATATACCATTGGGTTCGGCCACCATGATTGGCCGAACCCCATGAAATTCATTTGGTTGGGCTATGGTTGTGAAGTCCACAAAACATACCGGTGGTGGAGGTATTTACATGTTTTAATTAGGTCATGATATGTTGAATTTATCAATGGCTTGAAATATGTAGAAGTGTTGGAAAAATTGCATCAAAAGAACCATAAGGTTCGGCCATGTGAATGGCCGAACCCCATGGGTCATTTTATGGGGGTTTATGTGATTAAAAATGGAGAAATGGTTATTGTATTGGGTTAGCCATTGGATGGCTGAACCATGTAGTTATCTTGGTAAAAGAGTGGAGCCTAAGTTAAGTACATAGGTTAAAATTATTGAACCAAGGGAACCATTGGGTTCGGCCATGTGTATGGCCTAACCCCATGGACCATAATTATGGGTTTTATGAATCAATTTCATGGAAATGATTAGTGGTTCTAAAGTTTAAGCATGATACAATTATGAATGGATTAAGAGATCCAAATTGGATTGGTAGGGTTCGGCCAAGTTGTATGGCCGAACCCCACTAAGGTGGTTTGGTTATAGATATTGGTTTTAACAAGACTTAGCCAAGTCGCATAATTGTAAATATGAAGGAAAAGAGCAAAGGACTTGAAAAAGGGGCTCAAACCAATATGGTGTGGTTCGGCATGTAGTATGGCCGAACCCCACCAAGTGATATTTTGTGGATTGAGGTTGTCAATAAATTATTTGGATGGTGTTAATCCAAATTAAAAGAGATCAAATTAAAGTGGGTGAGGTTCGGCCATGGGTATGGCCGAACCCCACAAGATGGTTTTTGGGTCTTAGATGTGAATGGACATTTAATTGATAGTATGATTTACTTACTGTTACATCACAAGGTGATGGAAGTTGAACGACGTGCAAGTCGCGAGCAAGTGACGCTTTAAGAAAGAACAAACATCGAAGCTAATCTTCGGTAGGTTTCCTACCGACTTGTAACCACAATTATGATTTGGTTTTATCATGTTTTTATGAGATATGTTGTATTTGATATTATGTTTCAAATGTGGTTTTGAATGATGAGTTATGTATTTACAAATGATATACAATGCATTGACATCTCATGCATGGCATGGGGTGATGATTATGGATTACCTTGACTTGAGAGTCCCAATGAAAGAACACTGTGAAATAACTCAATAATGAGAGTCTTTCCACAGGAAATGAGGATTACTGTGGATTACTTTATCGTGTGAGTCCCAAAGAAAGAACACTGTGAAACAACTCAATGATGAGAGTCTTCCCACAGGAAATGAGGATTACTGTGGATTACCTTATCGTGTAAGTCCCAATGAAAGAACACTGTGAAAGAACTTGATGGCTATGTATACTGGCAATGGGTGGGACTCATTACATATGCACTTACATACATAGCATTGTTTTCAGATGTTTTATTGATAATCATGTACTATGATATATGTAACACCCCAATTTCTCAATGTGATGGATAATTACGAAAATGCCCCTGCATTGGTAAATTTATTAATTATGATGTTAAACGAGAAAATAGTGGGGCCCATTGCTCAAATTAAGACCCTATGAGCACATTATAAATATCAAATTTGGTTGGATGGGTAATGTACATCAATTGGGTCGAAAATGGCTAAATGGGTCAAAGGACTCAATTGGGACCCAATGGGTCATAATGGATTATTTGACCATTGGGTGAGCTCAATTTAAATAGGGTTAAGCTGATTTGATTGGAAATCAAGTGGAGCAAAAATGGGTAGGCTTGATGCACAAGTGAAAACCATTTAAAAATGGCAAAATCAGCCCATTATTGGGTCAAGTTGTCAAAACGGGTCAAGGGACTAGTTGGGGACCCAATGGATTGGGTTGACCAAGTTGACCACGGATGACCGTGTGGGCCCTCAATTGAACTCAAGTGTGAGTTAGTTCAGCTCGAGTTGGACTGATTTGGAGTGAGTTTTAATTAAGAAAAGAGTTGACTCAAATATGGTGCATTAAATGTATTGAGTTGGATGAGTTGAGTTGGAATAAAAAGATCATGAGTCAAGTGAGTCAAGAGGAAGTGGAAAGGTGTTCTAATCTCACACAACTCTTAATTAAATCAATCCCAGCCGTTGGATGAAGGGTGCCTTGGCCAAAGCCAAGGGACACCAAGCTTGGGCGGCATGCATCTCATCTCATGAGATGCATGGGCTGAAATGAATGGATGCAACGTTTGGTACCAAGGGGTGCCTTGGATAGCACCCAATGATCCATCGTTTTTGCCAAGAAGTTATGAGGGAAATGAATGGATTTTGTGGCTGAATTACAAAAGAGATAGACCACCTCATTTGGCCGATTTTCACATAGAAAATCTTAAGAATCCCCATCTCTCTCTCTCTCCCTCTCTCCAAACTCTTTCTCTTGGCTGGACCAGCAGTGGTGTTTGCACCAATTGATCAAGCATAAACCAGCAAAGGAAGGGAGGCTAAGAAAGATAGGAAGTAAAGAGCAAAGACAAGAAGAAAATCTTGGAATTTGGTAAGTATTCCCATGGGTATTTTGTTTATTAAGATGGAACAAATGGAACATGTCTTGGGCCATGGGTATGGCCGAATGCATCAAGGTTTAAACCTTGGGTAATGGAGGTTTAAAAATTATAAAAAGGAATCATTGGGTTCGGCTACCTTGGAGGGCTGAACCCCATGGAAATAATTGGTTGGTTTTGATGGTCTTTGAAACATAGAAACCATACAATTGTGGGAGTGTTTTGGATGTTTCTATTAGACTTAAAATGCATGTTTTAAAAAGGTTTAAAACATGGATTTGGATGTCATGAATGGCTGAATGTATCATGGGTCTAAACCTTGGCTGTAAATTGATAAAATGGATCATTGGGTTCGGCTACCTTGGATGGCCGAACCCCATGAATTGATGTTGATATTTTGATGGTTTTTGGAAGGTTAAAAACCATGCAAAACCATACCGGTGGTGGATGTATTTACATGTTTTAATTAGGTCATGTTATGATGAATTTATCAATGATCTAAAGTAAGATGATGAGGTTGAAAAGGATGGAAATTTAGAGCATGGAGTTCGGCCACTTGGGATGGCCGAACCCCATGGAAATCATCGGTGAATGGTATGGTTTTTGGGGATAAAAATCATACCAAGTGTATTGATGTTTAAAAGGATTGTAAAATGGAATTAATTAACTATATGGGATCGGCAATGGATGGTTAAACCTTGCTGTTTTTATGGCTGAAAATCAGTGGATAAATTATGTAAGATCGTTGGAAAAATTGCATCCAAAGAACCATGAGGTTCGGCCATGTGAATGGCCGAACCCCATGGGTTGCTATATGGGTTGTTTTTTGCGAATTACTTGGAGTTATGGTTACTGATTTGGCTCAGCCTATGGATGGCTGAACCATGTAATTACCTTGGTAAAAGGGTGTAGAACCGAAGTTAAGAACATAGGAGGGAATCATTGGGTTCGGCCATGTGTATGGTCGAACCCCATGGACCATTTTATATGGACTGATTTGGTTGAATCAAAGGGGTTTCAAGTTTGAATATTATGGAACAATATGAGGCATTTAAAAGGGTTCTAAGTGAACAATTGGAAAAGATATGGGTTGGCCATTTCATGGAAATAATTAGTGATTCTAAAGTGTAAGCATGATACAATTATGAATGGATAAAGAGATCAAATTAAAGTGGGTGAGGTTCGGCCATGGGTATGGCCGAACCCCACAAGATGTTTTTTTGGGTCTTAGATGTGAATGAATATTTAAATGATAGTATGATTTACTTATTGTTATATGGACAAGGTAACGGAAGTTGAACGACGTGCGAGTCGTGACCGGGTAAAGACTACAAAAGAACGGACGCTGAAGTGAATCTTCAGTAGGTTTCCTACCTACTTGTAACCACAGTTTTATCTTGGTTTTTATGAGACTCATGTTTTATTTTATTGGTTTTGAATGATGGATATTATTTACATGTTTTATATATACATTGGCATCTCATGCATGGACATGGCATGATGATTATAAACACCGGAGCCCACACTCCATCGGAATGCCCGAGATGCAACTGTGGAGCCTCCTTAGGCAATGAAAGTCCCGCCAGGAGAATTACGTGATGATTATAAACACCGGAGCCCACACTCCTTCGGAATGCCCGAGATGCAACTGTGGGGCTTCCTTAGGCGGTGAAAGTCCCGCCAGGAGAATTACCTGATGATTATAAACACCGGAGCCTACACTCCATCGGAATGCCCGAGATGCAACTGTGGGGCCTCCTTAGGCGGTGAAAGTCCCACCAGGAGAATTACCTGATGATTATAAACACCGGAGCCCACACTCAGTCGGAATGCCCGAGATGCAACTGTGGGGCCTCCTTAGGCGGTGAAAGTCCCGCCAGGAGAATTAATATGTTGATATAAGACACATCAAGTGATGGCTATGTGTATGTGTGATGGGGTGGGGCTCGTTACATTTGCATACATACATAGCATGGTTTTATATGTTTTTGATAATTAGACATTTGATATATGCATGATTTATAAGCTAACCATGTGGTAGCCCTGATTGGGAACCTACTGGGCGCGTTGATCTAACGCCCTAATTCTATCCTTAGAGGATAATGCAGGAACAAGGGAGGGGAAAGAGAAGGTCGATGACCAGGAGGGGAGCCAAGCCTAAGCGCTTGATCGTTGATTGGGATTTCTTTATTACTGCCTTTCTAGTTATATTTTGTGGACATGTAATAAGTTGATACCTTGCTTGGTTCGTTTAGGATATTAACGATGGATGGTTGGTTTATGTTATTTATTACTTGAAACTGGTACTTGCTATCTATTCAACCTAATTCCGCAGTTAGTCTAGTTTATTCCGCAAGTCATTGTTTAGTTCCATGTGTGTATTATCTATCATGGTTTAGTCCATGTACACATGGGTGCCCAGTTAAGGGTCGGACTTTGGGTAGTCCGAACTTAGCTCGCGTCGTGACGTCTCTCCGCCCTTGTCCGGTTTATTTAAAAAAAAAAATTAGACTCTGAAAACTCGGAAAGGGCGGGGCGTTACAATATATATGCATGTTTTATATGCTAACCATGTGGTAGCCCTGATCGAAAACCTACTGGGCGCGTTGATCTAACGCCCTAATTCTATCCTTAGAGGATAATGCAGGAACAAGGAAGGGGAAAGAGAAGGACGATGACCAGGAGGGGAGCCAAGCTTAAGAGCTTGATGTTGGAATGATTTTTATAATTTACTGTTATTTGTATTTCGTTTATGGACATGTAATAAGTTCATACCTTTGCTATGGTTTGTTTATGATATTGACAATGGATGGTTGGATTAAGTTATTTTAATAATTGAGACTTGTACTTGCTATCTATTCAGTCTAATTCCGCAGTTAGTCTAGTTTATTCTGCATAACTTGATTAGTTCCATGTGTGGTTTGTCTTTCATGGGTTTAGTCCATGCACACATGGGTGGCCAGTTAAAGGTCGGACTTGGATAGTTCGGACTTAGCTCGCGTCATGACGCCGCCCGCTCTCGTCCGGTGTTATATTGTTATTAAAAAAAAAATTGACTCTGAATCTCGGAGAGGGTGGGGCGTTACCTTAGAAGTGATTAATTAAATCTTAATCTAGTTAAACCAAAGAGTGATGAATAATTGGTGATAATGATCAAATTACACTAGACTTGCAAAATATAAATGAAATAAATAAAGACAAGACTTAAACAACATAAATAAAAATATAATTTAATCGATCGAGAGAAATTACTAAGGTTTCGGATTCCACCATCATTAAATCTATAATTTTCTAATTATCTATTTATTAATTCCCACTTTTAGAGTAACAATCTAGAACTCAATCTAATGCTTTCTCAAGGTTTGATCATGTAATCTCAAAAATATAATTTTCAAATGTGGATTTTCCTTCGCTCAAATGTATAAAATTCTAAGCATCTAATGTATCCAATTTTAACTTAAAAGAAGACAATGGATCAAAGAAATAATTCTAAGTGTCCAATGTATCTAAATAAATTTCAAAACAATAAATCAAATAAAATTATATTTAATATTTGAAATACCAAGCCTTGATTAATCAAATATAATTATTAACAACAAAAAATACATGATATTAATGATGGAAATAATTTATATTTGATAATCAATTGAAGCCAAAATCATAAACATTAAACACATATTAATGGGAATTAATAAACACATAATTGAAAATTATTTCATTAACTAGGCTTCATCTTCAATCTTAGTACAAAAATTAGAAAGACATCGTGACAAAATTACAACAAAAGAAAAGAGAAAGATAGAACCCATTTAAGCAGTCAGGATTTCTGAGCCTTGCTCACGCCTCAACCTTCTCTGCTTCTGTATGAAAACCAAGAAATAAAATATAAAAAACAAATCAAATTTGGCCAAGAATTGGCCATGTCAATCCCTCATTGAAAAGCCATTATCATCCCATTTGTCCATGGGTGAGACCTGCCCATGCAGCTGTTTGTATTTCCAATGCATATCTTGAGTTGGTGGAAAATAATTCCACCTTTACATGTCATGATTGATGAGTTGCATACCCATCTTCCTAGCAGCTGCACATTTATCATGGCCCACCCAGCTACTTGTATTTTGGTAAAAATAATCTAGCTTCATTCGGCTCATGCAATCCTTGGACTCTTTTTGTTCAAACAACTATTGCACATTGGATGGGGTCCCACAAGCTGGTGATTCATCTTATTGGTGTTTCTTGTAGATTAATTACAAAATGCACTACACCAACCTAAAAACACAAAAATACACAAGTTAGAAAAATTAAATAACATTAGGTAGTAAAAATAATAATTTTAGGACTAACATATGTAACATTTATGTATTTATCAAATACCTCAAAACTTACATTTTGCTAGTCCTTAAGCAAAATTAACAATAAAGAAATCGTAACAATACCACCTTCGCTGGCACTCTCGATTACATTTAGCGTATGCAATAGCCTTTAAACCCGTAGGTCACCCCTAGTGGATGAGTTATAGTCTCGTGAGGGTTTACCGTGATGACACCCACAAGCACACAAGAATTTTTAGTAGAAAAACACAAACAAGAATTGTAAACATCATTCAATGCCAAAATTATTTTATAAAACTAATACTCGAAGTGTTGTGTGTGATAGCCAACATTAACATAGCCTTCTTTTTCAAAATGTACCCAAGTTTAATAACCACCATCCGAAAATGCGCTTCGACTTCAAATCTCACTAAGATATGTCACTCTGAACAAAATCACTCAGATATTGGCTAATATTTTTCTCTCATTTATATGTGAGCAGAGTTGATGTTGCAAACAAAATATCTCGCATATCATAAAGAAAGACAATGTTTCCAAGAAAAATATTGATCTCATGATTGGAATGTCATTTACTTAAGGATATTGAATCAAACACCAATATTCCTCTTCATTTATTCTCCACATTATAACCATACTACACTCAAGATCAAGTAGGACTTTTCTATTGGTTGTAACGAGGCTTTAGGGACAGGGTAAAGATTTTCAAAGTACTTTTGAGAAGGTTAGAGGTTTTTTTTTTTTATGTATATGGGATTATTCTTTTAAAATCATTGTATTCTGTTTCATTTCTTCTGTTCCATCCTTTTTTTATTTTGGATGTTCCCTTCTTCTTCTTTTTTTCTCTTTTTTTTTAACACATATTTGACCATCCCAAATTTGTCCTCAACATTTCTCAAAAGAAAAGGGTAATGGATATGAAATACAGGCTATTACTTCAATTTTAGAGTAGGGTATGGTTAGTGAGGTGGACAACAAAAAGGCTCTATTCAGGCTCAAATTGGGAACTGAAAGGATAATATGACCAATAAAGGTAGGCTTGAAGGCTTAAACGGTCCAAAAAAATGGCCTATATCATTTTTTAATTTTCATATGATTTATTTTATTGCCTCAAATAAATTCAGAAGGATTTTTTGGTGTAATAATCCAATTTTGATGTCATTCTAATTATTTGACCAAAACAAAGAATAATGAGATAAAAAAAAAATTGATGCACATTTCAAGAAAAATTTAGAACTTTATTGTAACCCTCAGGAAAATAGATTGGTACAAAAGCTTATTTAGGTTATAAGTCTCTACTAGTATTCTTCAGGTGATCACATAACTCATGCACAATTTTCTTTTTCAAGCTATAGTAACAAGGCTGTGCAACATATTGTTCCGAGCATAAACTTCACAAAATATTTGGAAAAAAATGATGAAAAAATTATTGTTCACATATTTAAGCTAAAATCTTTTATTTATTTATTTATACACATTTTTTTCTAATGTAACTTTGGGCACAATGTAACTCCTTACCCCCAAACTTGAACTAAACATTGTCTTCAATGTTTCCTTTAAATAAAAATCTAGACATGCGTATGCAAATATTGTACAAAAAATTTAAAGGAAAAAAAAATTAAAAAGAGTTCGGTGAAAAGATATCACCTTGGGTGGCTCCAGTATGCACTAAAGATAAACAACATCAAACACATTAGACACATGGTGCTATCTACATGTTTTTTTTTTTTTTAAATGAAGAAAAATAATTAAATATAGAAATGACCAACAAAAATCAATCTTTATACGCAGGATCATCTAGAAGTACTTCTTCCACTTTTGAATTTTTCAACTCTAAAAATGGTTTCAACTCTAAAAATGGTTTCAACCTTTGAGCATTGACTTTAAACACATTCCCATTTTTAGGATTTTCAATCTCCACAGCCCCATGAGGATAAAAAGTACGGACGAGAAATGAGTCGGCCCATCGAGAACGCAACTTTCCTGGAAATAGATGCAGACGAGAATTGTATAGAAGGACCTTCTGACCAGGTGTGAAGAACTTTCTTAGAATGTTCTTATCATGAAGTATCTTCATTTGGTCATTATACCTTTTTGCATAGGTGTATGCATCATTCCTAATTTCTTCCAATTCATTGAGTTGGAGTTTTCTATGAATCCCGGCCTTGTCAAGAGCAAAATTCAAATGCGTGATTGCCCAAAATGCTCTATGTACTAACTCTACATGGAAGTGACAGTTTTTCTGTACACAAGTCGATAAGGAGACATTCCAATTGGGGTCTTGAATGCAGTACGATAAGCCCATAGTGCATCAATGAGTCTCAAAGACCAATAAAGAATGTGCTTGGTTTCCCGAATTGAAACTTCAACTTGACCACTTGTTTGTGGGTGGTAAGGAGTTGCAACTTTATGAGTAATGCCATAGGTTTTCATTAAATGCTCAAAGGGCCTATTACAAAAGTGTTTTCCCCCCATCGCTATTAATAGCGCATGGCATTCCAAACGGGAAAAGATATTCTCCTTCAAGAAGCGAATTACCACCTTGTGGTCTTTTGTTTTGCATGCAATCACTTCTACCCATTTGGACACATAATACACTCCGACGAGGATGTACAAATTACCAAATGAATTGGGGAATGGTCCCATAAAATCAATACCCCAGACATCAAATATTTCAATCATCAAGATCAGGTTTAGGGGCATCATATTCCTTCGTGAAATGCTCCCTAATTTCTGGCATCTCTCACAAGCTACATAATATGTATGGGAATCTCAAAAAATTGAAGGCCAATAGAAGCCACACTTCAAAATTTTGGCAGCAATCTTTTTTTCATTAAAATGGCCTCCACAAGCATGATCATGACAGAAACGAATAACATCATGTTGATCACTCTCAGGGATGCATCTCCTAATGATCTTATCAGAACTGTACTTAAATAAGTACGGATCATCCCAAAATAAGTATTTTACCTCAGCCAAAAATTTGATCTATCCTGTTTGTCCAATGTGAAGGCATTTGCTCAATTAGAAGATAGTTGACTATGTCAGCAAACCAAGGTAATTGGGAGACATGCAACAATTTTTCATCAAGAAAGGTCTCTGTGATGGGCAAAGAATTGTCAGTAAACTCCGTCACTAATTTGGATAAGTGGTCTGCTACAACATTTTTAGAACCCTTCTTATCCCGGATCTCAATATAAAACTCTTGTAGAAACAAAATCCATTGGATAAGACGAGATTTAGCATCTTCTTTGATAAAAGATACTTCAATGTAGCATGGTCCGAATAGACTATGGCCTTAGACCCTACAAGATAGGACCTAAACTTATCAAGTGCAAAAACGACTGCTAACAACTCCTTTTTCGTGGTGGAATAATGAAGTTGAGCATCATTTAGAGTTTTACTGGCATAGGAGATCACATGGGGAGCCCAATGGCCCAAAACAGCTCCGACTGCGTAATCAGAGGCATCGTACATAATCTCGAAAGGTACAGTCCAATCAGGAGGTTGAATGATGGTGTTGACGTCAATGCAGTCTTTAATTTATCGAAAGCATGGATGCAATCATTGTCAATGACAAATGATATATCTTTGGCAAGTAATTTGCACAAAGGTCTAGAAATGTAACTAAAACCTTTGATGAACCATCTGTAAAAACCTGCATGACCCAAAAAGGATCTAATTTCCTTCACAGTTTGTGGATGGGGAAGGCTGTAAATTAGATCAACTTTGGCCTTGTCAACCTCGATACCTTTCTGAGAAATAACATTCCCAAGAACGATGCCTTGTTTTACCATAAAATGGCATTTCTCCAAGTTGAGAACAAGATTTCTCTTTACACCGTGTTGACACTAAGATTAGGTGGCGTATACATTGATCAAAAGAAGACCAAAATATGGAAAAATCATCCATGAATACCTCTAGGAACCGTTCTACCATGTCAGTGAAAAAGCTGACCATGCATCTCTAAAAAGTGGCGGGTGCATTGCATAGCCCAAAGGGCATTCAATTGTAGGCAAATGCTCCAAAAGGACAAGTGAAAGTGGTCTTTTCTTGATCTTCAGGAGTAACAACGATCTGGTTATAGCCGGAATAACCATCAAGGAAACAATAGTACTCATGACCGGCTAACCTTTCCAACATCTGATCAATGAAAGGAAGGAGAAATGGTCCTTCCTTCTCATGGAGTTCAATTTTCGGTAGTCAATACAAACTCGCCAACCTGTCTGAACACGGGTTGGGACTAACTCATTCTCATCACTCTTTACTACCGTAACACCAGACTTTTTTGGAACTACCTGAATTGGACCCACCCAATGGCAGTCAGAGATGGGGTAACTGATACCCGATTCCAAGAGTTTCAAAATTGCAGTTCTTACCACTTCTTGCATGGCAGGATTCAAATACCTTTGTGGTTCACGCGAGGGTTTGACATTTTCTTCTAGATGAATTTTGTGCATGACTACAGAAGGGTTGATGCCTTTGATATCAGCAATGGACCACCCTATAGCTTTCTTGTGTTCCTGAAGAACATTTAACAATTCATGTTCCTGATCATCGTCCAAATCTGAAGCTATAATGATGGGCAAGGACTCAGACGGTCCTAGAAATGCATACTTGAGTGTGTCAGGCAGTGGTTTCAAATCCAACTTGTGTGGCTTTTCAATGGATGGGACAGGTGCAGACTCAACAACTAGAGGATTTTCAAGTTTGGCTTTCCACTTATCAGTATCCAGAAATGGGGTGGATTCTAACAAAGTATTCACATCTCTGACCAAACTCTCATCATCAAAATCCATGCCAAAATCTGCCAGATACTTCTCAAAAGGGTCATCACTAATGAGTTGCAAAAATGATTCATGAACTGTACTCTCAATTATATTTACCTCACAAAGGTCCTCTATGTCTGGAGGTTGTTGACTCACATTGAACACATTGAGTTCTACAGTCATGTTGCCAAATGACAATTTCAGTACTCCATTCCGGCAATTGATTATTGCATTTGGGGTGGCCAAAAATGGTCGGCCCAAAATTACTGGAATTTGCCCATTAGTGTTCATCACAGGTTGTATTAAGGACTATAAAGTCTACTGGAAAGTAAAATTTATCAACCTTGATCACAACATCTTCTATTAAATCTCGGAGGGATTTTTACTGATATGTCAGCTAATTGAAGTGTAACAGGAGTGGGTTTCAGTCTCCTAATCCCAATTGCACGTATACTGAATACGGTAACAAATTAACACTAGCGCCTAAGTCAAGTAAAGCTCGATCAATCGAATGGTCACGAATGACACATGAAATAGTAGGACACCCAGGATCTTTATACTTGACAGGAGTTTTTGTTGAAGAATGGAGCTAACCTGTTCAGTGAGAAATGCTTTCTTTGGGACATTGGTTTTCCTTTTCACTATACAGAGATCCTTCAAAACATAAGAAGGCACTTGGTGAATAGCATCGAGGAAAGGGATATTAATGCGAACTTGCTTAAATATCTCTAACACATCACTATATGATGCACACTATATGATGCACATTTCTTATTCGGAGTTAGTCTCTGTGGGAAAGGAGCTCTAGGAACAAAAGGTCTAAAGCCACACTCATTCTCTCTTGACTCATGAGGATTTGGCTTCTTAGGCTCTACGAGGTGATCAGTGCCCATAGTTGGTTCCTTTTGACCTTGTTTTTGGTCAGGGTACTTTTCTTATCAGGCATCCTAACTTGGTTGTCAAATGTTTTTCCTGACCTAAGGGTAGTAATGGATTTAACATCCTCTTGATGCACAGAGGAAGTAGGAGGGTTCCCCTACTTCAAACTGACACTTAGGATTAGGAACAGGCTGACTAGGAAATTTTCTTTTTTCCCTATCTCAAATTGTATTTGCCAATTGTCCCAACTGTGTTTCAAGCTTTAGCATTGCGTGTGAATTAGACTGCAAAGCCTATTGGGTTGACTGCATGAATTGTTGGAGTGTATCCTTCAAAGAAAGCTTTTGTTGCTGAAAAACTGGTTGGTTGACAGGAGGATATGACTGGCGTGGGGGGTTATTAGGCAGATTGAACGGTTGTCCCCTTGGTTCATTGGAGGTTGATTCTGTCTCCATGAAAATTTTGGATGGTTCTGCCAATTGGGATTGTATGTTGCAGAGAAAGGGGTTCTCTGCTGCCTTCCAAAATTGTTGAGTGCATTCGCTTGCTTGGCTGAGCACTTGGGCATCGATAATAAGGAATGAAAGTTTTGGGCAGTGTGCCCTAGTTTAGAATGCATTGCACAAACTTCATACTGCATACCCATTGACGGACCTATCATCTGATTCATTGTTAAGGTCTCTACTTTCTTTGTCAAATTTGCAATTACGACCTTAACATCGAAGTCATAGCTAACTTCGTACAAGCCCCCCTTTTTGGGTGCCTGAGCTGAACTCTCGTTTTTAGAGAAATCCCATTGCTGAGAGTTTTTCGCCAAACTTTCCAAAAATTGACATCCATCAATTTGACTCTGTTTTAAGAATGCCCCACCTTTCATAGATTTACCATGGTGCAGTTTGGTGCTGTCAAACCGTCGTAGAAAAATTGTATGAGTCTCCATAGTTCAAAACCATGGTGGGACATTTACTCAGCACGTCTTTGAATCTTTCCCATGATTCCCAGAATTGTTCACCCTCTTTTTGAGCAAAATTAGATATTTCTTTCTTAAGGGCGGTGGTTTTGGACATTGGGAAAAACTTAGAAAGAAACTTGTTGACCAACTAGTCCCAAGTTGTGATGGAGTTGGCTGGTAAAGTGTTCAGCCATGATTTCGCTTTCTTTTTAAGAGAGAAAGGAAACAAGCAAAGTCTCACAGAATCATCAGAAAAATTTTGGAATTTGAAAGTAGAGCAGATTTCCAAGAATTCTTTGACATGTAAATAAGGGTCCTCGCGATCAAGACCATAGAATGAAGGAAGGAGATGCAATAAGGCTGGTTTCAACTCAAAAGTTTCATTAGTCGCTGGAAGGACTGTGCCCGAAGGTGTGTTGGCTGTAACTGGCGAGAAATAATCTCGAAGGGTTTTCTCTTGTTCTCTAGCCATTTTAGGTGGTGGAAGTAGACTAACTTTGAGTAAGGTTGACTGGGCTCTGGACGCAACAAACGATGGACCGACAGACAGTTCAACACAAACCAAACAGTTGGTAGAGTCGCGAACCCAACTACTCATACACAAGCACAGACAAACACGCTAAAACAAATCCACACAAAATATGCCCTAAATCTAAATTCTGCATTTCACTGGCTAACACAAACGGATCTTAAACTCTAAATTGCTCTTAATCTCCTTTACAGAAAATTTTAGCCTCCGAGGAGAGTTTAACCACTAACACAGCCAGGTAAGTTACTAGGTAAGTGGGGGATCACAATGGAATCTCATCCCAACTTATCCTTAGATGTGCTCGACCTCACGCCTTGGTGACAAAACTAGCCTGGACACCGTGCTTGAAGAAAAACTATTCACTGGTGAACTAAAAATAAACTGGATTAGAGAGTGTCCTATTGAGCATGAACAACCCTAAATGATGGTTCTAGACTGATTTTAGCATAGGATGGATGAACCAATTTTACTAATCTTTTTTGGATTTTTCTAGTTTTTGTGAATGTAGGCCTAAGTTACCAATGTAAGATTCAAACAAATATAAAAACAATAAGCAAACAATTTAACCTAATGCATGAACTAGCAACCTAAGTGTATGAGTAAATTAAATATGCAAATTTTTTATGCAAAATAAATGCAAGACAACCTAATAAAATCTACATGAATGCATGAAAAATTTAAAGAAAATGGTTTTGGCACTTACCTTGGCCTGTAGTGCCTTTTACTGTTCTTTTTCGCAATTTTTTTTTAAATGAACAATTCATAATTCCTGCAAAATTCAACAAACAAAACCTAGGCGAAGACCCCAAATCACATGAAAATATGCATGAAACCTAGGTCTATATGCAAAATTCCTAAATCTACAACTAGTAGAAAGATTAAATTAATTGAGATTTATTTTGTTTTCCGATACAAGTTCCCCGACAATGGAGCCAAAAACTTGGTGTGTACAAAATTTTACTTTAACTCGCAAGCACATGAATCTATTGAAGTATATAAGTGCAAGAACGAGGTCGAACCCACATGAACTTGTGTAAGACAATCGGAAAAACTAATTAAAAGTCATTAATTAAATCTTAATCTAGTTTAACCAAAGAGTGATGAATAATTGGTGATAATGATCAAATTACACTAGACTTGCAAAATGTAAATTAAATAAATAAATACAAGACTTAAACAACATAAATAAAAGTAAAATTTAATCGATCGAGAGAAATTACTAAGGTTTCAGATTCCACCTTCATTAAATCTATAATTTTCTAATTATCCATTTATTAATTTCCACTTTTAGAGTAACAATCTAGAACTCAATCTACTGCTTTCTCAAGGTTTGATCATGTAATTACATAAATATAATTTTCAAATATAGATTTTCCTTCTCTTAAATGTATAAAATTCTAAGCATTTAATGTATCCAATTTTAATTTAAAAGACAATGGATCAAAAAAATAATTCTAAGTGTCCAATGTATCTAAATAAATTGAAAAACAATAAATCAAAGAAAATTATATTTAATATTTGAAATACCAAGCCTTGATTAATCAAATATAATTATTAACAACCAAAAATACATGATATTAATGGTGGAAATAATTTATAGTTGATAATAAATTGAAGCCAAAATCATAAACATTAAACACATATTAATGGGAATTAATAAACACATAATTGAAAATTATTTCATTAACTAGGCTTCATCTTCAACCTTAGTACAAAAATTAGAAAGACATCATAATAAAATTACAACAAAAGAAAAGAGAAAGATGGAACCCATTTAAGCGATCGGGATTTCGGAGCCTTGCTCATGCCTCAACCTTTTCTGTTTCTGTATGAAATCTCCCTTCCAAAACTCAATCCTTAAACTCCTTTACATAGTATTTTGAGTTCACAAAAACCAAGAAATAAAATATGTAAAGCAAATCAAATTTGGTCAAGAATTGGCCATGTCCATCCCTCATTCATGTAACACCCCGGATTTTCAAGCTATGGATATTTATGGAAATTGTCCATTTAATTTATGAATTAATAGATATGGACCTTAGATGGGTAAGGTGTTGGGTCAATTGCCCAATTAAGACCCAACGGATGGTGGACATGGTTCAATTGAATTAAATGGGTGAGATGTATTTAATTGGGTCAAAATTGGTAATTGGGTCAAAATGCCCAATTGGGACCCAATGGGTCGTGGTTGACTTGGTTGACCACCAAGTGAGTTCAAGCTTAATTAAATTGGACTGAATTAAGTTGGAAATGGAATCAAAGAAATGAGTTGATTTTAAGTGAGTTGAATGAGTTGAAGTAAAGAGGTGAGTGGAGTTAAGAAGATGAGTTGGATGGAAGATAATGGGACTTTCATATAAAGTGAGTTAGGTGATAAAATGGAGAGTTACATCTCATGAGGTCAAACCTAATGGTTACACGTTGGATGCATGGGAGTTTCATCTCATGGATGAAACCCCCAATTGGATCATTAATGGAGAGGTGAGGAGTTTTGTTGTTTCAAATATCAATTCAAGGATACACGTTGGTAACATGGGAGTTTCATCTCATGGGATGAAACTCCATGTGTATCAAATGGGGAATTAGAGCACTAAGTAGGGAGTTAAATGAAAATGGGCGTTACACAATTCAAACAAGGCTATACCATTGGAGCCTTGGGAGTTTCATCTCATGGATGAAACCCCCAAGTGGAGCATTAAGGAGAGAGGTAAAGGAACATGGGAGTTACAAAGGGGTGCCACCAAGGGACACCACTTTTGGCCGACCTTATTGATCAAGGAAAGGCTTTAGTTTCCATTTCATTATCTCCCTCTCCCTCTTGGCTGATACACCTCTCAAGACAAGAATACTTAAGAGTGTTTTTCATCACTCTCTCTCTCACACAAGGCCAAATCACTTCTCATAGTCAAAGAGAAAACACTTGGAGTGTTTATCTCAATCTTCTCTCTTTCTCCCTCTCTCTAATCTATACTCTTGGCCGAACCACTCCAAGAGAGTTTTATCAAGACCATCATCGGCCAAAGATCAAGAAGGAAGGAAAGAGAGGCTAAGGAAGGAAAGGAACAAGAATGAGTGAAAGAAACCGGAGGAGACGTGGAATCGGTAAATGCTCTATAAATTGAAAAAAAAAAAAAAAAAGGTGGTCAAGGAATGGCCGAACCCTGATTTTATTAGGGATAAAGACTCTATGATGAACCATAGGTTCGGCCATTTTGTATGGCTGAACCCCATGGAAGGATATTGGGTATTCTAATGGAAGTTTGAAAGATGGAAATCATAGAGGGATGTTTATAATTTTAAAAGGTTTTAAAAGGGTGTAAATGGACTATGTATGGGAACAATGGACCATGGGTTCGACTATGAGGTATGGCCGAACCCCATCAAAGATTATGATCATGGTTGTTTTATTTATGAGTGAAAGAGATGAACCATAGGCTTCGGCCATGATGTATGACAGAACCCCATGGGAAAGGTTATTAATGATATTAAGATGAAGGATGGAAAAATGAGATCAAGAGGTTCGGCCATATTGTATGGTCGAACCCCATGAACTGTTTTATGGATGTTATGATCTATGTATGCATGTTTTAATGAATGGATGATTAAATGGAGGATTCAATTATAGACCTATGTTTATGGACCTAAGATTATAAATCATTTAAATGGAGAAGATGAGAAATGAAACATATAAGTTCGGCCATGGTGTATGGCCGAACCCCATGAACCAATTTTTATGGGTCATTCTTTTGTGGACCATGTTTGGATTAAGGAATCAGTTATGGATCATTTTTGGAATTGAGTTCATATGTAAATAAGTTAGGTAATTAGCCATGGATAGAACAATGGCAAAGATGTAAATATGGGTGGAAATGATGGACCATGGGTTCGGTCATGGTGTATGGCCGAATCCCATGGGGAATATTTTTATGGACTTAGGTTATTGTCAATGTTAAATAATTGTTGTATAAGTGATGAGATTAGTGAATCAAAGGATGAATAATCTTGGACTTAATTAAAAGATCAAAGGACTTGAAAGAGGGACCAAAACCAAGATGGTGAGGTTTGGCCATGTTGTATGGCCGAATCCCACTAAGGTGTATTTGGTGGACTTAGGGTTTTTAAAATGGTTTACTTGGATGTGATTGGTTAAATAAAAAGAGGGACCAAATTCAAGTGGATGAGGTTTGGCCATGTTGTAAGGCCGAACCCCACAAGGTTGTGGTTATGGACTTAGACTTAATTGGAAATCAAATGGGATATTGGTTTGACTTGTGGATATGTAACAAGGTGACGGGACCTCACAAACGGTGCACGATCGTGAGTAGTTGCCGGATTAAGAAGCAAGGACACTTTAGTGATCTTTGGTAGGATTCTACCTCTTTGAAACCATGGTTATGTAATATGGTTTAATTCTTATTTTGATGGTTTATGTTGTAAAGTTAATATGTTTTCAAAATATGTGGTTTTAATGCTATGATTATTTTATTACATAGCATGTGGACATATATATCTCATACATGGCATGGGAGGGAACTTTGTAACCGGAGGCTACGCTCCATCCGGGCGTCCGTAAGGCATTCGTAGGAAGACCTTGATGTGCATTATCTCATCAAGAGGTAACCGGAGGCCACACTCCGACGGGGCGTCCGTAAGACCACTGTGGGGATCTCTTGATGAGGAGATTTCCATCAAGAGGATACCATGTGTTTGTGATGGGTGGGACTCATTGTATATGATAGCATGGCATGGCATTGAATCGACATAATTATGATCTTTAATATCATGCAAGGTTTCTGGTTTTTATCTGTATGATTGGATCTCTATTATCATACATTGTTTTGGATACGATGCTTTATAAGTATGGTATGATTTATTATATCTGGATTTTTGGTACTAACCCATATGTTAGCCTTATTTGGAATACCTACTGGATGCGTTGTCTAACGCCCTATTTCTACCCTAGTTGATGACACAGGGAATGGACGGAACGAGGAACATGATAGGAGCCAAGCTTGGGAGCTTGGATGATTAAGTTATGTATTGTTTAAGTTACTCATGGATATTGTATTTGAGTAGCTAGTAATTGGGAATGTAATAACGTAGATATATTTGCTATGGTTTGGATGGTTAATATTGGATATTCAACTTAAGGTAATTATTATTAAGTGATGGGTGTACTTTGCTATCTAAAATGGAATAGAATTATTATTCTATTATATTTCCGCATGTATGATTTATTCCGCAAGTTAACTTAGTACGTGTGAACCGTATTCGTGGACTTAGTCCATGCACACGTATGGTTGGCGAGTTAAGGGTCGAGCTTTAAAAGCTCGGACTTCGCTCGCGTTGTGATGTCCCACTCTCTGTCACTCTTTTATTAAAAAAAAAAAGACTCTGGTTTTCAGAGAAAAAGGGCGGGGCGTTACAATTCAAAATCCATTATCATCCCATTTGTGCATGGGTGAGAACTGCCCATGAAGTTGTTTGTATTTCCAATGCATATCTTGAGTTGGTGGAAAATAATTCCACCTTTGCATGTCATGCTTGATGAGTTGTATACCCATCTTCCTAGCAGCTTTACATTTATGATGGCCCACCCAGCTACTTGTATTTTGGTAAAAATAATCTAGCTTCATTTGGTTGATGCAATCCTTGGACTCTTTTTGCTCAAATAATTATTGCACATTGGATGGGTTCCCACATACTAGTGATTCATCTTTTTGGTGTTTCTTGTAGATTAATTACAAAATGCACTACATCAACGTAAAATCACAAAAATACACAAATTAGAAAAATTAAATAACATTAGGCAGTAAGAATAATAATTTTAGGACTAACATATGTAACATTTATGTATTTATCAGAACTTCGGAGAGGTTCGGAACTTCTGGAGTGGGTCTCGGATCGTTCTGTCTATCAACCAGAGGCAATGTGGAACAGTTGGCCTCTGCTCGGCTTTGGAACCTGGAACAGCAGTTCAGAACTTCTAAAGTTTCACCTTCGGAACTTCCTAAACCCGATTCTCAGAACTTCCGAGAATTGTCTTCTTCTTCTGTAACCTGCAACCAGTGCACTAACGGGACGGACAAAGTGAAATATGAATTAAAAAACAGTGGGTTCTTGAATTCATTTTTCACATCCTTCTGGTCAGATGTGCTCTATAGCAAGTCCTCTTCAATTGCTAAATAAATTGGACAATAAACATCACTGAAAAACCTCTGATTTTAAAACCAGTAAAACACCTAAGAAATCAAAGTTTCCATGAAATTTCAAAACTGATTCTGGAACACAAATTTTAACCGAATTCACTTCTGTTTGATCCTAAACTGGTTAGAATTTGAAAATAAACACAATGGTTACCTTCGCTTGGAGAGTTAGGTTGGAAATCAACAACTTGGAAAAACTTCCACTAAAGCTTTGGAAAGAAGAAACCAATGGAGAGAAGAAGAGAATGAAAACAGTTTGAGTGAAGGAATCCAACTGCTTGGATTGAGCTTTAAATAGAGATGGAGGGGTAGACCAGTAGGCTTGCCACTAGCTGGGAGATCCCCCACGTTACGCTGCAAGCTACGATCGTAGTTTGCATGAGTCGATCCTCACGCAGCTGCTTCCATCCGTCACCTGTTATGCAGGTGTTTTTAATTTTTTTTTGGTTATTTGCAGTTTAGTCCTTCATTTATTTCTAATATTTAACTATTAAAAGATTTAACTAATTGAATCGATCTGATCCAAAATGTTGGGTTTTGAAATCTATAAATACCATAAAATTTTGGAGAATCATACTCTTTTAAAATTAATAGATTTAAATAAAAATCACATTTTTATACTATTTCTTTAAATCAAATTTCGTTTATTTAAAGGGTTTAAACTTTTTATTTTCAAAATCCAAAAAAAAAATTGATAAATTTATATATAGAGTAAACAACACATATTTTCTTATAATTTTCTAAATTCTAAAATTATTTCGTAAAGATCAGGACCTTTTTGGGTCAAAATAATAATATTTCTGAAATCCAAAATATAGTTAAAAGACTCTATAACTCCAGAATTTAAATCCCTATTAAAGAAATCAATTTAACTCAATCACATTCATCCAATAATTTAAAATTATTAAAGTAACACTGTTTATGGTAAGTTACCATTTTGCCCTTTCAACTTAAGTGAGTTGGATCAACGAGTTATCCAGCTTCGATTGGGCCGATCTTGGACTTCACTAAAAGCTCAAACCGTAATTTTCATGATTAACAGGTTAAAACATGATTTATTAATATAAATCACATTAATTAGACTTAATTCGAGTCAGGGTATTACATCATACCCTCCTTAAAGAATTTTCGTCTTGAAATTTAAAGCAAACCTCGTACCTTTACTCCGCTAATTGCCACACATAGGAATACTCAGTCACCAACCGCAAATTCCAAAGGTCTTTGCCTTTTGTCAACATAACTCTTTTATCTGCTCTGAGCTGTCTTAAGACGTTGTCTTATCATTTCAACTTGTTCAGACGTCTCACGTACCAAATCTGGTCCTAACAGTGCTTTTTCTCCTACTTCTGTCCAACACAGAGGTGATATACAACGTCTAACATACTGGGCTTCATAAGGTGCCATTTGTATAGTAGAATGATGATTGTTGTTGTATACAAACTCAATCAATACTAAGTGGTCCTCCCAACTTCCTTGCATGTCCATGACACATGCTCTCAGCATATCTTCTAATGTTTGGATGGTTCTCTCTGATTGACTATCGGTCTGAGGGTGAAAAGTAGTGGTAAAACTTAGCTTAGTCTTCATTTCTTCTTGTAATCCCTACCAAAATCTTGACACAAATCTAGGGTCTCTATCAGATACAATAGATACAAGTACTCCATGTAATCTAATTATATATTTAAGATATAATCTACTCAAGGTAGTCAAAGAATCCTTCTTTTTTGATGGGCAAGAAATGGGCTGATTTTGTCAACCGATCAACAATTACCCAAATGACATCATTCTTCATAAAAAAATTTAGAAAGCCTGTCACAAAAGCCATAGTGATATGCTCCCACTTCCATTTAGCAACTGGAAGATGTTGCATTTTACTACTTGTTCATCCTTAACCTGTTGACAAGTTAACCATTTAGATACGAAATCTGCCACTTCACGCTTCATACCTCTCCACCATAATAGTCAACGCAAATCATGATACATCTTTGTACTGCCCGGATGTATCGCAAACCGAGAACGACGGAAATGGTCAAGTATTTTTTCTGTGCATCCATTAGATAGCTCCATTAGAGAGTTGAATCACCAAATCCTTCGCCTTTGGATCATTCTGTTGTTTATCCAACACTAATTCGACTATTTCGGGCTAAAGAACCAAGTTCTGGATTCGTGCTGGCTCGTTTCTTTCGATTAGCTCCTGGTCATAGTCAGATAAGATTTCCAACATTTTTCATTGCAAGGATGCCATACATGATATATTTCCATGTGATTTCCTACTCAAAAGCCTCTGCTACCACATTACATTTTTCTAGATGATATGAGAGATTGAAATCATAATCTCCTAGATATTCCATCCATCTCCGCTGTCTCATATTCAGATCCTTCTGAGTAAACAAATATTTGAGACTATGGTGATCCCATAAAATACATTAAATTTCTTACTATATAAGTAATGGCTCCAAAGTTTTAATGAGAAGAGAACAGTTGCCAGTTCCAGATCATGAATTGGACAATTTTTCTCATGTCCCTTTAGTTGCCTAGAACTGTAAGCTACTACCTTTCCTTCTGGGATTAAAACATAGCCCAAACCAAATTTAGAAGCATCACAGTACACATCATAGCCTCGTCCTTGTTCAGGTACTATCAACACCAAAGAGGTGGTCAGTTTCTCTTTTAAATCTTGAAATGATTTCTCACAAGCATCACTCCATTCGAAGTTAACGTTCTTTCATGTCAATTGGGTCATTAGTACAGCAATCTGGGAAAAATGTGGAATAAATTTTCTATAATATCCTGTTAACCCATGAAAGCTTCGAATTCCAAACACACTCTTGGGTTTTTCCCAATTCTTCACTGTTTCTACTTTTACTGGATCCACCGATATCCCTTCTGTAGATACTACTTGTCCAAGAAATTTTAGTTAAGTTAACCAGAACTCACATTTGCTCAGCTTAGCATACAATTGATGATCTCTAAGGGTCTGAAGAATAATACGTAGATGACGTTCATGTTCTTCCTCAGATGAAGAATATATCAAGATATCATCTATAAAAACTATAACAAATTCTCTTAGATATGGCCAAAAACTTGATTCATCAAGTCCATAAATGTAGCTGGTGTATTGGTTAAATTAAATGGCATCACCAGAAACTCATAAAGACCATACTACATTCTGAAAGTAGTTTTGGGAATGTCTTCCTCCTGAATCCTCAACTGATGATATCCCGACCTCAAGTCGATCTTAGAGAAACATTTCGATCCTCTCAACTAATCAAACAGATCATCTATTATAGGCAATGGATATTTGTATTTTATAATTAACTGATTGAGACGTCGGTAATCTATACACATTCTCATAGATCCATCTTTCTTTTTCACAAAAGAGCTGGTGCGCCCCAAAGCAAGTTACTTAGTCATACGAAACCGAGTTTAAGAAGCTCATCTACCTGTGTAGCTAACTATCCCTATTCAGATGGCGCCATCCGATAGGGTGCCACAGAAATAGGAGATGTCCCTGGCTGTAGATCAATAACAAACTCTATCTCTCGGCGTGGAGGTAGTCCAGCAAGCTGGTTAGGAAACACATCCATAAACTCACACACCACCCGAGGTATATCAAATTCTACTCCTTCGACATCTTCCCATCCCATACTAGCCACCACACTACCAGGATACTCCCTAAGGCCAGAAAATTTACTTATCATAATCTCATAGGGTATTAGTTTCTCTATGAACCCTTCATTGGTTGGAGACACCCAAAAGTTCTCCTCTGAGAACAATCAATCAAGATTTTATACAATGCTCACCAATCCATGCCTAGGATGATATTAAAGTCCATCATTTCTAAAACTAGAAAGTCGTAAAGAAAATCTACACCACAAATCCTTAAAATGCATGCCTCGCATTTTTGGTTTACTAGTGCCCTTTACCCAAAGGTGACACTACTGTCAAGGGTTTACTTACTTCTACCTGTTGCAAATCCAATTTATAACAGCAAGATCTAGACATGAAAGAATGGGAAGCAACGGTATCAAACAACACTCGTGCCAATAGACTAAAAAGAGTTAGTCTACCTTCCATCACTGTGTTCTCCATTGGCTCTTCCATCTGAGTCCCTTTTGTATAGACTCTCCCCTGAGTGGTCTGAGGACGTCCTCATCCCCTTTCTTGTCCGTTTCGTGGTGGTCCATTCCTAGGTGCCATCGAGCCTCTAGAGGTTTGCTGTGATCTTTTGCCATAGGATGATTGTGTAACAGACTAAGCCGGCCCTGTGTTTTGTGAAGGTACGGCCCTGCCAAGATAGGGACAATCCCTAAGAGCATGTCCTTTTTCATGCAGTGGTAACTTGTTCTATCTCTTGGCGTTGGGCAGGATCTGATTGTATGCCCCGCCTGGTTACGAATAGTACACCAACTGTCGCGCAGCCAGTTGACTCATCTGTCCAGCTGAAGGTTGGCTCCTCTTGAAGAATGACTTCTTGTGGTTGAATTTGGCTTTCTTATTAGAGAGGGTTTTTGAAAACCTTCGGTACTCCTATTGGTGGAGTCTACAGCTTCCACTTTTGAAGCTCGCTTGATAATTTCCTCTAATGTGTTGAACGTCAACCCAGCCACATGTCGTTGCAGAAATGGACGACGTCCATTCTCAAAATGCTGAATCTTCTGTAGTAGCCCGAATTTTCAATGCAATGAATATATTGGCTATTATTTATTTTAATTGTTAAAAATTAAGATTCATAGATGGAATGGATGTTAAATGGATAAGAATTGGGGCAATGACCCAAGTATGGTCCAATGGATCATGGATAGGTAAATGTGGTCAATTGGGTCAAATGCCCAATTGGGACCCAATGGGTCAAGATGAATTGATGATTAGGGTAAATGGGTAAGGAATGGATTTAATCCGGTCATGGACCCAATTAAAATCAAAGGCATGGGGTCACCTCATCAAGTGAGGTGCAAGTGTATGAGGTAATATCAAAGCGGCATAGCCAATGTAACACTTCGGAATCCCATGTTATCAATAATTACGTAATTTGCCATTTTAACTGTGAATTAACGGATATGAACTGTAGATGGGTAAGGTGTTGGGTCAATGGCCCAATTAGGACCCAACGGTTATGGTATAAGGTTCAATTTAAAGTAAATGGGTAAGGCGCATTTAATTGGGTCAATGTTGCTATTTGGGTCAAAATGCCCAATTGGGACCCAATGAGTCGTGGTTAACTTGGTTGACCACCAAGTGAGTTCAAGCCTAATTAAATGGGGCTGAATTAAAATGGTAATGCAATATGTCTATAGATGAGGATGACACACACGCATACACAAATCTAGGAGGGATCACAACAAGATTAGGATTTAGCTGATATGGTAGATAATATATTGGCTGGAAATCCTAAAGATTGGGTTTGATATTGGAACAAGGTTTGTCCTAAATGGGCAACACGTGTAGATGGGTTGGGATTAGGCAATGACATCTGATTGCCAAATCCAAATAAAGAAGATGTCTAAAAATTAAATATAGGTAGCCTGGCCGCATGAGAGATACGCACATCCACGGTGATGCGCTGAAAGGTGTCCTTTCCTTGGTTAAAAGAGGCACTAGACAATTGCTAAATTGAAGGGGCGCTCGGCATACACAAATCAAGGGAAGGCTTGACGCTGTGTGCTCTGTCAATAAGGAGTTCTCGGAAGTGTGCAGAGAAGGAGAGGGCAGCCAGCTGTGTGAAAGATCAAGTAGAAAGAGGAATACATACGAAAGATCCTAAGGAAGGAAAAACTCGGAAGAACAAGTCGGAGCGAAGGAAAACCGGAGGAGTCGTGGAACCGGTAAGTATTTTGATAATTTTGTTTAAAGAAAGGAACCATAGGGTTCAGCCATGGTGTATGGCCGAACCCCATGGAAGAAAATTGGGGGGATGAATATAGTAATTTAATGGAAGGGTGAACCACATATGGCCGAACCCCATGGAAAGACATTATTTATTTTATGGGTTTTTGAGGGATGAAAACCATGGAAGTGGTTAATAATTGTATTGGGTTTCAAAGCATAAAAATGATGGATGTATGTATGAGAACCATCAAAGGAGCAAACCATATAGGTTTGATATATTTTTAAGGAAAATAAGGAACCATAGGGTTTGGCCCATGTAAAGGAATTAAGGATTGTAAATGAGTAAATAAATGAATGGACCTATGTTTTGGAACCTAAACTAAAGTTGATGGAGGTAATGGCAATATTGTAATATAGGCTAAAAATGAAAGATCATGGGTTTGGCCATGGTGTATGGCCGAACCCCATGAACCATGCAAAAGGGTCATTCATGGATCTATCATGCTAGATGAATGGATTATGTTCTTGGATATAGATTTGTATAAGTGGCCTAAAATGTATGATTGACTCATGGAATGAAAGGACCATGGGTTCGGCCATGGTGTATGGCTGAACCCATGAGGAATGTTTTGGTTAGCGATTTGTATAAATGGCAAAGATGTAAATATGAGTGAAAATGTTAGACCATGGGTTCGGCCATGGTGTGTGGCCGAACCTCATGGGGAATGATTTCTGGATTTAATGTATGAATGGTTAGATTAATGGAATGTTAGCCATGGATAGAAGAATGGCAACATTGTAATTAAGTGAAAATAATGGACCATGGGTTCGGCCATGGTGTATGGCCGAACCCCATGAGGAATGTTTTTTGATGGACTTAGGGTTTATGTATGTTAGGTTAATGAATAAAAGGGGCATGATCTTGGAATTTAGTTAAAAGATCAAAGGACTCAAAGAAGGGCACAAAACCAAGATGGTGAGGTTCGGCCATGTTGTATGGTCGAACCCCACTAAGGTGTATTTTGAGGACTAAGTGATTAAATGATTATCTTAGGGGTGATTGATTAATAAAACAAAGGAGGGACTAAAACCTAGTAAGAAAGGTTCGGCCATGGTGTATGGCCGAACCCCACAAGTTGGGTTTATGGACTTGGACATTATTGTAAATCAAATGGGACATGGTTTTAATTGATTGATATATTATAAGGTAACGGGACCTCACAAGGTGTGTACGATCGTGAGCGGTTACCGAAAGAAAGCGCAAGGACACGTTAGTAGTCTTTGGTAGGATTCCACCTCTTTGAAACCATGGGTTTATGTACAATATTTTTATCTTATTTTGATGAATTTACGTTGTAAAAGATATGTTTCCAATGTGAGTTTTAATGCTATGTTTACAATATAAAATAACATGTGTTTCATTAGCATCTCATGCATGGCATGGGGTGAGGGATATGTAACCGGAGGGGCCACACTCCATCGGGGCGTCCGAAAGACCAATGTGGGGATACCTTGATGTGCATTTCCCATCAAGAAGAAACAGGAGGGGCCACACTCCGTCGGGGCGTCCGAAAGACCTATGTGGGGGTACATTAATGATGAGAATTCCATCAAGGGGTTATTTGTAATTGTGATGGGTGGGACTCATTGCATTTGACATCATGACATGACATCGTTTTATATGGTTTTGACTTTATGTTATTATATATGATTTGAACTAACCATGTGTAGACCCTAAATGGAATACCTACTGGGCGCGTTGTTCTAACGCCCGACTTCTACCCTAGTGGATGATACAGGAAACGAGGGGAACGATGAACGCGAAAAGGACCAGGCATAGGAGCGTGGATGCTTTTAGCTTTTATTTTGCTTAAAATACTATGGACTTGTAATTTGAGTAGCTAGAATTCGGCATGTAATAACTTAGATAATCTTACTATGGTCTGAATGGTTTGTTGGATATTTTAAGTTAAGTTTAATTATGATTAAAGACTTGAAGTACTTTGCTATCTAAAATGGAATATAATTAGGTTCTATTATAATTCACAATTATGATTTTAATGAGCATGTTTATATTGTTATGTGTGAACCGTTTTCATGGACTTAGTCCATGCATACATAGGGTTGGCCATTTAAGGGTCGGACTTTAGAAGTTCGGACTTAACTCGAGTCGTGACGTCCCGCTCTCTATCACTTTTTTTTTCTTAAAAGAAATAGACTCTGATTTTCGGAGAGCAAGTGAAAAAGGGTGGGGCGTTACAGCTAAGTGGGTCCCAACTCCACCTCATCAAGTGAGGTGGCGTGTGGACTCAATGGTGAGTACAAGAGGATTAAGTGAGGTGAGTGGAGTTACGGAATTAATTAATTTAGAATAAATCCAAGTGCTTGAGTTAGGAGTTGAGTTTCAATTAAATGAAGTGAGTTGAATGGGTGGTGAGTCACATGGAAGATGAAAAGATGGAGTGAGTCAAAGGGGAGGTGGAGGGTTTCCATCTCAATGGAAACCCTAGACACAAAAACGTTGGAGAGGGTGTGTACGCCATGTGTAAGGCATGCATCCTCTTAGTTAGTCAAGGGACTCATGGGGAAGACTCCACATTGAATGAGGGTGGTTGGGAGGTGAGGTCTTGTCCAAGAAACCCTAGACAAGATGGAAAGGGCTAACTCTTTATCTCATTCACTCTCTCCCTCTCTCAGGCTCTCCCTTGGCCGACCTCTCACTAGACAAGAGAAAGACTTAGAGTGTTTTCCATCTCAACTCCTCTCCCTCTCACCAAAACCCTAGGGCCGACCCCTCTCTTTGAGACAAAGATAACTTAGAGTCTTCATCTCACTCTCCCTGTAACACCCCTCTCTTTTCACTCGAAATCATAGTCTATTTTTTTTTTTTTAAATAAACAAAAGTGATAAAGAGTAGAATGTCACGACGTGACTTAAGTCTGAGCTTCTAAAGCCCGACCCGTAACTGGCCAACCATACGTGTGCATGGACTAAGTCCACTATGATGGTTCACACGTATTAAGTTTAGAATTGCGGAATATAACATAAACTGATAGCGGATTATAATAGAACCTAACTCTAGTCCATTTCTTTTAGATAGCAAAGTACTTAGTCATTTATCCAAAATTACCTTAACTTAATCATTCAATCAAACTATTCACAAACCATATCAAATATCTAATTATTACATGTCCTTGAGTAACTTAATGAAACAACAATAACAATCTAAAGTGCTTATGCTTGGCTTCTTTTACGATCATCGATCCCCTCCTTTCCTGTGTCATTCACTAGGGTAGAAGTAGGGCGTTAGAACAACGCGCCCAATAGGTATTCTGATTAGGGCTACCACAAGGTCAGTTTAAAACATGCATAAAACATAATATTACATGATCATAAAAAACTTACAAAAACAATGCTATGTATGTATGCAAATGTAATGAGTCCCACCCATCACAAGTATACATAGCCTCTTGATGGGATTCTCATCATCAAGGTACCACCACATAGGTTTTTCGGATGCCCCGACGGAGTGTGGACCCTCCGGTTACATAAACATCACCCCATGCCATGCATGAGATGTCAATGAATACATGCCATTGGTAATAAAATCTTAGCATTCAAATCCTCTTTGAAACATAATAATTTAACACATATCTCATCAAAATCAAGATTAAAACAGCAAGTATAAACCATGGTTACCAAGAAATAGGAAACCTACACAAAGGTCACTTAAAATGTCCGCTATTCTTAAACCGTCACTCGTTCGTGATTACGCACCGTTCAAGAAGTCCCGTTACCTTGTTACATGTCAATAAGTCAAACACATATCTCATTTGGTTTCTAATTAAGTCTAAGACCAAACACACCACCTTGTGGGGTTCGGCCATACACCATCACCGAACCTCACCCACTTGGATTTGATCTCTCTTTTATTCCACCAAGCCCATCCATGTAATTCATTTAAAAATCAGTCCATAAAATACATAAACAAACCATTCCTCATGGGGTTCGGCCATTCACCATGGCTGAACCCATGATCTTGCATTTTTACCCCTATTTACATTTTATGTCATTGCTCATTCTATGGCTGTCCAATCCGTTCAAAAACATGCCTAGGTTAATTAATAACCCACCAAATCCCCCTTAGTGGGGTTCGGCCATACAACATGGCCGAACCTCACCTCTTCTTTTGGTCCAACCGTCCAATAAAAATCTTTCTAAAATACCAACCATCTTCCATCAATTAAACATAAAACATACTATCCATCATTTAAATCCTTTTAAAACTTTTAACAAAACCAAACACCTACACTTATGATTTCTTTTATTCAAATCCAACAAAATTAAACCAATATCTTCTTGTATGGCCGAACCCTATGATCCATGTTCTTCCCTTTTTAAAAACATCATTAACCATGATTTAAACCCTTGATAGGTTCGGCCATACAATGGTCAGATCATGTTTCCATAACCATTTTATTTAACAAAGGTTTATGGAGCACTTACCAATTCTGCGACTCCCCCGGTTCTTTCACTCCTTCTTGATCCTCTCCTTCCTTAGTCCTTCCTTCCTTCCTTCTTGATCTTTAGCCGAGCCTAACCTTGCTGGAAACCCGTTGGAGTGGTTCGGCGAAGGTATAAATTTAAGAGAGAGAGTATTTCAGCCTTGGTTGTGAATGATAAAACCTTGAGATGCAAACTCCTTTGTTCTAAGTCCACTTTGTCTTTGAGGAGTGATCAGCCAAGAAGTGGTTTGTGGGGAAGCAACCAGCCAAGGTTCTTGTCTAGAGAGGTGGGACGGCCAAGGGAGAGAGAGAGAGGGAGAGAATGAATAGAAAACAAGTATGAAGGTTGACCAAAGGTGGTGTCCCTTGATGGCACCCCTTTGTAACTCCCCTCCCCATTCATCTCCTTCACTTATTCCATCTGGGGGTTTCATCCTTGAGATGAAACCCTCCCAACCTCCCAACAGTTTTGGCTCTTGGGCTGCCTTGGTGCAGCTCATATGTAACTGCCATTTCCATTTACAATTCTCCTTAATGCTTCCTTTGGGGTTTCATCCTTGAGATGAAACTCCCAAGGCTCCAACGGCTCCCATGTAATGTCTTGTGTAACCTCCACAAGCCCTATTCATCTTCCATCTTGGAGTTTCATCCAAGAGATGAAACTCCCATGTGCCCAACGGCATGTGCTTTGTTTGAAAAGTGTAACTGCCACCCCTCATTATTTGCCCATATGGGTGTTTCATCCATGGGATGAAACTCCCACAAGCCAATGGTTTTGTCTTGCCTCCATGAAACTACTCCTTTGGTTCTCCATTTGGAGTTTCATGCATGAAATAAAACTTGCATGCAATCCAACGTGTATAATGGTTTGAATTTGAAATAAAACTCCTCACCTTATGTAACTCCCACAAAACCGCCACCTCCATTCATTATTTATCTAGGAGTTTCATGCATGAGATGACCTCCCATGCATCCAATGTGTACCCCTTGTTTTTTTGAGGTTTGAAACAATAACAACCCCTCATCTTCCCACTCCACTCACTTGAGATGAAGGTCTCCATAACTTCCAATCCAACTCATTCAACTCAACTTATCCGTTTAGCTCAACTCACTCATTTAATTCTACTCATTTAATTCACTTGAATCAACTCAATTATTTGATTCCATTTCCAACTCAATTCAGCCCAAACCTAATCAAGCTTGAGCTCACTTGGTGGTCAACCAAGTCAACCACGACCCATTGCGTCCAAATTGGGCCTTTTGACCCAAATAACAAACTTGACCCAATTAAATGCACCTTACCCATTTATTTTAAATTGAACCTTATACCATAACGGTTGGGTCTTAATTGGGCCATTGACCCAACACCTTACCCATCTAAGGTTCATATCCGTTAATTCACAATTAAAATGGCAAATTCTGTAAATATTGATAACCTGAAAATCCGGGGTGTTACACTCCCTCTCTGCCTCTCTCAAACCTTCACTCCTTGGTCGATCCCTCTCTTAGGGTTTTCATCCTAAACCCTCTCCCTCTCAAGCAACACTCTTTGGCAGAAGATCAAGGAGGAAGAAGAAAAGACTAAGGAAGGAGAAGAACGGAGGAGCAAGACGGAACGAAAGAAAGCAGAGGAGTCGCGGAATCGGTAAGTATTGCTTAACAAGGTTTATAAATTAAAAGGAGGTTAAAGGAACCATGGTTTCGGCTATGGAATAGCCGAAACCATGGGGTTCCATTTCGGACTGGAGAGGTTAGCCAAAATATTATGGGCCATGGATTTAAAATACATCCAAGAAATATCAATGTAATGGTTAAAATATTTGGATGGACAAAACCCTAATGGGTGAGATAGATTTTATGAATGAAGACTATTAAGGACTATGTGTATGCATCATGGCAACATGCATGGTTAAACACGAAAAAGGATCAAAGAACATGGTTTGGCTCTTGCATGGCCGAACCCTAATCTTGATATGCATAAGGACTATATGCATGTTCAATATAAGGAATGGGGAATGATCCAAGATCATGGTTTGGCCCTTGCATGGCCAAACCCTAGATTTTATATATAAGGACCATTAAGGGCAAAAGGGATTGGATGAGGTTCGGCCATGATGTATGGCCGAGCCCCATCAAATGATCTAATCATGGGTATGTAAATCTTAAGAGGAAATGATGAACCATAGGTTCGGCCACGATGTATGGACGAAACCTATGGAAGAATGTTGGTGATTTTAAATAGGTTTTAATGATGAAAATGATGGAAAATATGTATGGATCTAGTTGTTTTTGTTTTTAAATAATTAAACCATGGGCTATCAAGTAGGAAATGATGGAAAACAATGGACCATGGTGGAGAAATATTGATGGATTGAAATGTGTTTAGACCATGAGAAGATGGAAACAAGGAACCACAACATGGCCGAACCCCATGAACCATTTTGATGGGTCATTTTGTAGATCTATGCATGTTTAAGAAATTAAATGATTAACTATGGGTGATCAAGCTAAGAAGCAAAAGAAAAAGAAATGATGATGAAAATGAAAGACCATGGGCTCGGCCATGTTGTATGACCGAACCCCATGGATGATATTTCATGGACCTTTGTGGATCTAGGTATGATTGGATTAATAAATCAAAGAAGGCATGATGCTGGACCCATTTTGTTAAAAATAAAACAAGGGTTAAAAAGGGGGTCAAAACCAAAGAGTGAGGTTTGGCCATGTTATATGGCCGAACCCCACTAGTGAGTTTTAGTGGACAGTGGACAGTGGACAGTGGGTAGTGGACAGTGGACAGTGGGTAGTGGATAGCGGGTAACCGGCTGATTTTAAAAATCAAATATTTATATGATTTTCCAAATGGTTAAGTTAAATGGGAAGGATGAAGGGAATGGTTTAAATCAATTGGAATAATTAATTTGATTATTTTATGGAATTTATTTAAGGTAAAAAGATTCCACAACCGGGGGCTCGATCGGTGAGCGGTTTTTGGACGAAAACGCAAGGACACGTTATTTGGTCGTTGGTAGGATTCCTACCTTATTGAAAACTATGGAATATGTGTATGTGATGTTGTTACTTCTATGTTAATTTTTGGTATCAAAGTACCATGTTTCAACTATGGGATTTAAATGCTATGATGTTTATTATTACATAGCATGTTTGCACTTGCATCTCATGCATGGCATGGGAGGGATCAAATGAGGGGAGTCCACGCTCCATTCGGATTTCAGATAAACAACCGTGGGGAGGAATCCATACTGATTCCAATGGATGTATGATTGAATTGTAACTCGAGTCCACGTTCTGTTCGGTGGGACCGATAAGGCATTCGTGGGGAGAGATATGTTGTGTTTGAAATGTAACAGGAGTCCACGCTCCGTTCGGTGGGACTGATGAGGCATTCGTGGGGAGTCATGACAATACCTTGATGTGGATTATCCATCAAGAGGAATACTATGTGATTGTGATATGGATGATGGGTGGGATTCAATGTATATGACACCCATGGCATGGCATTGCCTTGCATGGTTTTAATATTATATGTATTTATGTGTTTTTATACTAACCCATGTGCTTGACCCTACTCGGAGTACCTATTGGGCGCGTTATCTTACGACCTACTTCTACCTTAAATGATAACACAGGAAATGGACGGAGCGAAGGACGCGATTGGAGCCAAGCTTAGGAGCTTGGATAATTTAGTTCATTTCATTTAAGTTTTTATTTTGGACATGTAATTTGAGTAATTAGCTTGTTGGGAATGTAGTAACTTAGACTATTGCTATGGTTTGGATGTTAATTTCGGACATTTTAACTTAAGGCGATTATTATTAAGTGATGGGCTTCCTTGTTATTTAAAATTGGATAGGATAGTAACTCTATTATAATTCTGCACAATGTTTAATTCCGTATGTTCAGCCTTTGTACGTGTGAACCGTTTTAGTGGACTTAGTCCACTCACACGTATGGTTGGCTAGTTAAGGGCCGGGCTTTGGAAGCTCGCACTTAACTCGTTTTTTGACGTCCCGCTCTCTCTCACTCTTTATTTCAAAAATAAAAATAAATTAGACTCTGATTTTCGGCGAGTGAAAAAGGGTGGGGCGTTACATCTTCTCCACTTAATTAGCCGCTATCCAAAGAACATATTGCATTAGTTTGATAAATTTCGTGGCCTACTGTGCCACAGTATCAGATCCTTGTTGTAAGTTGAGAAACTATCTCTTCTTTGATTCTTGTGCCGCTTTAGCGTAATAGCGAGCGAGGAAAGTAGTTGAGAATTCCTTCCAAGTCATGGGCTCATGATTCCGAGCCAAACTCTTCGTGTCCCACCATTCGTAGGCGTTTCCTTCCAACTAATAGGTGGCCAAAGTCACCTACAAGTCCTCCGCAATGGCTATAGTATTGAGCATCCGACCGATCTAGGTGATCCAATTCCTTGCCACACTTGGATCTTCAATTCCCAAAAAGCTTGTAGGATTTAACCTTTTAAATTCTTTCAGAGTCGCAGTGGCTCTTTCTTCTTGGATCTTAGTGGGAGGATTTCCCATATCTTCGGCAATCCTCTGGAAGGCCTCCATTGCTATGTGCACATTCTCATAGGGTACATCTTGATTGGCGTGGGGTTGATGACCTGTCCTTCTTCCTCGGCCTATGGTATTTGTAACACTCTGGATTTTCAATTCATGAATATATATGGAAATTGTCCATTTAATTTGTGAATTAATGGAGATGGACCTTAGATGGGTAAGGAGTTGGGTCAATTTTCCAATTAAGACCCAATGGATTATGGATAAGGTTCAATTGAAATAAATGGGTAAGATTTATTTAATTGGGTCAAGGTGGTCAATTGGGTCAAATGCGCAATTGGGACCCAATGGGTCATGGTTCACTTGGTCGACCACCAAATGAGTTCAAGCTTAATTAAGGTGTGGTTGAATTAAATTGGATTAAGTTCAAAATGGAATCAAGGGATTGAGTTAATGAATGAGTACAAGTCTTGAGTTTAAAAGAATTAAAAATATTTGAGTTAAGGTGAGTTGAATGGGACTTTCATCTTAAGTGAGTTAGGAGAGTAGATGGAGAGTTGCATCTCATAAGTCCAAACCCAAGGTGTACACACAATGGGGAGGTGGGAGTTTCATCTCATGCGATGAAACTCCAAAGGGAACATTAATGAGGAGGTGAAGGGTTTTTGTTGTTACACAAGGCATACTCAAGAATACACGTTGGGGACATGGAGGGTTTCCATCTCATGAGGGAAACCCAAGTGGCACACGGTTGGAGTTTCATCTCATGGGATGAAACCCCCAAAGGAAGTATTAATGAGGGAGGTGAAGACTTATAGTTGTTACAAAGGGGCATAACCCAAAAGACGCCACCCTTGGCCAAATTCCATTGCACAACAAAGGGAGTTCTTTTCTTCATCTCACTCTCTCCCTCTCTCTCTTGGCCGATCCCCCTCTCAAGACAAGAAACACTTGGAGTATTTTCTATCTCTAGCTTCTCTCCCTCTCACTCAAGGCCGACCCTCTCTCAAAGACAAAGGAGAAAGGACTTAGAGTTTTCCATCTCAAGCTCCTCTCCCTCTCACAAGAACCCTAGGGGTCGACCCTCTCACAAAGATCAAGGAGGAAGAAAGAAGAAAGACTAAGGAAGGAAAAGAGCGGAGGAGCAAGTCGGAACGAAAGAAACCGGAGGAGTCGCGGAATCGGTAACTACTTGATGAGATTTTATTAAGTAAGAAAAGATGGTCAAGGAACATGCAATGGTAGAACCCTAATCTTATTATAGCTAAAGGACCTTATGCATGTCCCATGTAGGAAATGGTGGTTGATCAAGAATCATGGTTTGGCCCTTGCATGGCCAAACCCTAAGTTTTATGTATGAGAACCATCAAGGACAAAAAAGGGTGGATGAGGTTCAGTCATGATGTATGGCCGAACCCCATCAAATGAACAAATCGTGGACATATGTTATTTAAGATGGGAATTAATAAAATAAGGAACCATGGGTTCGGCCATGTTGTATGGCCAAAACCCATGAAGGATTGTTTCATGTACATGGGTGTATGATGAACCCCATCCAAGGATTAAATCTTGGATGTATGATTTTTAAAAGGAAATGATGAACCATAGGGTTCGGCAATGATGTATGGCCGAACCCTTTAACGCCCGCCCCTTTTCACCGAAATCAGAGTCTATTTTTTTTTTTTTTTTTGAAATAAAGAGTGACAAAGGGCGCGGACATCACGACGAGAGTTAAGTCTGAGCTTCTAAAGCCAGGCCCTTAACTGGCCAACCCTACGTGTGCGTGGAACTAAGTCCACGAAGAACGGTTCACACGTAGAAGTAAGCTTGCGGAATATTAAACTAAGTACGGAATTATAATAGAGACTATCCTTCAAATTTTAGATAGCAGGGAAGTGACATTCATTTAATTACTAAAATACTTCAAAATCATAATTATATCTCAAAATGATAATGTCCAAAGTAAAGACCCAACCATAGTAAGAAATCTACATTATTACAGTCCAACGAGTTACATTACACAAATTACATTTCCAAAATAAATCTTAATACACTAAGTAGGTCGCTTTCCCAAGCTCCTACGCTTGGCTCCTGTCTCGTCCTTCGTTTCCGCCATCTCCTGTGTCATCAGCTAGGGTAGAAGTAGGGCGTTAGACAATGCGCCCAGTAGGACTCCGAGTAGGGCTAACACATGGATTAGTGATAACAGGCACAATAGGTAATAATAAAATCAAAACCATAAAAACGAATGCCATGCCATGGGTGTCCTATGTCATGAGTCTCACCCATCATCCATACCATCATGCTGCCATATCCCCTTTGACGGAAAAAACCTCGTCAAGATATAAACAATCACAAATCATCCCCCTTGACGGCAAAACCTCGTCAAGATATAAACAGTCACACATCATCCCCCTTGACGGCAAAACCTCAGTCAAGATATAAACAATCACAAATCATCCACCTTGACGGCAAAACCTCGTCAAGATATAAACAATCACAAATCATCCCCCTTGACGGCAAAACCTCGTCAAGATATAAAAAATCACAAATCATCCCCCTTGACGGCAAAACCTCGTCAAGATATAAACAATCACAAATCATCCCCCTTGACGGCAAAACCTCGTCAAGATATAAACAATCATAAATCATCCCCCTTGACGGTAAAACCTCGTCAAGGTGTCCCCATGTTTGCTTCTCGGACGCCCCGACGGAGCATGGACTCCGGTTTCTATATTTTCATCCCTCCCATGTCATGCATGAGATGTAGATGCCATATGCCATGTAATATATATGATAGCACAAACCATGGCAATTAAAATCCCATCAATAAAACATATAATTTGATTATCAAAATAGATCAAGCAAAGCATCAATGTACACATCATAGCCTTAAAACCCATCTTAAAACAATCATATGCTTACCAAAATAAATCAAGGAAAAACCCATACATCGCACATAATCCATGGCTTACAAAAAGGTAGGAATCTTATCGAATACCGACTAGCGTCTCTTTACGCTTCCGTTCACGAATCCGGTAGCCGATCGCGCACCGATTGCGATGTCCCGATACCTTATTATACATTACCAAATCAGTCCATATTTTATCCATGATTAAGTCCCTAATACATGCCTTAGTGGGGTTCGGCCATACACCATGGCCGAACCTCACTATGTAGTTTTGTGGGTCCCATTTTAATCCATTGATTATCTTAATTACATGAGTCCAAAAATCAGTCACCCTAGGCTTTATTAATCACACATAAGTTATTTACTTAGAGCCCCTAAGTTCACGATCATCTTCCATGAGGTTCGGCCATACACCATGGCCGAACCCATGGTTCTTGAATTTGGCCATTATTTACGATTTTGCCACTTACCTTCCATGGTTAATCATTCATTTAACCGCGTACATTTTTGTTCATAATTAACCCATAGCTTAGATCCATTAATGATCCGTAACTTAGATCCGTTAACGACCCATCAACCATGTCATAAGATTATTAAAATCAACCATTTCATTAACCTAATCCTTATTCATTTAAACACATACATAACCCCATACTTAGCCCATCAATTGATCCATAGACTTGGATCCCTTAATGACTCCTTAGCCATGACATAACATCATCACAAATTAGCCACTTGATTACCTTAATCCCCATTCATTACTCACATGTATAATACCAAATTTAACCCATAAATTGAACCACAAATGGGTCATGAGTTCGGCCATACACCATGGCCGAACCATGATGTCTTTTTCCCCATTTTTACTTGGGTTTATAGACACCATTTGGCTCCACCATAAGTCCTTCCTTGAGGTAGTTTCCATCATGCATTTAAATCACCAATCTTTGATCATCAATTTGGTACATTTTGGTCCATCAAAACCACCAACACATCCCCCATTATTTTTCCATCTTTTACACTCATCACCATTACACATACATCACCATAGTGTTCAGAAGCATTTCCTCCATAAAATCTCTCCATGGTTTTATTTTTAAAACATTATTTCCACCCCTTTAAAACCTTATAAACTATGCTTAAACATCCATTCAACCCATCAACATTCTTAATCATTCTTCCCTCTTCTTATACCCTTTAAATTTACAAACACATCACCCTAGGGTTCGGCCATACACCATGGCCGAACCCATGGTTCATGTTTCATTCCCATCTACCATTTTTGAGGCCATTAGAATTCATTAGTACCTTCCATGATTTTCTTCACTAAGATCCCTTAAAGAAAATTACAAACATTTGACCCTTTTAAGCCTCCAATTCATTAACACATTACTCCATATTTTCTATCCTTTTAAACCCATTTAAAACCACCATTACATCACCATAGGTTCATGGTCCATCATTCATTCATGCCTTTTAAGGCCATAAACCCATTTACATCTTCATGAATTTCCTCATTTAAAATTCTTATAAAAATCACTACATTTATTCATTAATACCTTAAAATCATAATTCATCCTCCATGTCTTCCATTCTTTATAACCTCATTAAAATCATTCAATCACCTACCATGGTTTTGATCTTAAAAACCCCATTTAAATTTACTTAATTACTCACCATGATTCCTTCTAAAAATCACACACATCCATGCTTAAATAAATTTTAATACATAAAACCCTTAATGCATCCTTCCTTTTTTTTTAACCTAATTTACCCATTAGGGTTTGCCCACTCTTCCTCCTTTCATTGGATGGATTTGAGATCCAAGGCCCATGACAATTTGGCCACCAACCAATCCAAGAAATGGGTTCCATAATTACCTCTTAACCCTTAAAATGTAAAATTCTTGTTTCAGAATTACTTACAATCCGACGACTCCTCCTGCTTTTCTTTCTCCTCTTGATTTCCTTAGCCCTTTCTCTTTTTCTTCTCTTTGATTGGTCGGCCAAGATGAGCTTGACCAAATGAAAAACATCAAAGCTTAGGTCGGCTAAGATGGAGTAGATTTGAGAGAGGGAAAGGAGGAGATGATGAGAAGAACTACCCCAACTCTTGATCTTGAAGAGGTGGGCCAACACTTGCACTTTTCTTCTCTTTTCTTCTCTTCTTCTCTTCTTATTTTTCTTCCTCTCTTCTCCTTGGGGTTGAGGGATGGCAGTGAGAGAGCAAGAAAGGGAGAGAGTGAAAGAGTTAGATGGAAAAAGATGGAGAAAAGGGATAAGATTCATCTCATTGGTTGAGTGACTTACACTCCACCCTTAACTTTTCCCACCAACCAACATGGGATTTTTTTTATGCTTTATGGTGGTGGTTGGGATAAACCACCACCTAAGCCAACGTTTTTGAGCTTTGGAGATAAGATTGTTTGGGTCTTCCATTTGACCATTTGACCCACTTTTTGAATAGTTTAATTATTTAATTAATTAGATAATTAACTTGCGTTAATTAATTCCCACTTAGCCTAATTTCTTTTTCTTAAATTCCCTCCATGTATCCACCCATGGTTGACCAACTCAACAATGGTGGCCGGCCCCACCAATCCTTGTTCCACACGCCACCTCACTTGGTGAGGTGGAAGTGGGTCCCAATCGGCCATGTCACCTTGGTCAATTCATCACCAACTTAGGTGATTTAATTTTAATTAAATCCATTCCAACTAGTTGGATCACCATTGGGCCCATGGCCCAATTACATTCACCCTTACCCATTTACCTTTGAGCTTACATTATCTTGACCCATTGGGTCCCAAATGGGTATTGGGCCCAATTTGACCATCCTTAGCCCAATTGACCATCATTGACCATTTAAATGATTTTAAATCCAATCCATGGTCCATTGGGCCATACTTGGGCCTTTTTCCAAATTTTGATCCATTTACCATCTATTCCATTAAATTTCCCAATTTCGATCATTAAAACAAATAATAGACACATATTCATTGATTTAGAAACTCCAGGCTATTACAAACCCCATGGAAGTATGTTAGTAATTTTATGGGTTTTGAAGGATGAAAACCATGGGAGTTGGTTAATGATTTTAATAGGTTTTAAAGGATGAAAATCATAGATGTATGTTAGTGATTTTAAAAGGTTCTAAAGGATGATAATGATGGGAGATTATTGTTGATTCTAAGTAGGACTTAAATATTGCAAAGCATGATCTAAAATGTTGTAAATGGTAAAGAACCATGGGCCATGGATTCGGCCATGTCGTACGGCCGAACCCCATGGAGAAATATTAACGGATTTATTATGGATCTTTGGGTTTTAAATGATGAATCTAAGTGTATGATTAAACCCCCCCATGGAGGGACTTTGTTATGGACCTAAAATTGTAAATGATTTAAAGGAGAAGATGGGAAATGAGACATCATGGGTTCAGCCATGGTGTATGGCCGAACCCCATGAACCATTTTAATGGGTCATTTATGGATCTAAGCATGTTTAAATGAATGAGTGATCAAGCCAAGGAATGGAGGGATCTATTAGGATTTTATATTATGATTAATGAATCATGTGTGGATCATTTTTGGGACTTAAGTCATATGTAAATAAGCTAAGTGAATAGCTATGGATAGAATGATGGCTAAGATGGAAATATGATTAAAATGATGGACCATGGGTTCGGCCATGGTGTATGGCCGAACCCCATGGAGGATGTTTTGTGGACTTAGGGTTTTGTTAGTTTTAAATGATTAACTTATGTGTGAGTGGTTAAATCAAAAGTGCGACCCAAAAACAAAGTGAGTGAGGTTCGGCCATGTTGTATGGCCGAACCCCACTAAGGCATGTTTATGGACTTAAACATGATTGGAAATCAAATGGAACATGGGTTTGATTTATTGATATGTAATAAGGTAACGGGATCTCACAAGCGGTGTACGATCAGCTTGACGCGATCGGTGAGCGGGTTTCAGACAAAAATGCAAGGACACATTAGTTGGTCATTGGTAGGATTCCTATCTTATTGAAAACCATGGATTATGTATTTGTGAATGTTTTACATGAATTATTTTGGTATCAAATGATATGTCTTAATGATGGGATTTTAATGCTATGATTTGTATTATTACATAGCATGTCTACACTTGCATCTCATGCAAGGCATGGGAGGGATGAAATGTAACTGGAGACCCATGCTCCGTCGGGGTGTCCGTAAGGCATTCGTGAGGGGTACCTTGATGTGCATTATCCATCAGGAGGGTTGTATGATTGATTTGTAACCGGATATCCAATCTCCGTCGGGGCCTCCGTAAGGCATTCGTGAGGGTACCTCGATGTGCATTATCCATCGAGAGGGATGTATGATTGATTTGTAACAGGAGATCCACGCTCCGCCAGGGCGTTCGTAAGGCATTCGTGGGGATACCTTGATGAGGATGTTCCATCAAGAGGATACTATGTTTGTAATGTAACCGGAGATCCACTCTCTGTCGGGGCTTCCGTAAGGCATTCGTGGGGGTACCTTGATGTGCATTCTCCATCAAGAGGGATACTATGTGATTGTGATATGGGTGATAGGTGGGACTCATGGCATATGGTACCCATGGCATGGCATTGAATCAGCATGATTATGATCTCTATTATCATGCACTATTTCTGGTTTTTATCTGTATGATTGGATCTCTATTATCATACACTGTTTTGGGTATGATGTTTTATAAGTACGACATGATGTATTATATCTGTATTTTTATACTAACCCATGTGTTTGACCCTACTTGGAGTACCTACTAGGCACATTGTCTAACGCCCTACTTCTACCTTAGTTGATGACACAGGAAATGAACGAAACGAAGGACGTGATCAGAGCCAAGCTTAGGAGCTTGGATGATTTAGTTTCACTTTATTTAAGTTTATTCATGGACAATGTAATTTGAGTAGCTAGTATTTGGGAATGTATTACTTAGATATTTGCTATGGATCGAATGATGATTAATCTGGATTAAGTTAATTTATATTGATTGCTTTCCTTGCTAAGTAAATGTTGTAATCCGATGTTATTTCCGCAATGGGTATTCCGCAAGTCGTAGTATCGCTTGTGAAATGTTTTAGTGGAATTGTCCACGCACACGCATGGTTGGCCAGTTAAGGGTCGAGCTTTGGAAGCTCGGACTTAGCTCGCGTCGTGACGTTCCCACTCTCTCTCACTCTTTTAATAAAAAAAAAAAATAGACTTTGATTTTCGGTGACTGAAAAAGGGCAGGGCGTTACAGTTGGTATCAGAGTAAAACCGGAAGAATGAATCTTTCGAAGTAAGATTAAGACGGTATCATGTCTCACTGACAGATAAGAATCCCAACTGACCGACTTTTTGGATTCCGCTGTACGGGGGCTGGATTAATTCACTTCGTTAGACTCAGACTGAAACATTCAATCTGAGAGCAACACTTGACGAAAAGGGAATGACAACAAGGGAAGTACGTTCACTATAAATTGGATTTATCAAACATAGCAAAATAGGAGATATTTCCCCGATTTCCCCAAGACGAGACACAACGCTTGATACTTAGGAAGTTTCCCCAAAAACAAAGAAATACAAAGAGCGCTTATTGGCAATTTCCCTGAAACAAGGAACATCAAGATTTTCCCCAAAATAAGCAAAATTATGTGATACATAGGGAAATTCCCCAAAACAAAGATTAATTTGATTAGAACTGCGGTTGTCATTGATATGCTTCTGTTACCGTGATACAGATATGTCGAGCAACATAAAGTATACAGAGTTGTGGGACAGAGGAACCCCTAGCTGTCCTATAGATCTAGTTTCTTCTTCCAACAACTCCGGCAGGCTAGACCGCGCTGTGGGAGTTAACGTAGATGTCCAAGTAGGATCACCTGAGGATGTCGAAGTGGCTCAAGTCCCTTTTCCAGAAGAGAATATGGGTGATATCCCAATGATAGGAGAATCCGTAGGGGAGATAGGCTTGCCCTAGGTATATGTGCAAATTGTGCAACCAGAAGGGGCACAATGTACTTTCTGCTCTTACCCCCCTTGAGGTTATTTGCCCTGTTTGTGGACTTCACGGGCACATGAAGGAGAGGACTAACTGTCCTTACATTGGGGGACCAAGAATAATACCCTGTCTGACTTGTGGAGTGTTGGGGCACATGTCGACGACATGCCCTGACAACTTCTTCGATTTTGGTGATGATGCAGGGTCTTCTAAGGAAAGTTAGGCTAAGAAATGGTAAGAAAATGTTGGGGAAAAGGGAGATTTTGTAAGGGTTGTGGGTACGTTTTGTTCATTGAAGGGTTTTTTCTAACCCTACCAACCCTTGTATTGTGGTGGAAGTTTGAATGATTTTTAATAAAGTATGCAAATTTAAGAGTTTATGGGGACTTTGGCACTGAGATGTAGGTGACGAGGTCACTTGATTATATTAAGACATGGTATGGGTGCATCCCTCACGTGATATTGATGATTGAGATGTAGTATGGGTATATCCCTCACCTGATATTGATAACGTTATGCCTTAGTCCGTTGGAAAAAGGGGACTGTCCGATTAGTAGATCATTGTGTCTCACCTTTGTGTAGTTAAAATGATGAGATAAGTATATAGATTCCATGAGTAAGGCCTAGAGTAGCCGTGAGACCGTGGGAGCATCGATATGAACATACTGAGACTTGGTCCCGTAGGGTTACCGTTGAGGAGTGGGTCCCTCACATGCTACGCGCTAGAGGGTGCTCTCACGGCTATTTCGTACACTTGATATGCGCTGATGCGTAGAGCTAGATACTATTTTACCCCATGGGGGTGGTGCTAGCTTCGTTAGATGTAGTTCGAACGCCTTAAAGCTTGACTGAATCACCCTTGGGGTGAAAGGATGCAGGGCGAGGTAGACTTGATCACGTTGGACGTTGGTCTTCTGCTTAGTAAGTCATGGGCCCTAAGTCTTGCTAGGGGTTGGGGTATATTTATAATTTGATATTGTTGTCACAGTCATGTAGTGATTCATTCGAGTGTTGTTCCTACGGATAGAATATCTCATGGTAGATGATGTGCCCTGGATTAATTATGCCCAAGGATGGATTATGCCCATGGAAGGATTATATTCATGGATGGTTATTAACCATGGATAGATGATACTCACTGATAGAGTCATACCGGGGATGGATGTGTATAACCGTGGATGATGGTTCCCATGGTGGTTTGGATTGATGCCAGGTATCGGTACCATGGTAGACATGTTGGTAGTGTGATGGACATGTTAGTCCCATAGATGACGTATTGTTCTAATGACTGGGAGATGTTTCGATCTACATCCCACGTTATAAGGAAAAGGTGTTAGTCGCATTATGACTTGTATCACAGGAAAGTTAGTGTTGAGAGATACTCGATATCGTAGAAGTTTTGAACAAAAGGTGTTAGTCACATAGCGACTTATGTGCAAATGAAGATATACTTAATTTTAGAGATGTACTTAGTGGAAAAGATAAGAGTCTAGTGAAACTCGAATGGGAAGCTATGGGCGACTGCCGAGTTAGACTGGCCAGCTGACTCTGTAGTTAGTGATGGAGTTCCAGGAGAGTGCAGCTAGAAACTTAGTTAAAATGGAATCAGCGAAAGCCTTGAGCATAGACTCGCATTGACAGGCTACCTCACTAACAAATTTTTAATGAGGGGCAAGGTCATCACTAACCTCACACTGAGAGTAAATGAATGAACGTATTGAGCGAGTACGTATGGAAAATATCTTGGTAGCAGGTAAAGTGAAACAGAGTACATTGATCTGCATGAGATCGTAAATGGGCTCACGAGAAAAAGAGATAACATGAGACAGAGTAAATATTGTGAGAATGAAACTCATAGGTTGATATGAGTGATTTTGATGTAATTAAGTGGTGTGGACCACGAAAAGTTGTATAATATTATGGCCACTTGTGGAAGATGTAATGGATTACCAGAATGCCGGTTAGCAAATGTATTGGAAATTTAAATTCCAGATGTTGTATTGTAGTGCATAGGTCCTGTGATGGTTGCACTTTATATCCGTGTGTAACGGATGGTATGAATGGCATTGGGTAATCAAATTTAGAAAGTATAACATGTGGCTTGTGGGAATAATACCCCATATGTGGGTAAACGTGATATGAATGTGTAAAGAAATCCTTGAAATACATCAATTGATAAGAGACCGTAGTAAACATAAAGGTATGATAGAAAACAGTGATAGCATGAATGCATGGACTTGTGTGCGGTGTATTGTCCTGAAGGGAATACAATATCCATAATAGAGAAAAAGCGTAATGAAGAGGTAAAACTAGACACTGTTGGTACAGGAAGTGACTATACGGAGATGGATGGAAACAACAAACACCGCTGATATGATGGTTGTGCTTCCCCATCTGGTTTTGAAAGCCATATGGATAATGGGATGGTTAGCATGGAAGTGACATGACGATGAAGGAACGAACTTGAGAATATGGATAGAAGATAAGAGTGTTCTATCCGAGATGATTGGAATGGAAATAAGTAGAACCCAAGTCCTGTTAAAATTTTTTGGGACGAAAATTCTAAAAGGTGTTAGTATTGTAACAGCTCGGATTTTCAATTCATGAATATATATGGAAATTGTCCATTTAATTTGTGAATTAATGGAGATGGATCTTAGATGGGTAAGGAGTTGGGTCAATTACCCAATTAAGACTCAAACGGATTATGGATAAGGTTCAATTGAAATAAATGGGTAAAATTTATTTAATTGGGTCAAGGTGGTGTCAAATGCCCAAATGGGACCCAATGGGTCATGGTTCACTTGGTCAACCACCAAATGAGTTCAAGCTTAATTAAGGTGTGGCTGAATTAAATTATATTAAGTTCAAAATGGAATCAAGGGATTGAGTAAATGAATGAGTACAAGTCTTGAGTTTAAAAGAATTAAAAATATTTGAGTTAAGGTGAGTTGAATGGGACTTTCATCTTAAGTGAGTTAGGAGAGTAGATGGAGAGTTGCATCTCATAAGTCCAAACCCAAGCTGTACACACGTTGGGGAGGTGGGAGTTTCATCTCATGGGATGAAACTTCAAAGGGAACATTAATGAGGAGGTGAAGGTTTTTGTTGTTACACAAAGCATACTCAAGAATACACGTTGGGGACATGGAGGGTTTCCATCTCATGATGGAAACCCAAGAGGTACACGGTTGGAGTTTCATCTCATGGGATGAAACCCCCGAAGGAAGTATTAATGAGGGAGGTGAAGACTTATAGTTGTTACAAAGGGGCATAACCCAAAAGACACCACCCTTGGCCAAATTCCATTGCACAACAAAGGGAGTTCTTTTTTTCATCTCACTCTCTCCCTCTCTCTCTTGGCCGATCCCCCTCTGAAGACAAGAAACACTTGGAGTATTTTCTATCTCAAGCTTCTCTCCCTCTCACTCAAGGCCGACCCTCTTTCAAAGACAAAGGAGAAAGGACTTAGAGTTTTCCATCTCAAGCTCCTCTCCCTCTCACAAGAACCCTAGGGGCCGACCCTCTCACAAAGATCAAGGAGGAAGAAAGAAGAAAGACTAAGGAAGGAAAAGAGCGGAGGAGCAAGTCAGAACGAAAGAAACCGGAGGAGTCGCGGAATCGGTAACTACTTGATGAGATTTTATTAAGTAAGAAAAGATGGTCAAGGAACATGCAATGGCCGAATCCTAATCTTATTATGGCTAAAGGACCTTATGCATGTCCCATGTAGGAAATGGTGGATGATAAAGAATCATGGTTTGGCCCTTGCATGGCCAAACCCTAAGTTTTATGTATGAGAACCATCAAGGACAAAAAGGGGTGGATAAGGTTCGGCCATGATGTATGGCTGAACCCCATCAAATGATCAAATCATGGACATATGGTATTTAAGATGGGAATTAATAAAATAAGGAACCATGGGTTCATCCATTTGTATGGCCGAACCCCATGAAGGATTGTTTCATGGACATGGGTGTATGATGAACCCCATCAAAGGATTAAATCTTGGATATATGATTTTTAAAAGGAAATGATGAACCATAGGGTTCGGCCATGTTGTATGGCCGAACCCCATGGAAGTATGTTAGTAATTTTATGCGTTTTGAAGGATGAAAACCATGGGAGTTGGTTAATGATTTTAATAGGTTTTAAAGGATGAAAATCATAGATGTATGTTAGTGATTTTAAAAGGTTCTAAAGGAAGATAATTGTAACGCCCCGCCCTTTTCCACTCGCTTTTTCCCGTAAATCCAGAGTATATATATATATATATATATATATATTTTATAACAAAATAGAGTGATAGAGCGAGGGATGTCACGACGCGAGCTAAGTCCAAACTTCCAAAGTCTGACCCTTAACTGGCCAACCCTATGTGTGCATGGTTCAAGCCCATGAAAAATGGTTCACACATAGCAATATCAACTTGATCAATAAAAATCATAACTTGCGGAATCATAACATCAAAATGCGGAATCATAATAAAATCAAGTTCTATTCCATTCAGATAACAAAGTACGTCAAGTCTTTAATCATTATTAAAATGTCATAATCATCAAACTAAACATCCGACTATCTAAGTTATTACATCCCGAAATCCAAATACTCAAATACAAGTTCATGAGTAATTTTATTCAAAACATGTAGAATAAGTCTTCCAAGCTCCTATGCCTGGTCCGTCTTACGTTCATCGTTCCCCTGATTACCTGTATCATCAACTAGGGTAGAAGTTGTAATACCCTGGAATTTCAAAGTTATCAGTTTATATGAAAATATTCATATTTACGGAATTGCCATTGTGATAAAAATTGATTTGAATTTAAATGGGTCAATGGCTCAATGAAGACCCTAAGGATGATAGTTGGTTTACAAAACAAATAAATGGGTAAGATAAAATTAAACGGGTCAAGAATCATATTTGGGTCAAATTTTGATAAATGGGTCAAAATGGCTAGATGGGACCCAATGGGTCGTGTGAATGGCATGATTAACCATGGATTGAGTTCAAGCTTAGTTAATTTAAGTTTATTAATTTCTTGAGTTTGGTTTGAGTTGAAATGAATGATGGGTTTAGTTGAGTTGAATTTATTAGTTAAGTTAAATTAAATGAATGAGTTATGTTGGGTGAGTTGAATAAATGAGTTGAATGAATATGTATTTTTAAATGAGTAAGATGTAGAGATAGAAGGATTGTAGGCTGATTCAAATTCAAACACTAAGAATTATTGGCTGCATGGGAAAATTATATGCATGTAACTCCCACCCAAGTTAAGAATGGAAATGACGTTACATGGAGTTACTTGGGTGAGAGTTGAGGTTTTCAAATCATTATGCACGTTGGAGTTGGTATAGGGTTTATGCCATGCTTGGGTCTTCAAAAGACAGCCCATATATTGGTTGATGGTTCATGCATGTAACTCCAAGGTTGGAGAATAAAATAGGTAGCTGATTGGAGGAGTTACACACAATAGATTATGGCATTCCAAATTCAAATTAGATGTTAAACCAATGGGAGTTACAAAGTGTGTTCACACTTGGAGGAGGGGAGTTTTATTCCCATGATAGAACTCCCACATGGGACGTTGATGAGGGCTGAATGGAGCTGCTGTTTGTGGAGTTACACATAGGAATGGTGGCTGTTACATAGGCCAAAACATAGAGGCAAACAATAGAGAATGGTGCAGCACATGGGAGTTACATTTCAATATGAAACTCCCATGTGAGAACCTAAGAAAAGGGGGGGTTACAATAGTCCAACTGCAAGGGACGTTGGCTGCTTGGGGTGTTTCATTTCATAGATGAAACCCCCAAGTAACATAAAGAACCTTGATTGAGGAGAGGGAGTTACACAAGGATTAACCTTGGGCTGTTTTTGGTTAAGCAAAGGTTTTTTCATTGTTACTCTCTCTATCTCTCTATCTCTCTTGGACGTCCTCTATCTTTCTAAACCAAGAGCAGCAGCTGGTTGTTCATTTCCATTAGTTTTGGGTAATCCTTTCATCTAGACAAAAATCAGCAAAAGGGTTTTGGCAACAAGGTTAGCAATTTTATTCAAGACCAAAGTTCCCTTTCTCTCTCTCTCACTCTCTTAAGTCCTTGTCACCTGGCTGTATTATCTCGAGGAGCTTGCATCAAGATCAGTCTCAGCCCAAAGAACAGTAAGAGAGAAGGAGAGGTCAAGGAGATAAAGTGTCAAAGAAGGAGTCAAAAGAACCGAAGGAGACGCGGTATTAGTAAGTGCATCTTGAACCCTTGTGTAATAGATTGGTTAAGAAAATGAGATTTGGCCATTGTATGGCCAGATCCATCAATGGTTTAGACCTAGAATTATGATGTTTAAAATAATAAAATATGGACCATAGGGTTCGGGCCCATTGGATGGCCGAACCCCATGGAAAAACTTGGTGGAATCTATGGTATTTGAAAGTCAAAATCCATATTTTGGAGTGAGGATTTTAAAAGATTTTTATATGGAATTAAGCTTACTGTTTTGGAGTAGATATGACATGACTGAACCATATTTATCTTATGTTAATTTGCTGACTAATTTCATAGATAAATATGGGTGGATTTCCATTAAGAGAACCATAGGGTTCGGCCATGTGTATGGCCGAACCCCATGGACTGTTTTTAGATGATTTTGAGTATGTGTTTTAAAAAGGTTAAAACATAAATAAGGAAGTTTGTTTTGGACAAAAATGAATGATTAAGAAGTTCAAAACCAAAGGTCATAGGGTTCGGCCATCATGGAGGGCCGAACCCCATGCAAATAATGGTATGGTTTTGATGTATTTGGAACATATAAACCATGAAGTATGTGGACTGTTTTGGGTTATTATTTAAGATTCAAATACATGTTTTGGAAAGGGTTAAATGCATGGATCTGTATGACAAAGGACTGAAGTTAGCATGGTTTAAAACAGTGGTTCAAAACTGATAAAATGGATCATTTAGATCGGCCATTTTGGATGGCCGAATTTCATGAAATAATATGGTCATTTGGGACAAGTAGATGAACTGATTTAGATGGTGTTTAAGAGGTATAATGGCAGCAATATTATATTGATTTTGTATGTTTAAATAACATCAAACACATGTTTTAGAAGACCAAAACATGGACATAGGGTTCGGCCACTTTGGATGGCCGAACCCCATGTAAGTATTTGGTTGTTTGGGTTGGCTTTCAAAAAGATGGAAATCACATCAATTATGGATTTAGTATTAAGATGATGGAAAATAGGATTAAAATCTTTAGGGTGAGGCTCGGCCATGTCATGTGGCCGAACCCCACCAATTGTCATGTGATGGACTTTGTTGTCTAAGGAAAAAAATTAGACAAAGGATAGTATAATGGCATTATGGTAAATAAGGATGAAAAGATAAAATGATCAAAAGAATGGACTTATGAGCCAAAACCTAAGGTGGTAAGATTCGGCCATGTAGTATGGCCGAACCCTACCAAGTGTCATTTGAAAAGTTTGGGATACTTAGATGATATTAAGTAAATAAAAGATTTATCAAAGTTTAAATGGGTGAGGTTCGGCCATGGGGTATGGCCGAACCCCACAAAGTGGATTTTTGGGATTTAAATCAAATTATAATCATATGGTCAAATGATTAACTTGCTGCCATGTACATAGGGTATTCAGATTTCTAGAACGGTATACAAAGGCGTGATCGAAAGACGGTCCAAAGGAAGGATCGAACAAAGTAAACTATTGTAGGTTTCCTACCTTGTTGTAACCACATAACTTATTTGCTGATTTATGTTTATTTGAATAAGTTATTTGAATCAAATGTTATATTTACAAATGGCATATTTGCATAGACATCTCATGCATAGCATGGGATGATGGGGAAGTAACCGGAGGCCACACTCCGTCGGGGCGTCCGAAAGACCATTGTGGGGTACCCTGATGATGAGAATCCCATCAGGAGGAATCCGGAGGCCACACTCTGTCGGGGCGTCCGAAAGACCACTGTGGGTTACCTTGACGATGAGAATCCCGTCAAGTGATGGCTATGTTGAATGGTGATGGGTGAGACTCATTACATGTTCATTTCATACATAGCATATTTTTACAGAATTTTGTCACACATGTATAACTATTATTCTATTTGCATGTTTTTGACTAACCATGTGGTAGCCCTATTCGGAAACACTACTGGGCGCGTTGATCTAACGCCCTATCTATATCTTTAGTGGATGATGCAGGGAAAGGAAAGAACGTGGTTGGAGAAGAGGACCAAGTACGAAAACTTGGGCGATTTGAATGATTGCAATGGACTATGAATGGATTAGTTATGGACTTGTTAGTTGATTTATTTGGAACAATGTAATTTGTTAAATTAGATGTTGGCATGTAATAAGTAGTTAAGTAGTTGCTATGGTTGGATTTATTTGAATGGTTTGGAATGAATAGTAGATTAAGGTTATATAATAATTTTGGAAAATAAATAAGGTACTTTGCTATCTAAAAATGGAAATTGGATTAATCATAGGTTCTATTATAACCTCAGTTAGATCTAGACTAAGTTAATTCCGTAAGATATATATGTTCCATGTGCGGATCAGTCTTATGGACTTAGTTCATACGCACATGGGCTTGGCCAGTTAAGGGTCGGATTTAGAGATCCGAACTTAACTCGCGTCGTGACATTCCGCCCCGATCACTTATTGATTATTATTATTTAAAAAAAAAAAAAAATAAACTCTGAAAATTTAGAGTGAAAAGGGCGGGGTGTTACAGTTGGTATCAGAGCGAAACGGGAAGTTGAATCTTCCGAAGTAAGATTAAGACGGTTTCATGTCTCACTGACGGATAAGAATCCCAACTGACCGACTCTTCGGAGTCCGCTGACTGGGGGCCGGATTAATTTACTTCGTGGACTCAGACTGAACAAATCAATCTGAGAACAACAGTGAAAGATAGCAAAAGTACATTATTATGATTCATCTATCAAACGTAGCAAAATAGGATATACATTCCCCAATGCTCCCCAATTGAGAAAAACAAACTTAGGGAATTTAGAGACTCTCCCCTAAAAAACAAATAGAAAAAAAAAAAAAAAAAAAAAATCAAGTTTGCTTATTTGGAAATCTCCCCAAAATTGTGAAAAATACAAACTATATGAGGAAACTAAGTCAATAATGTTTTATGACTTAGGGAAATGGCTCCAAAGAAAAGGATCCCTCAGAATCAGAAAGGGAAGGAAAAGGTGTTGCAAATCACGCAACATGAGAAAGTGTTATCACAACACGAAAAATCTGTGCATGAGAAGGAGCCATCAGTACGTGAGAAAGAGGTAACCCAACCTGATGAGGAGCGATCTGTTCATGAAGAGTCTCACAATGCGGAAGAATCACAGCACTCATGGAGGGAAGAAAAGGGGAGTGAGAATGCATCACAGAAAGAGGGAGAAGGAAACATTGGTGTACATATACCACATGTGCCGCCTGAGCTTCAGGGATTAGTCCAAGCAGTGGTAACCTCAGTACTCCAGCAACATATGAATGGGAGTGAAAGTTCCAGGGATGCCAGTGACCGTAGTATGGCACGAGAATTTCAACAACAGCGTCCTCCCTACTTCAAAGGGAAGGAAGGGGCTGTCGGAGCCGAGCACTGGCTGAAGAAGATCACTCAGATCTTAAAATTACTTAAGATCTCGAGTCATGCTGACAGGATTTTACTGGCTACTTCACAATTGATAGAAGATGCCGGTAAATGGTGGGAGGTGGTGGAGAAGCAGAGGGAACTCATACCAGTTAGGGAGAGGACGGCCATGACGTGGAATGAGTTTTCAGCAACCTTTCTGGAACATTACTTTCCGGAGGAGGAGAAGGAGCGACAGACGGAACTTTTTCTGTCCTTGGTACAGGGCTCTATGACGGTGGCAGAGTATCACCGTGAATTTCTCAGTTTATCCATTTATGCATTCTATATGGTGGACACAGAACTTCGCAAGGCAAGAAAGTTTGAGAGGGGTCTACGGCCAAACATCAGGGCCAAAGTGACCATATTTAAGTGCACCACATTGGCTGAGGTGGTCAGCAAGGCCACAATAGCAGAAAAGGAGTTGAATGCAATAGTGCGGTTTGACAATCGTCGAGCTCCAAGTGGGAGGGGTGGGTTTCAGCCCAACAAGAGGTTCCGTCCGAATTTCAGTAGACCCTCACCATCTACTAGGTCCGCGGGGAGCTTTCGTCCCAACCAGCCCTCCCCATCTGCATCAGTCACCCAGTCATTCAAAGGGGTGAACAACTGTTTCCACTGTAATCAGCCGGGTCACTTCAAGAGAGACTGTCCAAAGCTCAATAGGCTCTCATATTCCAGAGGATCTTTCCGTCCACCAGCTAGGCCAGCTAACTCCCGAGGAGGCAGGACATATAATCAGGCCGGACGGGCGCCTACTCCTACCGGATCTGGACGACTATTTGCTCTGGAACCTCCTGAGGATATGGATCATTCTGTGATTCAAGGTATGGCCGTTGTCAATAGTTCTTATGCTTATGCATTGTTTGATTCTGGAGCATCGCACTCTTTTATATCTGCATCCTTTATAACTGCTACTGGAACACTAGTACAAAAGCTGTCCACCACACTCACAGTAGTATCCCCTGTCGGAGACACGTCTTTGGGACTCATATGCACGGCCATAAATACAGAACTCGTTGGACTCAGATTTGAGTTCAATTATTTGGTACTCGACATGACTGAGTACGATATTATATTTGGCATGGACTGGTTGGCTAGTTATGAAGCCAATATTGATTGTTATCGCCGAAGAGTGACATTTTGGTCACCCGAGGGAAAGCAGTATATAGTTCGTGCCGACAAGCAAAGCAGATTGCAGGAAGGGTTGCATCACTTGGTGTTGAACAATATTGTCATCAACAAAGCACCAGTTACTGAACTTCCAGCAATTGTGAAAGAATTTGTTGATGTCTTTCCAAAAGAACTTCCTGGTATACCGCCTATGAGGGAGCTCAATTTTGAGATCAAGCTATATCCTGGTACCTCACCAGTGTCTCTACCCCATTATCGAATGGCACCAGCAGAAATGTCTGAGTTGAAGAAGCAGCTTGATGAATTACTCAGACTGGGTTGCATTCGGAACAGCACATCGTCACGGGGAGCTCCAGTGTTGTTCGTGAAAAAGAAGGATGGTTCACTTAGAATGTGTGTGGACTACCGGAAGTTAAATCAGCTAACTGTCCGGAACAAGTATCCTCTACCCAGGATCGATGATTTATTCGATCAGTTGAGGGGATCCAGTCATTTTTCCAAGATTGATCTGATGTCCGGTTATCATCAAATCCGGGTCAAGGAGGAAGACATCGAGAAAATAGCTTTCAGAACACGGTATGGACTATTTGAATTTGTAGTCATGCCATTTGGGCTTACCAACGCACCGGCTGTGTTCATGGACTTAATGAACAGAATATTCCGTCCATATTTGGATCGGTTTGTTATAGTGTTCATTGACGATATCCTGATCTATTCCAAGAGTCAGGAGGATCATGCTGAGCATCTTCGAATAGTATTGAACACCTTGAGACAGAACCAGCTGTATGCCAAAGCAAGCAAATGCGAATTTTGGCTACCTGAGGTCAAATTCTTAGGGCATGTTATAACAGCAGATGGTATAGCCGTTGATCCGGCTAAGGTGGCAGCAGTAAGTGAGTGGAAAGCACCAAAGAATGTCACTGAAATCCGTAGTTTTCTGGGTTTGGCTGGATATTATAGGAAGTTTATCATGGACTTCTCCAAAATTGCATCCCCATTGACTCGACTCACACAGAAAGGAGTCAAATATGAATGGTCAGAGTTGTGCAATCAGAGATTTGAGGAGCTGAAAAAGAGACTTACAACTGCTCCTATTCTAGTTTTGCCGGAAAGGGGCAAAGGTTATGAAGTACAATGTGATGCATCAGGAGAGGGACTGGGATGTTCACTCATGCAACGTAATCGGGTGGTGGCATATGGTTCAAGACAACTAAAGATACATGAACGCCTCTACCCCACACATGATTTGGAATTAGCTGCGGTGGTCTTTGCTCTCAAAAGCTGGAGACACTATCTATATGGGGAGAAGTTTGAAGTATTTTCAGATCACAAGAGCTTGAAGTATTTATTTGATCAGAAAGAGCTCAACCTGAGGCAGCGCAGATGGATGGAATATCTGGCGGATTATGAATTTGCGCTCCGATATCATCCGGGAAAGGCCAACAAAGTGGCGGATGCTCTCAGCCGCATGTCTCATGCATCAGTGGCATGTTTGATCAGGACTGAATGGGAGATGTTGAACTCCATTCGTGAGTTTAATCTATATATCACAAACCATGGGAGTATGTACAATTTGATCATACGATCCAACATGGTTACAAAGATTGAACAGGAGCAACGAACAGATCCGGAAATGGCAGAGACATGGGCCAAGATGTCTAATGGCGAGGTTGTACCGGATTGGGAATTACGACCAGGACAGGGTCTTATGTTCCGGGGTAGAATATATGTGCCAAGAAGCTGCAGAAAAGAATTATTGATAGAGGCACATCAGAGCAAGTTGTCCATTCATCCGGGTAGCACAAAAATGTATCATGATTTAAAAGGACATTATTGGTGGCATGGACTCAAGAAGGATGTTGCAGACTACGTGGCTCATTGTTTAACTTGTCAGCAGGTTAAGACGGAACATCAGAAGCCACCAGGGTTACTCAAACCCTTAGCAGTGCCGGAATGGAAATGGGAGCACATTTCCATGGACTTTGTGACGGGGTTGCCGAGGTCCTCGAAGGGCAATGACGCTATATGGGTTGTGGTAGACCGATTGACCAAGTCCGCGCATTTTATTCCTATCAAAATGACGGATTCATCGGAGACATTGGGTCGGAGATATATCAAAGACATCATCAGACTACATGGTATTCCACAGACTATAGTGTCTGATAGAGATGGCCGATTTACCGGCAGGGTATGGCAGAGCATGCAGTCGGCCATGGGAACCGATCTACTTATTAGCACAGCATTCCATCCACAGACCGATGGGCAATCGGAAAGAACAATACAAACGTTGGAGGACATGTTGAGGGCGTGCATGCTAGACTTCAAAGGTGGATGGGAGGATCATTTGCCATTGGTGGAATTTTCTTATAACAATAGCTACCAGGCAAGCCTCCAGATGGCACCATTCGAAGCTTTGTATGGTAGACCATGCAGGTCACCAGTGTGCTGGACCGAGGTCGGCGAACCTGCACTGATAGGACCTGAGTTGGTTGCAGAAACTACTGCACAGATCCAGTTGATACGTCAACATTTGTTGACCGCACAGAGTCGGCAAAAGAGCTATGCGGATAAAAGGAGGAGGTTTCTCGAATTTGAAGTGGGAGACATGGTATTCTTGAAGGTCTCGCCACGAAAAGGGCACATGAGATTTGGGAAGAAAGGAAAATTGTCGCCAAGATATGTGGGACCGTTTTCAATTATCAGAAGGATGGGAGATGTAGCCTATCAGTTGGCACTTCCTTCGCAATTGGCGTCTCTACATGATGTGTTTCATGTGTCGATGCTGAGGAAGTACAACCCTGATCCGTCTCATGTTTTGGATGTGCAAGATATAGATGTGCAAAGCGATGTCACTTATGTTGAGAAGCCGGTCAAAATATTGGAGAGTGAGCAAAGGGTGTTGCGTAACCGAGCGATTCAGTTCGTCAAGGTAGGTTTGGGATCGACATGGTGTTGAGGAAGCCACTTGGGAATTAGAATCGGAGATGAGAACATCTCACCCTGAATTGTTTGTATGATTTACTTTGAAATCCTACTTCGTTCGATTTTCGGGACGAAAATTATAAAAAGATTATTGTATTGTAACACCCTGGAATTTCAAAGTTATCAGTTTATATGAAAATATTCATATTTACGGAATTGCCATTGTGATAAAAATTGATTTGAATTTAAATGGGTCAATGGCTCAATGAAGACCCTAAGGATGATAGTTGGTTTACAAAACAAATAAATGGGTAAGATAAAATTAAACGGGTCAAGAATCATATTTGGGTCAAATTTTGATAAATGGGTCAAAATGGCTAGATGGGACCCAATGGGTCGTGTGAATGGCATGATTAACCATGGATTGAGTTCAAGCTTAGTTAATTTAAGTTTATTAATTTCTTGAGTTTGGTTTGAGTTGAAATGAATGATGGGTTTAGTTGAGTTGAATTTATTAGTTAAGTTAAATTAAATGAATGAGTTATGTTGGGTGAGTTGAATAAATGAGTTGAATGAATATGTATTTTTAAATGAGTAAGATGTAGAGATAGAAGGATTGTAGGCTGATTCAAATTCAAACACTAAGAATTATTGGCTGCATGGGAAAATTATATGCATGTAACTCCCACCCAAGTTAAGAATGGAAATGACGTTACATGGAGTTACTTGGGTGAGAGTTGAGGTTTTCAAATCATTATGCACGTTGGAGTTGGTATAGGGTTTATGCCATGCTTGGGTCTTCAAAAGACAGCCCATATATTGGTTGATGGTTCATGCATGTAACTCCAAGGTTGGAGAATAAAATAGGTAGCTGATTGGAGGAGTTACACACAATAGATTATGGCATTCCAAATTCAAATTAGATGTTAAACCAATGGGAGTTACAAAGTGTGTTCACACTTGGAGGAGGGGAGTTTTATTCCCATGATAGAACTCCCACATGGGACGTTGATGAGGGCTGAATGGAGCTGCTGTTTGTGGAGTTACACATAGGAATGGTGGCTGTTACATAGGCCAAAACATAGAGGCAAACAATAGAGAATGGTGCAGCACATGGGAGTTACATTTCAATATGAAACTCCCATGTGAGAACCTAAGAAAAGGGGGGGTTACAATAGTCCAACTGCAAGGGACGTTGGCTGCTTGGGGTGTTTCATTTCATAGATGAAACCCCCAAGTAACATAAAGAACCTTGATTGAGGAGAGGGAGTTACACAAGGATTAACCTTGGGCTGTTTTTGGTTAAGCAAAGGTTTTTTCATTGTTACTCTCTCTATCTCTCTATCTCTCTTGGACGTCCTCTATCTTTCTAAACCAAGAGCAGCAGCTGGTTGTTCATTTCCATTAGTTTTGGGTAATCCTTTCATCTAGACAAAAATCAGCAAAAGGGTTTTGGCAACAAGGTTAGCAATTTTATTCAAGACCAAAGTTCCCTTTCTCTCTCTCTCACTCTCTTAAGTCCTTGTCACCTGGCTGTATTATCTCGAGGAGCTTGCATCAAGATCAGTCTCAGCCCAAAGAACAGTAAGAGAGAAGGAGAGGTCAAGGAGATAAAGTGTCAAAGAAGGAGTCAAAAGAACCGAAGGAGACGCGGTATTAGTAAGTGCATCTTGAACCCTTGTGTAATAGATTGGTTAAGAAAATGAGATTTGGCCATTGTATGGCCAGATCCATCAATGGTTTAGACCTAGAATTATGATGTTTAAAATAATAAAATATGGACCATAGGGTTCGGGCCCATTGGATGGCCGAACCCCATGGAAAAACTTGGTGGAATCTATGGTATTTGAAAGTCAAAATCCATATTTTGGAGTGAGGATTTTAAAAGATTTTTATATGGAATTAAGCTTACTGTTTTGGAGTAGATATGACATGACTGAACCATATTTATCTTATGTTAATTTGCTGACTAATTTCATAGATAAATATGGGTGGATTTCCATTAAGAGAACCATAGGGTTCGGCCATGTGTATGGCCGAACCCCATGGACTGTTTTTAGATGATTTTGAGTATGTGTTTTAAAAAGGTTAAAACATAAATAAGGAAGTTTGTTTTGGACAAAAATGAATGATTAAGAAGTTCAAAACCAAAGGTCATAGGGTTCGGCCATCATGGAGGGCCGAACCCCATGCAAATAATGGTATGGTTTTGATGTATTTGGAACATATAAACCATGAAGTATGTGGACTGTTTTGGGTTATTATTTAAGATTCAAATACATGTTTTGGAAAGGGTTAAATGCATGGATCTGTATGACAAAGGACTGAAGTTAGCATGGTTTAAAACAGTGGTTCAAAACTGATAAAATGGATCATTTAGATCGGCCATTTTGGATGGCCGAATTTCATGAAATAATATGGTCATTTGGGACAAGTAGATGAACTGATTTAGATGGTGTTTAAGAGGTATAATGGCAGCAATATTATATTGATTTTGTATGTTTAAATAACATCAAACACATGTTTTAGAAGACCAAAACATGGACATAGGGTTCGGCCACTTTGGATGGCCGAACCCCATGTAAGTATTTGGTTGTTTGGGTTGGCTTTCAAAAAGATGGAAATCACATCAATTATGGATTTAGTATTAAGATGATGGAAAATAGGATTAAAATCTTTAGGGTGAGGCTCGGCCATGTCATGTGGCCGAACCCCACCAATTGTCATGTGATGGACTTTGTTGTCTAAGGAAAAAAATTAGACAAAGGATAGTATAATGGCATTATGGTAAATAAGGATGAAAAGATAAAATGATCAAAAGAATGGACTTATGAGCCAAAACCTAAGGTGGTAAGATTCGGCCATGTAGTATGGCCGAACCCTACCAAGTGTCATTTGAAAAGTTTGGGATACTTAGATGATATTAAGTAAATAAAAGATTTATCAAAGTTTAAATGGGTGAGGTTCGGCCATGGGGTATGGCCGAACCCCACAAAGTGGATTTTTGGGATTTAAATCAAATTATAATCATATGGTCAAATGATTAACTTGCTGCCATGTACATAGGGTATTCGGATTTCTAGAACGGTATACAAAGGCGTGATCGAAAGACGGTCCAAAGGAAGGATCGAACAAAGTAAACTATTGTAGGTTTCCTACCTTGTTGTAACCACATAACTTATTTGCTGATTTATGTTTATTTGAATAAGTTATTTGAATCAAATGTTATATTTACAAATGGCATATTTGCATAGACATCTCATGCATAGCATGGGATGATGGGGAAGTAACCGGAGGCCACACTCCGTCGGGGCGTCCGAAAGACCATTGTGGGGTACCCTGATGATGAGAATCCCATCAGGAGGAATCCGGAGGCCACACTCCGTCGGGGCGTCCGAAAGACCACTGTGGGTTACCTTGACGATGAGAATCCCGTCAAGTGATGGCTATGTTGAATGGTGATGGGTGGGACTCATTACATGTTCATTTCATACATAGCATATTTTTACAGAATTTTGTCACACATGTATAACTATTATTCTATTTGCATGTTTTTGACTAACCATGTGGTAGCCCTATTCGGAAACACTACTGGGCGCGTTGATCTAACGCCCTATCTATATCTTTAGTGGATGATGCAGGGAAAGGAAAGAACGTGGTTGGAGAAGAGGACCAAGTACGAAAACTTGGGCGATTTGAATGATTGCAATGGACTATGAATGGATTAGTTATGGACTTGTTAGTTGATTTATTTGGAACAATGTAATTTGTTAAATTAGATGTTGGCATGTAATAAGTAGTTAAGTAGTTGCTATGGTTGGATTTATTTGAATGGTTTGGAATGAATAGTAGATTAAGGTTATATAATAATTTTGGAAAATAAATAAGGTACTTTGCTATCTAAAAATGGAAATTGGATTAATCATAGGTTCTATTATAACCTCAGTTAGATCTAGACTAAGTTAATTCCGTAAGATATATATGTTCCATGTGCGGATCAGTCTTATGGACTTAGTTCATACGCACATGGGCTTGGCCAGTTAAGGGTCGGATTTAGAGATCCGAACTTAACTCGCGTCGTGACATTCCGCCCCGATCACTTATTGATTATTATTATTTAAAAAAAAAAAAAAATAAACTCTGAAAATTTAGAGTGAAAAGGGCGGGGTGTTACAGAAGTAGGGCGTTAGAACAACGTGCCCAGTAGGTATTCTAGTTATGGCTAACACATGGTTAGTACAAAGCATATATTATAACATAATATATAAAACCAAGTAAAATCCATGCCATGCAATGATGAAAAATATGCAATGAGTCCCACCCATCACATGTACATAAATGTACCCACCACATAGGTCTTCCGGACGCCCCTGCGGGATGTGGACCCTCTGGAATCTTCTTGATGGAAATCACATCAAGGTACCGCACATAGGTTTTTCAGATGCCCCGACGGAGTGTGACCCTCCGGTTATAAATCCTCCACCCCATGCTATGCTGAGATGCCAATGAAACACATGCTATTTTAATAACATAAACATAGCATTTAAAATCACTTTTGAAACATAATCAATCCATGCTATTTAAACAATTTAAACATAGCATTTGAAATTCAATAATAAAGCATATCCCTTGAAACCTATTTTCATCAAACATAAGATAAAACAAAGTACATAAACCATGGTTTCAAAGAGGTGGAATCCTACCAAAGACCGTTCACTAGTCCTTACGTTTCTGTCCAAGATTCGATCACCGAACGCGCACCGCTTGCGAGATCCCGTTACCTTATAATATAATAATAAATCAAAACCATGTCTCACTTGATTTACCACATTTATAGTCCATTAACCAAACTTGTGGGGTTCGGCCATACCCATGGCCGAGCCTCACACTTTTTGTTCATTTATCCCATTAATTACCAAAATGCCATTGATCTAAACCTTAGTCACTTTACTTGCTTAGGTTCTAAACTAATGCACACTTCTTGAATCCAATCACATAGTCCAATAATTAAATCATGGGGTTTGGCCATACACCATGGCCGAACCTAGTGTCCGATATTCTCACATATTTACAAAAATGCCATTGGTTCCCTCATTCCTTTAAATCTACAATAACTAGACCCTATAAATTTCCATGATCCTCCACTTTGGCATGTAATTACTATTTTGCTACTACCTTCATCAATAATTCATAACACATGTTTGTATCCTTCCCTTTATTTAAAAATATACAAAATATAACTCATAAAATAGGTTCATAATTCAATTCATCAATTAGCCCTTAACCATGAATTATAATGCCATTTGATCCCTTAATTTGGACCATGGGTTCGGCCATACACCTTGGCCGAACCCTATGGTGTATAGTTTCCAAATTAAACTCCACCTTTCCATAATTGGAAGGTTTCCCAGATTAGAAATCCTCTTTCTAAAGTTGGAGTGCTTTCCAATTTAGCAACTCTTTCTATATTTAGAAGCTTTCCATATTAAGCAACCCTTTCTATATTTGGAAGCTTTCCATATTAAGCAACTCTTTCTATATTTGGAAGCTTTCCATATTAAGCAACCAAGTCCATCTCCATTCCAAAAACAACCCCATGGGGTTCGGGCAAGCACCATGGCCGAACCCTATGGTTCATGATTTTCATCAATGGTTTAGATCCATTAGAATCAATCACCAATCCATTAAAACATTTGGTGGGGTTCGGCCATACACCATGGCCGAACCTCTCCCCTTCTTTTCATTACTATTGATCCAATCAACTTAGCCATAAAGCAATCATGGTTCAGCCATGCCATGGCCGACCCATATCCCTATCCATATCTTCCTTTAAAATTATCAAACTCTCCCATGGGTTTTCATCATTCAAATTTATAAATCTAAACCATAAATTCCCATTGTTTTTATTATTCAAACCATCATGAAATCACCATGTCTTTCCATGATCTAAAATCTAAGAACATAAACCCAATGAAATAAATCAAATCTCTCCATGGTTTTCAATCTTCCAAAACCCATGAATTAAATACTTCTTTCCATGGGGTTCGGCCATGCACTAGGCCGAACCCTATGGTTCTTTCTTTTCCATTTAAATTATTAAATCATCATCCAAATTTCTTCCATGGCGTTCGGCCAAACACCATGGCCGAACCCTATGGTTCTTTTTGTTTCAAACATAAAATTATACCATTAAGATACTAACCTCTTTGCTCTTCCAATCTTCTTCTTCCTTTCCCTTTGCTGGCCGAACAAACTTCTTCTTCTCCTTGCTCTTGATCTTGGCGAGAATGGCAATTGAGAGAGATGAAATAAAATTCGGCTAAGGGTGGTGAAACCGTGTGCCCCTAGTCCTTCTCTTCTTTTATAATCTTTCCTTAATCCAAATTTAGGAAGTGCTAATGCCGTGTAGTCTCCTTCTTTGTTTAATGATTGCCGACTCCCCTTTCTATTTTCAAACCTTCCCTTAACTTAGTAACCTCCCAATCGGCAAAGGCTAAAAATAAACACCACAATGCCGTGTGCCCTTTGTGTTAAATTTAGACACTTCTTTTAATTAATTTAAGATTATATGCAAACCCTTTTTAAAAGATCCCATGCGCATAAACATAGATTTTTACATCTAAAATTTGGCCATGTAATCTTTTATTTAAATGCATCACTAAATTTATTCAAACCCATTTAATTTTTAATAACACTAATTCCACAATCAATTGGGTCCTAATTGGGTCATGGCCCAATTCTTTATCCAAATAAGATCCATATCTCATATTCATCAATTAAATGGATAATTTTTATACAAAAATAATAAATTGAAAATCCGAGGTGTTACAATAATGATGGGAGATTATTGGTGATTCTAAGTAGGACTTAAATATTGCAAAGCATGATCTAAAATGTTGTAAATTGTAAAGAACCATGGACCATGGGTTCGGCCATGTCGTATGGCCGAACCCCATGGAGAAATATTAATGGATTTATTATGGATCTTTGGGCTTTAAATGATGAATCTAAGTGTATGATTAAACCCCCCATGGAGGGACTTTGTTATGGACCTAAGATTGTAAATGATTTAAAAAAGAAGATGGGAAATGATACATCATGGGTTCGGCCATGGTGTATGGCCGAACCCCATGGAGGATGTTTTGTGGACTTAGGGTTTTTTTGTTTTAAATGATTAACTTATGTGTGAGTGGGTAAATCAAAAGAGAGACCCAAAAACCAAGTGAGTGAGGTTCGGCCATGTTGTATGGCCGAACCCCACTAAGGCATGTTTATGGACTTAAACATGGTTGGAAATCAAATGGAACATGGGTTCGATTTATTGATATGTAATAAGGTAATAGGATCTCACAAGCGGTGTACGATCGGCTTGACGGGATCGGTGAGCCGGTTTCGGACAAAAACGCAAGGACACATTAGTTGTAGGATTCCTACCTTATTGAAAACCATGGATTATGTATTTGTGAATGTTTTACATGAAGTATTTTGGTATCAAATGATATGTCTTAATGATGGGACTTTAATGCTCTGATTTGTATTATTACATAACATGTCTACACTTGCATCTCATGCATGGCATGGGAGGGATGAAATGTAACTGGAGACCCACGCTCCGTCGGGGTGTCCGTAAGGCATTCGTGAGGGGTACCTTGATGTGCATTATCGATTAGGAGGGTTGTATGATTGATTTGTAACCGGAGATTCACGCTCCGTCGGGGCCTTCATAAGGCATTCGTGAGGGTACCTTGATGTGCATTATCCATCAAGAGGGATGTATGATTGATTTGTAACCGGAGATCCACGCTTCATCGGGGCGTCCGTAAGGCATTCGTGGGGATACCTTGATACCGATTTTCCATCAAGAGGATACTATGTTTGTAATGTAACCGACGATCCACGCTCCTTTGAGTAGTCCGTAAGGCATTCGTGGGGGTATCTTGATGTGCATTCTCCATCAAGAGGGATACTATGTGATTGTGATATGGGTGATGGGTGGGACTCATGGCATATGGCACCCATGGCATGGCATTGAATCAGGATGATAATGATCTCTATTATCATGCACTGTTTCTGGTTTTATCTATATGATTGGATCTCTATTATCTTACACTGTTTTGGATACGATGTTTTACAAGTACGACATGATGTATTATATATGGATTTTTATACTGACCCATGTGTTTGACCCTACTTGGAGTACCTATTGGGCGTGCTGTCTAATGCCCTACTTCTATCTTAGTTGATGACACAAGAAATGGACGAAACAAAGGACGTGATCGGAGCCAAGCTTAGGAGCTTGGATGATTTAGTTTCACTTTATTTAAGTTTATTCATGGACAATGTAATTTGAGTAGCTAGTATTTGGGAATGTATTAGCTTAGACTATTTGCTATGGATCGAATGATGATTAATCTGGATTAAGTTAATTTATATTGATTGCCTTCCTTGGTAAGTAAATGTTGTAATCCGATGTTATTTCAGCAATGGGTATTCCGCAAGTCGTAGTATCGTTTGTGAAATGTTTTACTAGACTTGTCCACGCACACGGATGGTTGGCCAGTTAAGGGTCAGGCTTTGGAAGCTCGGACTTAACTCGGGTCGTGATGTTCCTTCTCTCTCTCTCACTCTTTTAATAAAGAAAAATAGACTCTGATTTTCAGCGAGTGAAAAAAGTGGGGCGTTACAGTATTTTCAAAGGTCCAGACATTTTTTTGTCATTCACATTCGTAAATAACACATATAAATCAAAGATTTATCAAGACATACCATATGTGTTGTGTTCTAACATAAACATGCATTTAACACACAATATCATATAACTTTTCATTACATAGTTTTATTTCTACACAAAAGTTGGTAGGGTTTTATCAAACCCTTAGTACAATACACTCATATATACATATTCATATTTGTACATGGTTTTTTCTCTCCTTTCTGAGTGAGTTGGGTAAGTGGAGATGCTATCTTGTAGAAGTCCATAATAAACTTCCTATAGTAACCAGCTAATCCCAAGAAGCTACGGATCTCGGTTAGATTCTTTGGCGTTTTCCATTCTCTCACTGCCGCCACTTTAGCCGGATCCACGGCTATACCTTCTGCTGATATGACGTGCCCCAAGAAGTTAACCTTGGGTAGCCAGAATTCACACTTGCTGGCTTTGCCATATAGCTTGTTCTTCCTCAAAGTGTCTAGAACTATCCTCAGGTGCTCATCATGTTCTTCCTGAGTTTTGGAATAAATTAAAATGTCATCAATAAATACAATGACAAATTGGTCCAAGTAAGGACAAAAATGTTGTTCATTAGATCCATGAACACAGCCGGTGCATTGGTGAGTTCAAACGGCATAACTACAAACTCATATAGTCCATACCGCATTCTGAAGGTTGTCTTCTCTATGTCTTCCTCCCTAACCCGGATTTGATGGTATCCGGACATCAGATCAATCTTAGAGAAGTGGCTGGACCTCTAAGTTGATCAAATAAATCATCGATCCTGGGTAGAGGATACTTGTTCCTGACTATCAGCTGATTCAACTTTCGATAGCCTATGCACATATGGAGTGAACCGTCCTTCTTCTTCACAAACAAAACCGAAGCTCCCAAGACGATGTACTGTTCCGAATGCACCCCAGTCTGAGCAGTTCATCAATCTGCTTCTTTAACTCGGACATCTCCGCTGGTACCATCTGTAACGTCCCGCCCTTTTTCACTATGCTTTCCATAAATCAGAGTCTATTTTTTTTTTAATAATATAGTGAGCAAGAGCGGGACATCACGACGCGAGCTAAGTCCGAACTTCTAAAGTCCGACCCTTAAGTAGCCAACCCTATGTGTGCATGGACTAAGTCCATGAAAACGGTTCACACATAACAATATAAGCATGCGGATTAAATCATAACTGCGGAATTATAATAGAACATAATTCTATTCCATTTTATATAGCAAAGTACGTCAAGTTTTTAATCATAATTAAAATAACATAATTATCCAAATAAACATCCAACCATAGCAAATTATCTAAATTATTACATGCCCGAAGTCTAGTTACTCAAATTACAAGTCCATAAGTAACTTAATCTAAATATAAACTAAAAGCATCCAAGCTCCTATGCTTGGCCCTTCTTGCGTTCATCGTTCCCCTCGTTTCCAGTATCATCCACTGGGGTAGAAGTAGGGCGTTAGAACAACGCACCCAGCAGGTATTCCATTTAGGACTAACACATGGTTACTACAAAACATATATAATAATATCATAATGTCAAAAACCATATAAACAATGCCATGTCATGATGTCAAATGCAATGAGTCTCACCCATCACAAGTACATATAAGTACCCCCACATAGGTCTTTCGGACGCCCCGATGGAGTGTGGCCCCTCCGGTTTCTTCTTGATGGAAATGCACATCAAGGTATCCCACATAGGTTGTTCGGACGCCCCGACGGAGTGTGGACCCTCCGGTTACATATCATTCACCCCATGCCATGAATGAGATGCTTAATGAAACACATGCTATTTTATATAATAAACATAGCATTAAAATATCACATTTGAAACACATCTTTTTCAACATAAATTCATCAAATAAGATAAAAACATTGTACATAAACCCATGGTTTCAAAGAGGTGGAATCCTACCAAAGACCACTAACGTGTCCTTGCGCTTTCGTCCGGTAACCGTTCACAATCGTACACACCTTGTGAGGTCCCGTTACCTTATAATATATCAATCAATTAAAACCATGTCCCATTTAATTTACAGTAATGTCTAAGTCCATAAACCAAACTTGTGGGGTTCGGCCATACACCATGGCCAATGTAACGCCCGCCCCTTTTCACCGAAAATCAGAGTCTATTTTTTTTAAAAATAAAAAGTGACAAAGGGTGTGGGACGTCACGATGCGAGTTAAGTCCGAGCTTCTAAAGCCCGGCCCTTAACTGGCCAACCCTACGTCTGCGTGGAACTAAGTCCACGAAGAACGGTTCACACGTAGAAGTAAGCTTGCGGAGTATTAAACTAAAATGTGGAAATTGTAATAGAGACTATCCTACCAATTTTAGATGGCAGAGAAGATACACCATTTAAATTACTAGATTACCTCAAAATGATAACATTCAAAAGTAAAGTCCAAACCATAGCAAGTAATCTGAAATATTACAATCCGATGAGCTAAGCTACTCAAATTACATTTCCAAAAATAAATTTAAATAACTAAGTAGCTCGCTTCCCCAGGCTCCTAAGCTTGGCTCCCTCCGCCCCCTTCCGTTCCGCCATCTCCTGCGTCATCAGCTAGGGTAGAAGTAGGGCGTTAGACAACGTGCCCAGTAGGACTCCAAGTAGGGCTAACACATGGATTAGTGATAACAAGCACATAGGTAATCATATAATGAACACTATAAAATGAATGCCATGCCATGGGTGTCTTATGTCATGTGTCCCACCCATCATCCATACCATCAATGATGCCATATCCCCCTTGATGGAAAAACCTCATCAAGATATCCCCATATTTGCTTCTCGGTCGCCCCGATGGAGCATGGACTCCGGTTATAGCGCATCAGGTTATCCCCATGTTTGCTTCTCAGTCGCCCCGACGAAGCATGGACCCGGTTATAGCACATCAAGCTATCACCATGTTTGCTTCTCGGTCGCCCCGACTGAGCATGGACTCCGGTTTCTTTATTTTCCCGCCCATGCCATGCATGAGATGTAAATGCATTATGCTATGTAATATATATATAACTCATAGCCTTAACATATAATGCATAACCTTAAAATATAATTCATATCATTAACATATAATTCATAGCCTTAAACCCCATCATAAGACAAATCATATAATTATCAAAGTAAATAAAAGGAACCATCACATAATCCATGGCTTACAACAAGGTAGGAATCCTACCGAATACCGATTAATGTCCTCTTACGTTTTCGTCCGATAATCCGGTCACCAATACGCGCACCGCTTGCGATATCCGATACCTTATTACATACGAATAATCAGCCCATGTTTTTAACCATTTAAATCCATTAATCATACCTTAGCGAGGTTCGGCCATACACCATGGCCGAACCTCACTAAATAGGTTTGTGGGTCCCATTTAATCCATTAATTATTTTAATCACATGGGTCTAAAAACCAGCACCCTAGGCTTTATTAATCACACATAAGGTCATCTTTAAGACACATTTAAGTCCATGGTCATCCTCCCATGGGGTTCGGCCATGTACCATGGCCGAACCCATGGTTCTTGAATTTGGCCATTATTTATGATTTTGCCACTCCTCTTCCATGGTTAAATTACCTCTTCTATCCATGCACACTTAAGTCCATAATTGATCATTAAACTTAGATCCCCTAGTGCCTCATTTAATCATGCCACAAAATCATTAAAAATATCCCTTTTTCTTAATGTAATCCTCATTAAATAAGACACATACATAACCCCATACTTAGCCCATCAAATGGCTCATAAATTGGGTCATGGGTTCGGCCATACACCATACCCATGATATCTTCCTTCCCCATTTTTCTTGGATCCTTTGCCACACTTTGGATCTACTACAAATCTTCCCATGAGGGGGCTTACATCATGCATTTAAACCATCATTCTTAATCATACTTGAGTCCATTAACTTAGCCACATTCCCATTTATTTTTCATGGTTTCCAAAAATACTTAATCCATCAAATCTTCCCATGGGTTCATGGTTTATCATTCATTGGTGACATTTAAGACCATAAAAACATTAACCTTCATCCATGGATTCCCTCATTTAAAAACCCCTTTAAAAATTACTAACAATTAATCATTAGAATCTTAAAAAAAAATCATAAATCATATTCCATGGTTTCCATTCATTAAGAACCCCATTAAATTCCTAACACATCACCATAGGTTTCAAAAACATTCCATCCATAAAATCTCTCCATGGTTTTATTTTTAAAACATTATTTCCACCCCTTAAAAACCTTATAAACTATGCTTAAAAATCCATTTCAAACCATCAACATTCTTAATCATTCTTCCCTCTTCTTACACCCTTTAAATTTACAAACACATCACCCTAAGTTCATGGTCCATCATTCATTCATGCCTTTTAAGGCCACAAAAATCATTCACATCTTCATGAATTTCCTCATTTAAAATCCCTTTAAAAATCACTACATTTAATCATGTTTAAATAAACCTTATTACATAATGTCCTTAATACCTCCATTTATTTTTTCTTAATCTCTCCTTCCCATTTTGTCCATTTCTTACTTCATCTTTTGGACGGATTTTAAATCCAAGGCCCATGATATTTTTGGCCACATTAAATCCAAGAAATGGACCCATTTTTAAACCTTAAAAAAAAATCTAACCTCTTGTTTAGAAATACTTACAAATCTGACGACTCCTCCGACTTTTCTTTCTCCTCTTGGATTCTTTGGCCTTCTTTCTTCTTCTTCTCCTTTGTTGGTCGGCCAAGATGTGTTTGATCAAATGAAAAACATCAAAGGTTGGGTCGGCTAAGATGGAGTAGATTTGAGAGAGAGAGAGATGGGGAGAGGATGTCTCAAGCTTTGGTCTTGAGGTGGAGGGCCCAAGCTTGAACTTCTTTCTTCTCTTCTTCTCTTCTTAGTTTTTCTTCTTCTTCTTTTCTCTTTGGTGTGAGTCGGCAATGAGAGAGCAAGAGAGGGAGAGAGTGAAAGAGTTAGACGGAAAGAGATGGAGAAAAGAGATAAGATTAATCTCATTTGGTTGAGTGACTTACACTCCACCATTTAATTCTCCCACCAACCAAGCATGGGTTCATGTGCTTAGTGGTGGTGGCTGGGATAAACCACCACCCTTAGCCAACGTTTTTTTGGTGTCTTGCAATGAGGTGGTTTGGTCTTCCATTTGACCATTTGACCACCTTTTGGATAGTTTAATTATTTAATTAATTAGATAATTAACTTAGGTTAAATAATTCCCACTTAATCTAATTCCATTCTCTTAAATTCCCTCCATATATCCACCCATGGTTGACCAATTCAACCATGGTGGCCGACCCCACCAATCCTTGGTCCACACGCCACCTCACTTGGTGAGGTGGAGGTGGGTCCCATTCGGCCATGTCACCTTGATCACTCCATCACCAACTTAGATGATTTAATTAAATCCATTCCAACTAATTGGATCACCATTGGGCCCATGGCCCAATTACATTCACCTCCTGCCTATTTACCTTAGAGCTTAAATTATCTTGACCCATTGGGTCCCAAATGGGTATTGGGCCCAATTTGACCATCCTTGGCCCAATTGACCATTTAAATGAATTTAATCCAGTCCATGGTCCATTTACCATCTATTCCATTAAATTTCCCAATTTCCATCATTAAAACAAATAATTGCCCCATATTCATTGATTTAAAAATTTCGAGCTATTACAACAGTGGTCTTTTGGACGCCCCGACAGAGTGTGGCCTCCGGATTCCTCTTGATGCGATTTTCATCATCAAGGTACCCCATAGTGGTCTTTCGGACGCCCCGACGGAGTGTGGCCTCCGGTTTCCATAATCATCACCCCATGACATGCATGAGATGCCAATGTGTTCATGCCATTTGTAAATACATCTTATCATACAAAACCACTTTGAAACATAATAACTTAGCACATAATTCATCAAAACTATGATAAAACAACAAATATAAGTGTGGTTCAAAAAGGTAGGAAACCTACACAAATGTCACTTAGATTAGCCGTTCTTTTGAACTATCACCCGTTCACGACTTGTACACCGTTCAAGCAAGTCCCGTTACCCTATTTATATAACAGTAAGTGAATCATCTATCCATATAATTTCCAACTTAGTCTAAGTCCCAAAAACCACTTTGTGGGGTTCGACCACACCCCATGGCCGAACCTCATCCACTTAACTTTTGGTCTCTCTTTTTATTTAACCAAAACCATATAATTTACTTATAAACAAACCCCAATCCACCAAATGTAACTTTGTGGGGTTCGGCCATACACCATGGCCGAACCTCACTTAATTTTGTCTTAATCCCTTCTTTGTATTCTTAAGCCCAAACACATCATTTAAATAACTTAATCTTCCAAATGAACCTTGGTAGGGTTTGGCCATACAACATGGCCGAACCTTACCACTTTGGTTTTGGCCCATATTTCAAATCCTTTGGTCATTTCATCTTTGATCATTTCACCCATATTTACAATAATGCCACTAGCATAACCCTTTGTTTAATTTTGCTTTAAAACCAAAGTCTATATCCAATCCACCTTAGTGGGGTTCGGCCATACAACATGGCCGAACCTCACCACTTAGTTTTTGGTCCATTAAATCCTTCATTCACCCATCTCCATTTATATTATAAATTAACACTAAGTCCACCAAATGACCATTGGTGGGGTTCGGCCATACTACATGGCCGAACCTCACCCTATGAATTTTATCCCATATTCCATCATCTATCATGGTTGGTTATTCACTTATACTAAGTCCAAACATATGCGATTCTTAAATCAACAACACATCATCATCCATAATTTCCAACCATGATCTTACCTTAATTAATCCATAAAAATAGTCCATGGGGTTCGGCCATACACTTAGCCGAACCCTATGGTTTTCTTGATGTAAACCCTCCAATATTTGTCCATGGTTTTGATCAGCAACTTAGCCATAACATCAACATGGTTCAGCCATGCCATAGCCGCTCCAAAACAGTAAACTTATCTCCATTTTAAACCCTTAAAAACCTTCATTACATAGTGTGGTTTTTATCCCTTAACAACCATAAAAATCATCACATCCTTTCATGGGGTTCAGCCATCCAAAGTGGCCGAACCCTATGGTCCATGTTTTGTCATTTTAAAACAGCATAATACTTGATCTAAACCCTTAATAGATTCGGCCATACAATGGCCGGATCATGTTCCCTTAATCATTCCTTTTAACAAGTATTTATTGAGCACTTACCAAAACCGTGACTCCTCCGGTTCTTTCACTTCTTCTTGATCCTCTCCTTAGTCCTTCCTTCCTTCTCCTTTAGCTGAGACTGATCTTGCTTGGAGACCCCTTGAAATAATTCAGCCAAGTGATATGGATTGGGAGAGAAACTTAGAACAATGCTCCAAATCCTTCTTGGTCTTTGAGAGGAGAACTGGTCTTGAGAGAGAAGAAATGAGATAGAATTCTCAAAGTGATTGATCTTCTTTTCCTTAAGGTGCTGGTCGACTAAGAGAGTGCTTGAGGGAGAGAAACATCCAAGAGAGTATGAGATGGAAATCCAAGTCTTTTGTTCCAAATGTGGTGGTCGGCCAAGGTATGGGTTTTTTATTAAGCCCTTGTGTAACTCCCATACCCATTAACCAAAATCCTTTATGTAACTTGGGGGTTTCATCTATGAAATGAAACTCCCCAAGCATCCAACGTCTCTCATGGATTGCATTGGTGTAACCTCCCTCTTTCCTCCTCCTCTCATTATCGTCTGACATGGGGGTTTCATCTTGAGATGAAACCTTTCCCCCTCCTCCAACGTGTAGACTAGCATTTTGAATTTGAAATGTCAAAACCCCTTTTGTAACTCCACAAAACAGCAACTCCATTCATTCTCCATCTTTGGAGTTACATGCATGAAATAACACTCCCATGTATTCCAACGTGCATGACCCTTGAATTTGAAATACTACCTCTCACCAAATCTAACTCCCAAAACGGCAACTCCATTTATCACTTGACTAGGCGTTTCATGCATGAGGTAAACCCCCCCCAACCACCCCCCCCCCCCCCCCCCCCCCCCCATGCAACCAACGTGTAAACCACGAAAGCTGATTTTGGTGAAGTGCACCTCCCCAACTTTCCATCAACTCATTTAACTTACCTCACATATTCAACTCAACTTATATATTTAACTCAACTCACCTTTTTAATTCAATTCTTTTAATTCATTTGAATCAACTCAAATATTTGATTCCATTTCCACCTCACATCAGTCCCAAGCTAATTAAGCTTGGTCTCACTTGGTGGTCAACCAAGTCAAACCCAACCCATTGGGTCCAAATTGACCATTTTGACCCATTTCACAAACTTTGACCCAACTAGTATTCTTAACCCAATTAAACATATGTTACTCATTTATTTTATTTCAAACACAAAACTCAGCCATTGAGTCTTAATTGAACAATGGACCCCACAACTTACTCATCTACGATCATAGCCTTTTTAATTCATAACTCCAATGGCAATTTCATAAATATTGATATATTGTAAAGTCTGGGGTATTACAAAACTGCACTGTTATATTTCCTTCACTGGGCTAGTTAGCTCACCCCACTCACCTTTCAGGAGATGAACCGGAGGAGGAGAATCCTCTATTTCAAGCTTAGGGTGGATAAGCTGTGGCGATGTTTCGGGATTCCCATTGAGGGGAATACCCTTACCTTTTCCTTCTGGTTCTTGGAACCATTTTCGTTTGTAAAGTACCGGGTGTGGTACTTGTTTTGTATCAATGTGATGTATTAAAAACTACCGCGTTTCTGTAGTTACTCTGATATGATTTTGAAATATTATTTCAATGTTTGGAATTATGTGTATGGATGTTTGTGTTTATGTCTATTGTGGAGTCAGACTTATGGTATATGTTTGAGTCCACATGTTGGGATCATGTGTGACCCTTTGGCCCAACTGTTGATCCAACCCAATTAGAATGCTTGAGTTGGTTTAGTTTCAAAAAAATAAAAAATCAGTCGCGTTCCGGGCCCACCCTTCGGGTCGGGGCGCGACAGCTTGGTATCAGAGTTTCGGTTCAAACTCTAGGACTGTGATGGGTTACAACCTAGTTAGACTTGTTTTTGACTTAGTACTGCAATTGCTTTTGACATTTTTCTGTTTTTGTGATACAGACATGTCAGGCAATACAGAGTACACTGAGTTGTGGGACAGGGGGACCCCTAGTAATCCGATCGACCTTGTTTCTTCTGATTCCAGTGTTCCAAACTTCGTCAATGAAGTTGCATCTAATGAGGAAGATGAAATAGCTTCGCCTAAGTACCATGTTGGGGCTGATCCAGAAGAGGAAGTGGGAGATGTCCCAATCATAAAGGAGTCTGTAGGGGAGAATGGCTCACCTGAATATACTCCTGCTACTCCACCTTTGGATGAGTATTCGGACTATATGTGCAAATTATGCAATCAGGAGAGGCATAACTGTACTTATTGCCCCTATCCCATTGATGTCATCTACCCTATTTGCGGACTTCGCTGGCATGGGAGCGCTAGGACTAACTGTCGTTATGTAGGAGGACCAGGGATCATACCCTGTTTAACCTATGGAGTGTTCGAACATAAATCGGCGACTTGTGCAGACAACTTCTTTTACTTTGGTGATGAGGCAGGATCTTCTTCGGAATATTAGATTAGGGTTTGTCGAGGAAATTTTGTTGTAAGGGTTGAGTTGTTGTTTTGAAGGGTTTTCATGCAACAGTCCGCCCTTTTCACTATAATATTCAGAGTTTATTTTTTTTAAAAAACATATAAACAAGTGATCGGGGTGGAATGTCACGACGCGAGTTAAGTTCGGACTTCTAAAGTTCGACCCTTAACTGGCCAAGCCCATGTGCGTATGGATTAAGCCCATAAGAAACGATCCACACATGGTACAATAAACCTGCGGAATATATTTAGTCTTAATCTAACTGAGGTTATAATAGATCCTATGACTAGTCAATTTATAACTTAAGATAGCAAAGTACATGATCATATTCTCCAAAATTACTAAATAACCTTAGTCTACCATTCATTCCAAACCATCCAAATAAACCAAACCATAGTAGCTACTTAACTACATTATTACATGCCAACACATCTAATTATCAAATTACATTGTCCAAATAACTTAAATAAAAAGTCCATAAACAGTCCATTCAAAGTCCATTCAAATCCATTCAAATTGCCCAAGCTCCTATGCTTGGTTTCCTTCTCTATCCTCGTTCTTCCCCTTTCCTGTGTCATCCATTAAGGATAGAGATAGGGCGTTAGATCAACGTGCCCAGTAGTGTTTCCGAATAGGGCTACCATAAGGCTAGTATAAAAACATGTAAATAATATAATAATACATGTGTGTCAAAATTCCATAAAACATGATATGTATGAAATGAACATGTAATGAGTCCCACCCATCACCATTCTACATAGCCTCCTCTTGACGGGATTCTCATCGTCAAGGTACCCCACAATGGTCTTTCGGACGCCCCGATGGAGTGTGGCCTTCGGATTCCTCTTGATGGGATTCTCATCATCAAGGTACCCCACAGTGGTCTTTTGGACGCCCCGACGGAGTGTGGCCTCCGGTTACAACACCATCATCCCATGCCATGCATGAGATGTCTATGCAAACATGCCATTTGTAAATATAACATTTCATTCAAATAACTTATTCAAATAAACATAAAACAACAAATAACATATGTGGTTACAACAAGGTAGGAAACCTACACTAAGTCACTTAGATTGACCGCTCTTGTGAACCGTCTCCCATTTACAACTTGTACACCGTTCAAGCAAATCCCGTGGCCCTATTTATATAACAGCAACTCAAGCTTTTAACCATAAGATTCCAACTTAATCTAAGTCCCAAAAAATTCACTTTGTGGGGTTAGGCCATACCCCATGGTTGAACCTCACCTATTTACAATTTGGCCTCTTTTTCATTTAATTACAGCCATACAATTAAACCAAACCTCCAAATGAACCTTGGTAGGTTCGGCCATACATCATGGCCGAACCTTACCACTTTGGTTTTGGCCCATATATCCAATCATATGATCATTTTATATGGGGGTTTCATCTTAAAATGAAACTCCATGTGCTTCACCGTCTCCCCATTGGCTGTCTCTTTGAAGACCCAAACAATAAACTCTTATGCCATTTCCAACGTGCATATAAACTTGTATTTGAAATACCCCTCTCACCTTTGTAACTCCATGTAACGCCATTATCACTTATTTCTATCTTAAGAGTTACATGCATGGAGTATCTATGCAGCCAACGTTTGAAATTTGAAATCAACCCACTCACCTTTCATCTACACACCTCACTCACACTTAATTTAACTCACCACATTACTCAACTCAACCGTTTAATGTAACTCTACCATTTAATCCCACTCAATCATTTAATCTAACTCAACCAACAAATTCAACTCCATCCAAACTCCATCATTTATTTCCACTCAATCCAAACTCAATTAATTAATTCATCTTAACCAAATTAAGCTTTAAGCTTACCTAATGATCAAACATATCAACCGCAACCCAATGGGTCCCATGTTGGCCATTTTGACCCATTTATCAAAATTTGACCCAATTACAAATCTTGACCCGTTTGAGTACATCTCATCAATTTATTTGTCTTGTAAACATAACTACCAACCATTGGGTCCTGATTGAACCATTGGACCAACACCTTACCCATTTAAATCCATATCAAATAAATCACAATGGCAATTTCGTAAATATGGATAAATTCATGTGAATTGATATATTGAAAAATCTAGGGTATTACATTTCATACCCTACTAACCCTTTTAATTGAAATGCATTTGAATGAATTCTAATGAAACTGTTGCAACTTGTGTGTTTTACTTTAATAAGTTTCTTAAAATGGTTGATGATATTTACAAGTGTCAATAACAGATGTCAGGACCCAACGCTAACAAAACCAACTACCGTGGGAGGAGGACTGGTCTTCCACCCCGTGACTTACCCAATGAAGCCTTTCGAGCGGCGGTTGAAGCATTTCAGCAGATAGCTGAAAATATGCGACGCCCTTCAATCTGTACGCCAGAGGAGAGAGCCACCTCGGCTCTCAAGGAGTTCAAGCGACTGAACCCGATGAGTTTCTTGGTGACAGAGGACCCTAGTGCTGCGAGGAACTGGCTGACTCAGATTAGCCGGATGCTTAACACCCTGGCTATTGCAGATGACTTACGAGTGACCTTGGCGGCATACCAGCTAGAAGAAAACGCCTATGAGTGGTGGGAAGTGAAGAACTTGGTTCGTAACCACGAGCCAATGTCGTGGGAAGTGTTCTCTGCAGTCTTTCTGGCCCGTTACTTTCCGAAGACCGTGTACGAGCCGAGGAAGAGGGAATTCCTCAACATCCAACAAGGTTCCGATTCTGTGGCACAGTATGCCATGCGCTTCATCGACTTGATGCAGTTCATGTCGTGGATCACAGCGAACGAAGAGGAGAAGGTCCAGCACTTTGAGAATGGACTCCAACCATTTCTGCAACGGCAAGTGGCCGGCCTAGTTTTCGACACTTTGGAGGAGATCATCGATCGAGTTTCAAAGGTGGAAGCGGTGGACTCCATCAACTGGAGCGCCGACAGCTCTTAGAAACATTTTTCCAACAAGAAGGCCAAGTTTAACCAGCAGAGGCCGCCCTTCAAGAAGAGCTAGCGCAGGACGGTCGAGTAGGTCTAACTCCCGGCAGTTTGTGTCTTATACCTGCAGCCAGCCTGGGCATACTTCCAAGTTCTGCCCGTCAGGAGGAAAGGAAAAGGTGTGTCATCATTGCAAGCAGATCGGGTACCTCCTTACAGAATGCCCTTATCTCGGTAAAGCTGCACCTTCGCAAGGCGCAAGAGTTTCTTTTTCTGTCGTGCAACCATCTGTCGGTCGAGGTTCTCAGCAGACCTCCAGAGGCTCGGTGGCACCGAGGAACGGACCACCTGAGAACAGTCAGGGGAGAGGACAAGGACGTCCTTAGGGGAGAGTCTATATGATTGGGGCTCAGAAGGAACAGCCAATGGAGAATAGGGTGATGGAAGGTACCCTTAATCTTTTTAGCCTTTTTGGCTCGAGTTTTTTTGATACCGGTGCTTCACATTCTTTTATTTCTAGAACTTGTTGTGATAGATTGGGTTTGAAGCCAGTAGAAGTAGTTAACCTGCTAATGGTAGTATCACCTTTGGGTAAGAAGGCTCTGGTGAACCAAGAGTGTAGATCTTGTGTTTTGAAGATTAGCGGTGTAGAGTTGTCCTATGATTTTCTGGTTTTGGAAATGATGAACTTTGACATCATCTTTGGCATGGATTGGCTGTCAGTTTTTGAGGTCTTGATAGACTGCTCTCAAAGGAGAATTCGTGGGGTCTCCTCAACCGATGAGAGATTTATGGAAAAGTTGGTACCCTATGAGAAGATGAGAGTCACTTTCTCTGGCCTTAGGGCTATCTCGGTAGTGTGATGGTGAGCATGGGTTGGGAAGATGTAGGTAGTGTAGGGTCTGTTACTCCTCGAGTGGTGTGTGAGTTTATGGATGTGTTTCCTGACCAGTTGCCGGGGCTACCTCCACGCCGAGAGATAGAGTTTGTATAGACCTACAGCCAGGAACATCTCCAATTTCCATGGCACCTTATCGGATGGTGCTGGCAGAGCAGAGAGAGCTAACTACGCAGGTAGATGGGCTTCTTAGACTTGGTTTTATCCCTTAGAGCAACTCGCCGTGGGGCGTACTTGCTCTCTTTGTGAAAAGGAAGGATGGATCAATGAGGATGTGTATAGATTACCGGCAGCGTAACCAGGTAACTATTAAGAATAAGTATCTGTTGCCTAGAATAGACGACATCTTTGATCTTTTGAAGGGATCGAGGTGTTTTTCAAAAATCGATTTGAGGTCGGGTTACCATTAGTTACGGATTTGAGAGGAGGACATTCCAAAGCATGCTTTCCGGACGCAGTATGGTTTGTACAAGTTTGTGGTGATGCCTTTCGGTTTGACGAACACACCAGCCATGCTTAAGGATTTGATGAATCGTGTGTTTCGACTGTACATGCGAGAGTTCGTGATAGTCTGCATCGACGATATCTTGATCTTTTCGTCGTCAGAGGCGGAGCACGAGCGTAATCTGCGGATTGTTCTTCAGACTCTTCGAGAGCATCAACTGTTTGCTAAGTTGAGCAAGTGTGAGTTTTGGTTGACTCAAGTGTAGTTTCTGGGACATGTGGTGTCTCCAGGAGGAATCTCTATAGATCCAACGAAGGTGGAAACAGTGAAGACTTGGGAAAGTCCCAAGAACGTGTTCGAGATCCGGAGCTTTCTGGGATTAGCGGGATATTACCGAAAGTTTATCCCACACTTCTCTCAGATTGCGGTACCGATGACTCGGCTGACGAAGAAGAACGACAAGTTCGAGTGGAGCGAAACTTGTGAAAAAACATTCCAGGAGTTGAAGGAGAAGCTGACAACGTCTCCAGTGTTGGTGATACCCGAGCAAGGATGAGGTTACGATGTTTATTGCGAGGCGTCCAAGTTTGGTTTGGGTTGTGTGCTGATGCAAGAGGGGAAGGTAGTAGCTTATGGTTCTAGGCAATTGAAAGGACATGAATAGAACTACCCGATCCATGATTTGGAGTTGGCAGCCATTGTATTCTCGTTAAAGTTGTGGAGACATTACTTGTATGGTGAGAAGTTCAATTCGTTTTCTGATCACCATAATCTCAAGTATATCTTCATTAAAAAAGACTTGAATATGAGGCAGCGAAGGTGGATGGAGTACTTGGGAGATTACGACTTCAGTCTCTCTTATCACCTAGGGAAGGCCGACGTAGTGGCCGATGCCTTGAGCAGGAAGTCTCACAGCAGCGTGGCGAGGATGGCATCTTGGCAGTGGAAGATGCTGGAAGTTCTGTCCGAGTATGATCAGGAGCTGATCGAAGGAAGTGGATCAGCAAGAATCCACAGTTTGGTTCTGCAACCTGAGGTAATTAGTTTGGTGATGGAAGGACAACAGAACGACCCAGAAACGAGAGAGTTGGCAACTCAACTTTCAAGAGAAACGACTCTAGAAAATTGGACGATCAAGGCGGACGGAAGTCTAACTTTCAAAGATAGACTTTTTGTACCAAAGTCAGACGAGTGCAAGAGAAATGTGCTTAATCACTTTCATCGTTCTCGCTTTGCGGTGCATCCCGGTAGTACGAAGATGTATCGTGACTTGCGGCGACTTTTCTGGTGGAAGGGCATGAAGCGAGAGGTAGCAGATTTTGTATCCAAGTGTTTAACTTGTCAACAAGTGAAAGTGGAACATCAACGACGTGGTGGAAAGATGCAACCTTTGGAAGTGGTTGAATGGAAGTGGGAGCATATCAAGATGGATTTTGTAACCGGTATCCCGAAGTCTCCTAAAAAGAACAACGCTATTTGGGTAATAGTTGATCGATTGACAAAGTCAGCTCACTTTCTGCCGATCAAGAAGACAGACTCTTTGGCTACACTAAGTAGATTATATTTGAAGGAGGTAGTCAGATTGCATGGAGTGCCTGTATCCATTATATCTGATAGAGATCCGAGGTTTGTGTCAAGGTTTTGGCAAAGATTGCAAGAGGAATTGGGGACTAAACTGTGCTTTAGCACTACTTCTCACCCTCAGACGGATGGTCAATCAGAGAGAACCATTCAAACCTTAGAGGATATGCTAAGAGCTTGTGTGATGGATATGCATGGAAGTTGGTAAGATCACTTGCCTTTGATCGAGTTTGTCTACAACAACAGTTGTCACTCCAGTGTACAGATGGCACCATATGAGGTTTTGTATGGCAGACCTTGCAGATCACCTCTTTGTTGGACAGAGGTAGGAGACAAAGCGCTGCTAGGACCTGATCTAGTGCATGAGACGTTAGAACAAGTTGAAGTGATCAGACAACGTCTCAAGACAGCCCAGAGCAGATAAAAGAGTTATGTTGACAAAAGGCGACGACCTTTGGAGTTTGCAGGTTGGCGACCGAGTTTTCCTACGTGTAGCACCACGCCATGGAGTGTAACGGTTCGGGCGTAAAGGAAAACTATCACCTCGATATGTTGGACCCTTTGAGATCTTGAAGAGGATAGAAGAAGTGGCCCATCAGTTGGATCTTCCTCAAGCTTTGGAGAGAGTGCATAATACATTCCACGTGTCTATGTTGAGGAAGTACGAGCCTGACCCATCACATGTGATAAGTTTTGAAGATATCGAAGTCTCAAAGGACCTAACTTTTGAAGAAGTGCTAGTCAAGATTCAAGGTTATCGGACTTAAGAAGTCAGGAGGAAGTCTATTTCTCTAGTGCGAGTGTTGTGGCAACTATAACGCCCTGCCCTTTTCCAACCTTCCAAAAATCAGAGTTAATTTTTTTTTTTTATAAACAAGTGGAAGAGAGCGGGAGGCGTCATGACGCGAGCTAAGTCCGGACTAGCCAAGTCCGACCCTTAACTGGCCACCCATGTGTACATGGACTAAACCATGATAAACAATACACACACGGAAACTAAATAAGTCATGCGGAATAATACTAAACTAATTGTGGAACTAACTGATTGCGGAATCATACTGAGTAGATAGCAAGTACACGTCATCCATTATAAACTACTTAAACCAAATATCCATCATCAAACTAATCACAAACCATAGCAAAGTTACTAAACTATTACATGTCCATAGAAATGTATCCAAACAACAGTAAATAGAAACCCATTCCAACACCCAAGCATCTATGCTTAGCTTTCCTCGTGATCCTCAGCCTTTGCCTTTGCCTTTCCTTTTCCTGCATCATCCTCTAAGGATGGAAATAGGGCGTTAGATCAACGCGCCCAGTAGGTTTTCCGATTAGGGCTACCACATGGTCAGTATATAAAACAGGCATATATCATAATATATGGTCATCAAAAACATATAAATCAATGCTATGTATGTATGCAAATGTAATGAGTCCCACCCATCACACATATACATAGCCATCACTTGACGAGACTCTCATCGTCAAGATAAACCACAGTATTCTTTCATTTCTTCTTGATGTAGCTCTTATCATCATGATATTCCTCCTGACGAGACCCTCATCGCCTAAGGAGGCCCCACAGTTGCGTCACGGGCATACCGACAGAGTGTGGGCTCCGGTTTCCATAATCATCATCCCATGTCCATGCATGAAATGCTAATGAATATATGAAACATGTAAATAAATCTCATCATTCAAATCCAATATGTTAAATAATAGTATAACAAATGTCTCATAAAAACCATGATAAAACCAAATATAAAAAGTGGTTACAAGTAGGTAGGAAGCCTACTGAAAGTTCACTTAAACAATCTGCTCTTCTTAGACCATCACCCGTTCACTACTTGTGCACCGTTCAAGTCTCGTTACCTTGTTTATATAACAGCAAGTTAATAACATAACCTTTTAATTTCTTATTAGGTTTAAATCCCAAAAACCACCTTGTGGGGTTCGGCCATATCGATGGTCGAACCTCACCCACTTTGGATTTGATCTTCCATTTCATTTGCCCAATACCATCCATATAACTTACTTAGACACCTTATATTAAATAATATACCCTGGTAGGGTTCGGCCATACAGCATGGCCGAACCATACCACTTTGGTTTGACCCCTCTTTCAAGCCCTTTAATCCTTTATTCCATTATAACTTGTATTTACGGTTTTGCCACTACACTTAACCCCTATTTAATCTTGCTTAATAACCAAGATCCATAACATCCACCTTAGTGGGGTTCGGCCATACAACATGGTCGAACCTCACCACCTTAGATTCGGTCTTTTATTTAAACCCTAAGTCCACAATCATCTTCATGGTTCCACAAATGCTTATGTCCATCAAAATCATTGTATGGCCGAACCCTATGGTTCTTTATTTCTATCTATTTACATACCACAGATCCATTTATAATTTCCAAGTATGTTCTTATCTTTAAACACCCATAGATGACCCATGGGGTTCGGCCATAAACATGGCCGACCCTATGGTTCTCTTGAGTCAATCCTTCCATCCTTTGTGTATGGTTCATATTCAACATTTTGACCATAATCTTAATGTGATTCAGCCATCCAATGGCCAACTTAAAACATCAATTTTTATTCCAAATAAAACACTTAAAAACTCTCATACATTGGTATGGTTTTATCTTTCCAAAAACCATACAAAATTATCAAATCCTTTCATGGGGTTCGGCCATCCAAAGTGGCCGAACCCTATGATCCGAGTTTCTATCCTTTTTAAACCTCATCATCATAATTTAAACCATTGATAAATTCGGCCATAACATGACCAAATCATGACATTCAAATCCATGATTTAAAACCCTTTAATTTGCGTCTTATGTCTAATTAAAACATCTAGAAATCTCCATAATATTGCATGGTTTTTAACTTTCAAAAACCATCAACAATAACCAAACCATTTCATGGGGTTCGGCCATCCAAAGTGGCCGAACCCTATGATCCATTTCATGCTCTTTTTACACACCAAAATCCAGGGTTTAACCTTTGATAGATTCGGCCATACCATGGCCAAATTATGTTCCATTTAACCAACTTATTAAACAAAATTCTATGGAGTACTTACCAATTCTCTAAGCCTCTCTTCTTGCCTTTGATCCTTGCTTCCTATCTTCCTTAGCCTCCCTCCTTTTGCTGATTATGTGCTTGATCAATGGTGAAAACACCAAAGGATGATTGGCCAAGGAGGTAGGTTTTGAGAGAGAGGGAGAGAGATGAAGTTCTAAGGTTCCTTTGTGATGGAAATCGGCCAAATGAAGGTGTGCCTCCCTTTTGTTAATCAGCTACCATAACCTCTCATTAACCCTCATAAATGTTGGTCTAACCAAGGAGTCTTTTGATACCAACCAAGGCATCCCTTGGCACTCCCAACGTTGGGTTTTGGGTTTCCTTCCTCCATATTCCCAATTCAAAATTTATCCCATCCCATTTAATTTCATGCATGGAAAACTACTCCTCATGCCACCAACGTGTGGGACTTGTCTTTGTGATGTTTAAGACCAAGGTAACTCCTCACCTCCCCATTTGACTCAATGGATTTCAAGGTCTCTTTGGTTTCCAATTTAACTCATCCAACTCATTAGCTCAACTCACCCCATTTAATACCATTCATTTAATGCCCTTGAGTCAACTCCATTATTTAATTCAAATCCAACTCACTTCAGCTCAACCTGATTTGACTCACCCTTTGAGCTCACATGAGGGTCCACACGGTCAACGTGGTCAACATGGTCAACTCGACCCATTGGGTCCCAACTTAGCTTATTGATCCAATCTGGCGTCTTGACCCATTTATGGGTGGTTTACCCATTTGAATGTGGTTTACACACTTGCGTCAAGCCTTCCCATTTATCCTTCATTTAATTCCAAATCAATTCAGCCTAACCCAATTAAGATTGAGCTCACCCAATGGTCAAATGAGTCCATCATGACCCATTGGGTCCCAATTGGGTCCTTTGACCCAAATAACCATCTTGACCCAATTAGATGTACATTACCCATCTAATATAATTTGATCCTTATAATATGCACATTGGGTCTTAATTTGAACAATGGGCCCCACCATTTTCTCATCTACGATCATATCTTTTTAATTTACCATTCCAATGGCATTTTTGTAAATATTGATATCTTTGAAAAGTCGGGGTGTTACAGCAACATTGCGACGTGCAACATGAGACGTGGGAACCTGAATTGACGATGCGAAAGCTGTACCCTGGCTTAGTCACAGGCCAAAGAGTTATAAGTTTGTCTTAAATTTCGGGACGAAATTTCTTTTAGGAGGGTAGGATGTAATACCCTAACCCAGATTAGGCGTAGTTTAGCTTAATAATCTTGTTTGACCGGTTAATATCAAAGATTTAGGTTAGGGCTTTGAGGAAAGCCTAGGTGTGGCCTAATCTGAAAAACCTATGTGGGATACCTTGATGTACTTTTCCATCAAGAATAAACCGGAGGGGCCACACTCCGTCGGGGCATCCAAAAGACCTTAGTGGGGGTACTTATATGTACTTGTGATGGGTGGGACTCATTGCATTTGACATCATGACATGGCATGGTTTATATGGCTTTTGACATTATGATATTATTATATATGTTTTGTACTAACCATGTGTTAGCCATAATTGGAATACCTACTGGACGCGTTGTTCTAACGTCCTACTTCTACCCTAGTGGATGATACAGGAAATGAGGGGAACGATGAACGCGAAAAGGGCCAAGCACAGGAGCTTGGATATGTGATTGGATTATATTTTATTTAAGTTACTTATGGACTTGTAATTTGAGTAACTAGACTTCGGACATGTATAATTTAGATGGTTTGCTATGGTTGGATGTTTATTTGGATAATTATGTTATGTTAATTACGATTAAAGACCTGACGTACTTTGCTATATAAAATGGAATAGAGTTGAGTTCTATTATAATTCCGCATGTTTATATTGTTATGTGTGAACCGTTTTCATGGACTTAGTCCATGCACACATAGGGTTGGCCAGTTAAAGGTCGGACTTTAGAAGTTCGGACTTAGCTCGTATCGTGACGTCCAGCTCTTGCTCAATTTGTTATTTAAAAAAAAAAAATAGACTCTAATTTACGGAAACTGTAGAGTGGAAAAAGAGCGAGGCGTTACATATAACCCTAAATGACCCATTGTATGGTTCATCAAATGTCTCATGAGGTTTGGCCATACACCATGGCCGAACCCATGATGTCTTATCTCCATCTTCTTCTTTAAATAATTCACAATCTTAAGTTCATAAACAAGTCCTTCCATGGGGGTTTAATCATATACTTTAGATTCATCAAATAGACCCAAGAATCCATAATACATCTCTTAATTTTCTTCCATGGGGTTCGGCCATACACCATGGCCGAACCCATGGTCCATGATTCTTTCACCATTTATCACTTTGATACTATTTAAATTGATTAACATCCTTCCTTATTTTCCTCCTTTAAAACCTTTTAAAAACCTTAACATACATGTATAATTTTCATCTTTCAAATCCATTAAAACCAACTAATGTCCTTCCATGATTTTCATCCATCAAAAACCATTTACAATTACCAACAAACTCCTATGGTTCATTAATTCCTTTTTAAATCATATACCAAGATTTATATTCTTTGATGGGGTTCGGCCATACACCATGGCTGAACCTCATCCACCCCTTTTTGTCCTTGGTGGTCCATGCATATTAACCTTAGGGTTTGGCCATGCTAGGCCAGCCTATGATCCATAATCATAATCCTTATAGGGTCCATGCAAGATGTCCTTTGCCATAATAAGACTAGGGTTTGGCCATGAAATTGTAGCACCCCAATTTCTCAACGAAGTGGATAATTACGAAAATGCCCCTGGTTTGTTAAATTAAATGTTTGTGATGTTAAATAAGGAAATGGTGGGGCCCATTGCTCAAATTAAGATCATATGTGCACATTATAAATGTCAAATTTGATTGGATGGGCAATGTACATCAGTTGGGTCGAAAATGGCTGAATGGGTCAAAGGGCCCAATTGGACCCAATGGGTCATAAGGGACTTATTAGACCATTGGGTGAGCCCAAATTTAATGGGGATAAGCTGAAGTGATTGGAAATCAAGTGGAGCAAAAATGGGTAGGCTTGATGCACAAGTGAAAACCATTTAAAAATGGCAAAATCAGCCCATTAATGGGTCATGTTGTCAAAACGGGTCAAGGGACTAATTGGAGACCCAATGGGTCGGGTTGACTAAGTTGACCACGGATGACCGTGTGGGCCCTCAGATGAGCTCAAGTGTGAGTTAGTTCAGCTTGAGTTGGACTGATTTGGAGTGAGTTTTAATTAAGAAAAGAGTTGACTCAAATATGGTGCATTAAATGTGTTGAGTTGGAATAAAAAGATCATGAGTCAAGTGAGTCAAGAGGAAATGGAAAGGAGTTCTAATGTCACACAACTCTTAATCAAACAAATCCTAGCCGTTGGAGTGAAAGGGTGCTTTGTCCAAAGCCAAGGGACACCAAGTAATGGCGTCATCATGAGATGCATGGGTTGAAAATGAATGGATGCAACGTTTGGATGAAGGGGTGCCTTGGATGGCACCCAATATCCCATCATTTTTACCAAGAAGTAATGAGGGAATGGAGGGGTCTTGGGGGCTGAAGTAGAAAAGGGAAAGACCACCATTGTTGGCCGATTTTCACATTGAAAATCCAAAGAAGCCCCATCTCTCTCTCTGTCCAAACTTGTTTTCTTGGCTGAACCAGCAGAGGTGTTTGCACCAATTGATCAAGCATAAACCAGCAAAGGAAGGAAGGCAAAGAAGGATAGGAAGTAAAGAGCAAAGGCAAGAGGAGAATCTTGGAAAATTTGGTAAGTATTTTTATAGATCTATGTTAAATAAAGAGTTTTAAGTTATGAATTTGGATGACATAATTTGGTCATGTATGGCCGAATTTGTCAAAGGTCTAAACCATGGAAGATGGTGTCAAAAAGGGATGGAAATGGACCATAGGGTTCGGCCACTTTGGATGGCCGAACCCCATGGAAATAATTGGTTGGTTTTATATGGTTTTTGAAACATAAAAAAACCATGCAATTTGTGGGACTGTTTTGGATGTTTTTATTGGATTTAAAATGCATGTTTTAAAGAGAGTTAAAACATGGACTTGAATGTCATGAAGGACTGAAGGTATCATGGGTCTAAATCATGGGTGTAAATTGATAAAATGGATCATTGGGTTCGGCCACCTTGGATGGCCGAACCCCATGAATGATGTTGGAATTTTGATGGTTTCTTTTGTAAGATAAAACTATGCAAATGAGTTACTGTTTTGGGAGATTAATTTAGACATAAGATGAATGTCTAAGAGGTTCAAACCAAAGGCCATAGGGTTCGACCAATGAACATGGCCGAACCCCATGAAATCATATGATTATGGTATGGTGTTTTTGATGGTTTTGAGAGACAAAAACCATACAAGATTATGGTGTTTTTATGGGAATTAAATGAATATAAGTTTGCTGTTTTGGGTTGTCCATTGGATGGCTGAACCATGTGGTTAACATGGTTAAAGGGTAGAGTCCAATTGATATACAAATATTGGAACAAATGAGCCATGGGAACCATTGGGTTCGGCCATGTGTATGGCCGGACCCCATGGACCATTACATGGGTTAAATAGACTAAGTTTATGGGTAGTATTGTTATTGATTCCATGATGTTTTAAAAGGGTTTAATATAACTGAAAGAGTGATGGATTTGGATGTTGATGTTCATCAAAAAGAAAGGCAAAATGGGGCACCAAAATCAAAGGGGTTGTAACACCCCGCCCTTTTCACTCTAAATTTTCAGAGTTTATTTTTTTTTTTTTTATAATAATAATCAATAAGTGATCGGGGCGGAATGTCACGACGCGAGTTAAGTTCGGATCTCTAAATCCGACCCTTAACTGGCCAAGCCCATGTTCGTATGAACTAAGTCCATAAAACTGATCCGCACATGGTACATATTTACTTAGCGGAATTAACTTAGTCTAGATCTAACTGAGGTTATAATAGAACCTATGATTAATCCAATTTCCATTTTTAGATAGCAAAGTACCTTATTTATTTTCCAAAATCACTAACCGATCTTAACTAATCGTTTAATCCAAACATCCAACGTAAAACAAACCATAGCATCTAATTAACTACATTATTACATGCCAACATCTAATTTAACAAATTACATTGTTCCAAATAAATCATCCATAAATAATCCATTCATAGTCCATTGCAATCATTCAAACCGCCCAAGTTTTCGTACTTGGTCCTCTTCTCCAATCACGTTCTTTCCTTTCCCTGCATCATCCACTAAAGATATAGATAGGGCGTTAGATCAACGCGCCCAGTAGTGTTTCCGAATAGGGCTACCACATGGTTAGTCAAAATCATGCAAATAGGATAATAGTTATACATGTGTGACAAATTCTATAAAAATATGCTATGTATGAAATGAACATGTAATGAGTCCCACCCATCACCATTCAACATAGCCATCACTTAACGGGATTCTCATCGTCAAGGTAACCCACAGTGGTCTTTCGGACGCCCCGACGGAGTGTGGCCTCCGGATTCCTCCTGATGGGATTCTCATCATCAGGGTACCCCACAATGGTCTTTCGGACGCCCCGACAGAGTGTGGCCTCCGGTTACTTCCCCATCATCCCATGCTATGCATGAGATGTCTATGCAACATGTCATTTGTAAATATAACATTTGATTCAAATAACTTATTCAAATAAACATAAAACAGCGAATAAGTGGTGTGGTTACAACAAGGTAGGAAACCTACAATATTTTACTTTGCTTCGACCCTTCCTTTGGACCGTCTTTCGATCACGACTTTGTACACCGTTCTAGAAATCCGAATACCCTATATACATGGCAGCAAGTTAATCATTTGACCATATGATTCTAATTTGATTTAAATCCCAAAAATCCACTTTGTGGGGTTCGGCCATACCCCATGGCCGAACGTCACCCATTTAAACTTTGATAAATCTTTTATTTACTTAATACCCTCTAAGTATCCCAAACTTTTCAAATGACACTTGGTAGGGTTCGGCCATACTACATGGCCGAATCTTACCGCCTTAGGTTTTGGCTCATAAATCCATTCTTTTGATCATTTCATCTTTTCATCCTTATTTACAATAATGCCATTATGCTATCCTTAGCCTAATTTAGACAACAAAGTCCATTACATGACAATTGGTGGGGTTCGGCCACATAACATGGCCGAGCCTCACCCTAAAGATTTTAATCCTATTTTCCATCATCACCTAAATCCATAATTGATGTAATTTCCATCTTTTTGAAAGCCAACCAAACAACCAAATACTTACATGGGGTTCGGCCATCCAAGGTGGCCGAACCCTATGTCCATGTTTTGTTCTTCTAAAACATGTTTTTGGTGTTATTAACACATACAATATCAATATAATATTGCTGCCATTATACCTCTTAAACACCATCTAAATCAGTTCATCTACTTGTCCCAAATGACCATATTATTTCATGAAATTCGGCAATCCAAAATGGCCGATCCAAATGATCCATTTCATCAGTTTTGGACCTCTGTTTTAAACCATATTAACTTCAGTCCTTTGTCATACAGATCCATGCTTTTAACCCTTTTTAAAGCATGTATTTGAATCTTAAATAATAACCCAAAACAGTCCACATACTTCATGGCTTATATGTTTCAAATACATCACAACCATATCATTATTTGCATGGGGTTCGGCCCTCCATGGTGGCCGAACCCTATGTCCTTTGTTTTTGAGTTTCTTAATCATTCCTCTATGTCCAAAATAACTTCCTTATTTATGTTTTAACCTCTTTAAAATACACACTTAAAATTGTTTAAAAAAACAGTCCATGGGGTTCGGCCATACACATGGCCGAACCCTATGATTCTCTTAATGGAAATCCACCCATATTTATCTATGAAATTAATCAGCAAATTAACATAAGATAAACATGGTTCAGTCGTGTCATATCCACTCCAAAACAGCAAGCTTAAATCCATATAAAAATCTTTTTAAAATCCTCACTCCAAAATATGGATTTTGACTTTCAAATACCATAGAATCCACCAAGTTTTTCCATGGGGTTCGGCCATCCAATGGGGCCAAACCCTATGGTCCATATTTTATCATTTTAAACATCATAATTCTAAATCTGAACCATTGATGGATCTGGCCATACAATGGCCAAATCTCATTTTCTTATCCAATCTTTTAAACAAGGGTTCAAAATGCACTTACTAATACCGCGTCTCCTTCGGTTCTTTTGACTCCTTCTTTGACCCTTTATCTCCTTGACTTCTCCTTCTCTCTTACTGTTCTTTGGGCTGAGACTGATCTTGATGCAAGCTCCTTGAGATAATTCAGCCAGGTGACAAGGACTTAAAAGGGAGAGAAAGAGAGAAAGGGAACTTTGGTCTTGAATAAAATTGCTATCCTTGTTGCCAAAATCCTTTTGCTGATTTTTGTCTAGATGAAAGTATTACCCAAAACTAATTGAAAAATAAACAACCAGCTGCTGCTCTTGGTTTAGAAAGATAGAGGACGTCTATGAGTGATAGAGGGATAGAGAGATAGAGAGAGTAACAATGACAATCCTTTGCTTGACCAAAAACAGCCCCAAGGTTAATCCTTGTGTAACTCCCTCTCTTTAATCAAGGTTCTTTATGTTACTTGGGGGTTTCATCTATGAAATGAAACACCCCAAGCAGCCAACGTCCCTTGCAGTTGGACTAGTGTAACCCCCCCCTTTTCTTAGGTTCTCACATGGGAGTTTCATATTGAAATGTAACTCCCATGTGCTGCACCATTCTCCATTGTTTGCCTCTATGTTTTGGCCTATGTAACAGCCATCATTCCCATGTGTAACTCCACAAACAGTAGCTCCATTCAGCCCTCATCAACGTCCCATGTGGGAGTTCTATCATGGGAATAAAACTCCCCTCCTCCAAGTGTGAACACACTTTGTAACCCCCATTGGTTTAGTATCTAATTTGAATTTGGAATGCCATAGAATGCCATAATCTATTGTGTGTAACTCCTCCAATAAGCTACCCATTTTATTCTCCAACCTTGGAGTTACATGCATGAACCATTAATCCATGCATTGGCTGTCTTTTGGAGACCCAAGCAAGGCATAAACCCTATACCATCTTCAATGTGCACAATGATTTGAAAACTCAATTCTCACCCATGTAACTCCATGTAACGTCATTTCCATTCTTAACTTGGGTGGGAGTTACATGCACATAAGTTTCCCATGCAGCCAACGTTTTTAGTGTTTGAATTTGAATCAGCCTACAATCCTTCTATCTCTACATCTTACTCATTTAAAAATACATATTCATTCAACTCATTTAATCAACTCACCCATCCTAACTCATTCATTTAATTTAACTTAACTAATAAATTCAACTCAACTTAACCAACCATTCATTTCAACTCAACCAAACTCAAATAATTAATAGACTTAAATTAAATAAGCTTGAACTCAATCCATAGTTAATCATGCCATTCACACGACCCATTGGGTCCCATCTAGCCATTTTGACCCATTTATCAAAATCTGACCCAAATATGATTCTTGACCCGTTTAAATTTATCTTACCCATTTATTTGTTTTGTAAACCAACTATCATCCTTTGGGTCTCGATTGAGCCATTGACCCATTTAAATTCCAATCAATTTTTATCACAATGGCAATTCCGTAAATATGAATATTTTCACATAAACTGATAACTTTGAAATTCCAGGGTGTTACAGGGGTGAGGTTCGGCCATGGGTATGGCCGAACCCCACCAAGTATTATGAATGAAGAATAAAATGGATCAAAAGTGTGATGGTGAGGTTCGGCCATGTGGTATGGCCGAACCCCACTAAGATGGATTGATTTTGGATAATGGTGATCAGCAAGATTAATCATTGGTTGTTGTGGACAATGGTTTTTGATATGGCTTAGCCTAGTGGCAAAGCTGTAAATACGAGTAATAATGTAAATATGGGTAGAGAAAGTTTAAAAAAGACATGAAAGAAGGGTTAAAACCAAGGTGGTATGGTTCGGCCTTGGTGTATGGCCGAACCCTACCAAGACATGTTTAAAGGGTTAAGTATTTAAGAATTGATTAAATGAAAAAGGAGGTTAAATCCTAAGTTGGTGATGTTCGGCCATGGGCATGGCCGAACCCCATAAGATGTGGTTGGGTCTTAGATGTGAATGAACATTTAAATGATAGTATGATTTATTTACTGTTACATCACAAGGTGACGGAAGTGAACGGCAGGCAAGTCGTGAGCAAGTGACGCTAAAGAAAGATCGAACACTGAAGTGAACCTTCAGTAGGTTTCCCTACCTACTTGTAACCACAAATATGATTTGGTTTTATCATGTTTTTATGAGATATGTTGTATTTGTTATTATGTTTCAAATGTGGTTTTGAATGATGAGCTACGTATTCACAAATGATATACAATGCATTGACATCTCATGCATGGCATGGGGTGATGGGAATGGAACAACATAATGAGAAGTATCCTATCCAGAGGAAATGTGGATTACTCTGGATTAACTTGACATAAGCACCATACTCAGAGGAAATGTGGATTACTCTGGCTTACCCATCCGGAGGAAATGAGGACTACTCCGGAGTACCTTGACGTAAGAGTTTCTTGAGATAATGACTATGTAGACTTGTGATGGGTAGGACTCATTACATGTGCATATACATATCATTCGTTTTCAGATGTTTTATTGATTATCGTGTACTATGGTACATATGCATGTTTTATAAGCTAACCATGTGGTAACCCTGATCAGGAACCTACTGGGCACGTTGATCTAACGCCCTAATTCTATCCTCAGAGGAGAATGCAGGTACAAGGAAAGGGAAAGAGAAGGTCGATGACCAGGAGGGGAGCCAAACCTAAGTGCTTGATTGTTGATCAGGATTTCTTTATTACTGTAGTTTGAGTTATATTTTGTGGACATGTAATAATTTGATACCTTGCTATGGTTTGTCTAGGATATTAACAATGGATGGTTGGTTTATGTTATTTATTGATTGAGATTGGTACTTGCTATCTATTCAAGCTATTTCCGCAGTTAGTCTAGTTTATTCCGCAAGTCATTGTATAGTTCCATGTGTGGTTTGTTATCGTGGGTTTAGTCCACGCAAACATGGGTGGCCAGTTAAGGGTCGGACTTGGGTAGTCCGAACTTAGCTCACGTCGTGACGCCGCCCACTCTCTGCCGTTGTTATTTTATTATTAATTTTTAAAAAAAATTAGACACTGATTTCTCGGAGAGGGCGGGGCGTTACAGAAATAGCCGGACCACTTTCCTTGACCATCTTACTTAATCAAAATTCTATTAAGTACTTACCGGTTCCGCTACTCCTCCTATTTTCTTTCGCTCCGACTTGTTCCTTGGATCTTCTTCTTCCTTAGCCTCTTCTTCCTCCTTGGTCCTTCTTAATCCTTTAGTCGAGAGTGAGAGCTTGAGAGAGAGATAGAGTTCGGCCAAATTATGTGGGTTTGAGAGAGGATCGGCCTTGAGTGAGAGGGAAAGGAGTTTGGGATGTAAACTCTAAGTCCTTTTCTCTTTTGTCCTTGTGGGTGGTCTGCCAAGAAAGGGCATGTGAGTGAGATGACAACCAATCTTGTTTTGCTCAAATGAGGGTGATCGGCCAAGGGTGGTGCATTTTGATAATGCCCTTTTGTAACTCCCATAATTCATCACCTACTCATTGATACTTACATTGGGGGTTCATCCTTGAGATGAAACTCCCATTTATCCAACGGCATTGTCTTGAGTAAGCTTGTGTAACCTCCACAACCCTTCACCTCCCATTAATGTTCCATTTTGGAGTTTCATCCCATGAGATAAACTCCCATTCCAATGTGTATGCTTGACTTGGATTGTGTAACAACCACAAAATAGTCCACCTCCCATTAGTGATACAATTTGGAGTTTCATTCTATAAAATGAGGCTCCCATGTTTCCAATGTGTACTAAGGTTAAGCCTTGTGTAACCTCCAAAACCATTCATCTCCCCATTAATGATTCATTTGGAGTTTCATGCATGAGATGAAACTCCCATGTTACCAACTTGTATCCTTGAATTGGTATTTGAAACAACAAAAACTCCCAACGTGTATGCCTTGTGTTCGGTCTTATGAGATGTATCTCTTACTCCACTCACTTAAGCTCATGGTCTCATTAACTTCCTATCCAACTCACCATAACTCAATTATTTTTCATTCTTTTAAACTCAACTCACTTAACTCACTTAAAATCAACTCATCTACATAATTCCATTTCCAACTTAATTCTGCCCTCATTAAGTAGTCTTGAACTCACTTGGTAATCAACCAAGTCAACCACGACCCATTGGGTCCCAATTGGGCATTTTGACCCAAATAACAACCTTGACCCAATTAAACACATCTTACCCATTTATTTTAAATTGAGCCTTATAACATATCCGTTGGGTCTTAATTGGGCAATTGACCCAACACCTTACCCATCTAAGGTCCATATCCATTAACTCAGCAATTAAATGGGCAATTTCCATAAATATTTATAACTTGAAAATCTGGGTGTTACAATACAACCCTCTTTTTAAAATTTTTGACCCGAAAATCGAGTGAAGTAGGGTTTCAAATGATTTACATAAATAGCTCAGAGTGAGTTGTTCTCATCTCCGATTCAAATTCCCAAATGGCTTCCTCATTACCTTGTCGATCTCATACCACCTTGACGAACTGAATCGCTCGGTTCCATAATACCCTTTGTTCTGTCTCATATTATATCCTCTTCTCATGAGCCCATTTGTGATCATATGTAGATCAATGTACTTTGTTTCACTTTACCTGCTACCAAGATATTTTCCATACGTACTCGCTCAATACGTTCATTCGTCTACTCTCTGTGTGAGGTAGCCTGCCAATAGGAGCCTATGCTCAAGACTTTCGTTGATTCCATTTTAACTAGGCTTCTAGCTGCTCACTTGGAACTCCATTGGCTAACTACAGAGTCAGGTAATCAATCTACCTCGGCAGTCGCCCATAGCTTCCCATTCGAGTTTCACTACTCTTAACTTTTCCACTAAGTACATCTCCAAAAGTAAGCATATCTTCATTTGTACATAAATCACTAAGTGACTAACACCTTTTGTTCAAAACTTCTACGATACTGAGTATCTCTCAACACCAACTTTCCTGTGATACAAGTCATAATATGACCAACACCTTTTCCTTGTAGCATGGGATGTAGATCGAAACATGTCCCAATCTTTAGAACAGTACGTCATCTATGGGACCAACAGGTCCATCGTACTACCAACATGACTACCATGGTACCGATACTTGACATTAATCCAAACTACCATGGGAATCATTATTCACGGTTAATAACCATCCATGAATATAACCCCCCTCTAGGTATAATCCATTCATGGGCATAACTAATCCATCCTTGATCATAATTAATCCAGACCCATCTTCCGCCATGAGATATTCTATCCGTAGGAACAACACTCGAATGAGTCACTACGTAACCGTGGCAACAATATCACATCTCAAATATACCCCGACCCCTAGCAAAACTTAGGGCTCATGACTTACTAAGCAGAAGACCCACGTCCAACGTGATCAAGTCTACCTCATCCTGCATCCCTTCACCCAAAGGGTGACTCAGTCAAGCTCTAAGGTGGTCGTACCGCGTCTAACGAAGCTAGCACCACCCCCATGAGGTAATATATTGCCTAACTCTGCTCATCAATGCACATCAAGTGTGCAAAATAGCCGTGAGAGTGCCCTCCAACGCTTAGCATGTGAGGGACCCACTCCTCAACGGTAACCCTACGGGACCAAGTCTCCGTATTTCATATCGAGATTCCCACGGTCTTACGGCTACTCTAGGCCATACTCATGGGATCTATATACTTATCTCATCAATATCCTGTGAGGGATCACATCTCAATCATCAACATCACGTGACCTCGTCACATACATCTCAGTGCCAAGGTCCTCATAAACTTTGAAGTTTGTATACTTTATTGAAAATCATTCAAACTTCCATCACAATACAAGGGTTGGTAGTGTTAGAACAAACCCTTTAAAACGTACCCACAACCCTTACAAAATCTCCCCTTTCCTTGACATTTCTTTACAATCTCTTAGCCTAAACTTCCGTAGAAGACCCTGCATCATCAGTAAAATCGAAGAAGTTGTCAGGGCATGTCATCGACGTGTGCCCCAACACTCCACAAGTTAGGTAGGGTATTATTCCTGGTCCTCCAATGTAAGGACAGTTGGTCCTCTCCTTCCCGTGCCCATGAAGTCCACAAACAGGGCAAATAACTTCAATAGGATGGGGGCAATAAGTATAGTTGTGCCCCTCCTGATTGCATAATTTGCACATATACCCAGGTGCTATCTTCCCTACTAATTCTCCTATCATTGGGATATCTCCCATATACTCTTCTGGAAAAGGGGCTAGATACACTTCGACATCCTCGGGGAATCCTACCTGGACGTCTCTTTTAACTTCCACAACGTGGTCTGGCCTGTTGGAGTTGTTGGAAGAAGAAGTCAGATCTATAGGACAGCTAGGAGTTCCTTTGTCCCACAACTCTGTATACTCTATGTTGCTCGACATATCTGTATCACAACAACAGAAACATATCAATGACAACAGCAGTTCTAATCAAACTATTCTTTGTTTTGGGGAATTTCCCTAATCATCATCTTGTATTTCTTGTTTTGAGGAGTTTCCTTTGTATCACATAATGTCTCTTGTTTGGGAAACTTTCTTATGTATCATATAATGTCTCTTGCTTGGGGAAATTGCCAAATAAACATCTTGTGTTTCTTGTCCTTGGGGAAATTGCCAAATCAGCACTATTTGTATTTCTTTGTTTTTGGGGAAACTTCCTAAGTATCAATTGTTTGTTCTCAATTTGGGGATATCGGGGAAGTATCTCCTAATTTGCTATGTTTGATAATTCCAATTATGGTGACTGTACTTGTGACACCCTGCCTTCTCCGAGATTAGAGTCTAATTTTTTTTTTTTATATATATTTAAGCTGGAAAAGGGTGGGCGACGTCACGACGCGAGCTAAGTTCGGACTACCCAAGCCCGACCCTTAACTGACCACCCATGTGTACATGGAGTAAGACCATGAAAACCAATCCACACATGGAACTAAGTAAAACTTACGGAATATACATAACTGATTGCGGAATAAATCAAATATGCGGAACTAAACTGTTTGCGGAATTAAACTGAATAGATAGCAAGTACAAGTCTCCTATTAAAATTGCTTAAACCAAGCATCCAATATCAAACTATAAACAAACCATAGCAAAGTTACTAGCTATTACATGTTCGTAAAATGTAGTTCAAATGACAGTAAATATAAATCCATTCCAATAATCAAGCGCTTAAGCTTGGCTCCCCTCTCGGTCCTCGACTTTCTCTTTCCCTTTCCCTATTCCTGCGTTATCCTCTAAGGATAGAATTAGGGGGTTAGATCAACGCGCCCAGTAGGTTTTCCGATCAGGGCTACCACAAGGTTAGTATATAAAAACATGCATATATCATAATATATGATAATAAAAAACATATAAAATCAATGCTATGTATGTAAGTGCAAATGTAATGAGTCCCACCCGCCACAAGTATACATAGCCATCAAGTTATTTCACAGTGTTCTTTCTTTGGGACTCTCACGACAAGGTAATCCACAGTACTCCTCATTTCCTGTGGATAGGACTCTCATCATTGAGTTATTTCACAGTGTTCTTTCTTTGGGACTCTAATGACAAGGTAATCCACAGTACTCCTCATTTCCTATGGATGGGACTCTCATCATTGAGTTATTTCAAAATGTTCTTTCTTTGGGACTCTCATGACAAGGTAATCCACAGTACTCCTCATTTCCTGTGGTTAGGACTCTCATCATTGAGTTATATCACAGTGTTCTCTCATTGGGACTCTCACGTTAAGGTAATCCATAATCATCACCCCATGCCATGCATGAGATGCCAATGAATATATGTCATTTGTAAATATGTCTCATCATTCAAAACTCATTTGAAACATAAAACAATAACAACATAACTTATAAAAACCATGATAAAACCAATATAACAGTGGTTACAAGTAGGTAGGAAACCTACTTAAACTTCGCTTAAGAGTCCGTTCCTTTCAAGCTTTACTCGATCACGACTCGCACGCCGCTCAACTTCCGTTCCCTTGTTTATACAACAGTAAGTTAATACTTAATCTTCTTGATTTCTACTCAAGTCTAGATTCCATAAATCATCTTGTGGGGTTCGGCCATATCCATGGCCGAACCTCACCCACTTTAATTTGAACTCTTTTATTTTGAATTAACACCATCCAAATAATTTATTGAAAACCTCAATTTACTAAACCTCACTTGGTGGGGTTCGGCCATACCACATGGCCGAACCTCACAATTTTGGTTTGAGCCCCTCTTTTAAGTCCTTTGCTCTTTTCATACATATTTACTATAATGCCACTAGGCTAAGCCTTGTTTAATTTTCCTTAATAATCAAAGTCATATAACCAATCCACCTTAGTGGGGTTCGGCCATACAACATGGCCGAACCTCACCACTTAGTTTTTGTCCATTAAATCCTTTCTTAACCCATCTCCAATTACATTATAACTTAGCCTAAGTCCACCAAATGATCATTGATGGGGTTTGGCCATACTACATGGCCAAACCTCATCCTATGGATTTTTATCCCATATTCCATCATCTACCATGATTGGTTATTTACTTACACCTAAGTCCATAGATAATCATATCATCATCCATAATTTTCAATCTTATCCTAATTAATCCATAAAAACAGTCCGCTAAATTCCATAACCAAGAAACCTTGCATCCATATAAAATGGTCCATGGGGTTCGGCCATGTGGTTCCCTTGGTTCAATGATTCCATCATGTGTATTTACTTTAGGCTTAACACTTTTAGCCATAAGAACCATATGGTTCAGCCATCCCATGGCCGACCCAAGATATGGAACTTTTCTTCATTCAACACATTTTAACACCCTTCATAACTTGTATGGTTTTATCTTTCAAAACCATTAAAATTAACCATAAGCCTATTAAATCCTTTCATGGGGTTCGGCCATCCCAATTGGCAGACCCTATGACCCATGATTTGGACCTTTTTAACTTACATCTTAGGTCTAATTAAAAACATCTAAAACTGTCCATCATTTTGCATGGTTTTCAACTTACAAAAACCATAAACATAAGCATATTATTTCATGGGGTTCGGCCATCCAAAGTGGCCGAACCCTATGGTCCATGCTTTCCATCTTTTTTAACATCAATATACATACTCTAAACCTTTGGTAGATTCGGCCATCCCATGGCCAAATCATGTTCCATTTAACCCATTTTATTAAACAAAATTCCATGTAAACACTTACCAAATTCCTTTGCTTCTCTTCTTGCCTCTTGATCCTTGCTTCCCTCCTTCTTGTTTCCTTAGTCTCTAGCCGATTATGAGCTTGAACAATGGTGAGAACACCAAGGTATCCAAGAAGGTATGTTCTTGAGAGAGAGGGAGAGATAAGAATTTGATAGTCTTTGCAATGTGGAATCGGCCAAAATGAATGGTGTATTCCTTTTGTTAAACAGCCCCATATCCTCTCATTAAGTCTTGATTAAACCAAGGGGCCACTTGATGCCAACCAATGCAACCCTTGGCACTCCCAACGTTGGACCCTTGGGTTTCCATATGAGATGGAAACCCGCCAAATTCCCATGAGATTTTTATCTCATTACATTAAACATTATGCATGGGAAACCCACTCCACAAGTACCCAACGTGTGGGACTTGTTTTGTGGTGTTTAAGACCAAGACAACTCCTTCATCTCCCATTTGACTCAATGTAACTATAATCTCACCCAATTCATTAGCTCAACTCACCACATTAAATGCCATTCATTTAATGCACTTGAGTCAATTCAACCATTTAATTCAAATCCAACTCACTTCAGTCCCAACTCAACCTGATTTAACTCATATTTGAGCTCACTTGAGGGTCCACACAGTCAACCATGGTCCACATGGTCAACTCGACCCATTGGGTCCCCATTTAGCCCATGGATCCAATTTGACGCCATGACCCATTTATGGGTGGTTTAGCCCTTTGAATGTGTCTTTCACACTTGCATGAAGCCTACCCATTTATCATACATTTCATTTCCAATCAATTCAGCTTAACCATAATAAAATTGAGCTTACCCAATGGTCAAATAAGTCCACCATGACCCATTGGGTCCCAATTGGGTCCTTTGACCCAATTAACCATTTTGACCCAATTTGATGTACATTACCCATTTACTTAAATTTGATCCTAATAATATGTTCATAGGGTCTTAATTTGAACAATGGGCCCCACCATTTTCTCATTTACAATCACATCTAATAAATTTACCAATCCAGTGGCATTTTCGTAAATATTCATATCATTGAGAAATCGGGTTGTTACAGTACTTCCTTTGCTATCATTCCTTGTTGTTCTCAGATTGAATGTTTCAGTCTGAATCTAACGAAGTAAATTAATCCAGCCCCCGTGCAACGGACTCCGAAGAGTCGGTCAGTTGGGATTCTTATCTGTCAGTGAGACATGATACCGTCTTAATCTTACTTTGAAAGATTCAACCTTCCCGTTTCGCTTTGATACCAACTGTAACGCCCCGCTCTTTTTCACTCGCTTTCCAAAAATCAGAGTCTATTTTTTTTTTTAAAAGAGTGATAGAGAGTGGGACGTCACAACGCGAGCTAAATCCGAGCTTCTAAAGCCCGACCCTTAACTGGCCAACCATACGTGTGTGTGGACCAAGCCGATCGTACACCGCTTGTGAGATCCCATTACCTTATTACATATCAATAAATCAAACCCATGTTCCATTTGATTTCCAACCATGTTTAAGTCCATAAACATGCCTTAGTGGGGTTTGGCCATACAAAATGGCCAAACCTCACTCACTTGGTTTTTGGGTCCCTCTTTTGATTTAGCCACTCACACATAAGTTAATCATTTAAAACTAACAAAACCCTAAGTCCACAAAACATCCTCCATGGGGTTCGGCCATACACCATGGCCGAACCCATGGTCCATCATTTTAATCATATTTCCATCTTAGCCATCATTCTATCCATAGCTATTCTCTTAGCTTATTTACATATGACTTAAGTCCCAAAAATGATCCACACATGATTCATTAATCATAACATAAAACCCTAATAGATCCCTCCATTCCTTGGCTTGATCACTCATTCATTTAAACATGCTTAGATCCATAAATGACCCATTAAAATGGTTCATGGGGTTCGGCCATACACCATGGCCGAACCCATGATGTCTCATTTCCCATCTTCTCCTTTAAATCATTTACAATCTTAGGTCCATAACAAAGTCCCTCCATGGGAGGTTTAATCATACACTTAGATTCATCATTTAAAACCCAAAGATCCATAATAAATCCATTAATATTTCTCCATGGGGTTCGGCCATACAACATGGCCGAACCCATGGTCCCTGGTTCTTTCCCATTTACAACATTTTAGATCATGCTTTGCAATATTTAAGTCCTACTTAGAATCACCAACAATCTCCTATCATTATCATCCTTTAGAACCTTTTAAAATCACTAACATACATCTATGATTTTCATTCTTGAAAACCTATTAAAATCATTAACCAATTCCCATGGTTTTCATCCTTCAAAACCCATAAAATTACTAACATACTTCCATGGGGTTTGGCCATACAACATGGCCGAACCCTATGGTTCATCATTTCCTTTTAAAAATCATACATCCAAGATTTAATCCTTTGATGGGGTTCATCATACACCCATGTCCATGAAACAATCCTTCATGGGCTTCGGCCATACAACATGGCCGAACCCATGGTTCCTTATTTTATTAATTCCCATCTTAAATACCATATGTCCATGATTTGATCATTTGATGGGGTTCGGCCATACATCATGGCCGAACCTCATCCACCCCTTTTTGTCCTTGATGGTTCTCATACATAAAACTTAGGGTTTGGCCATGCAAGGGCCATACCATGATTCTTGATCATCCACCATTTCCTACATGGGAAATGCATAAGGTCCTTTAGCCATAATAAGATTAGTGCATGGCCAAACCATGTTCCTTGACCATCTTTTCTTACTTAATAAAATCTCATCAAGTACTTACCGATTCCGCGACTCCTCCGGTTTCTTTCGTTCCGACTTGCTCCTCCGCTCTTTTCCTTCCTTAGTCTTTCTTCTTTCTTCCTCTTTGATCTTTGTGAGAGGGTCGGCCCTAGGGTTCTTGTGAGAGGGAGAGGAGCTTGAGATGGAGAACTCTAAGTCCTTTCTCCTTTGTGTTTGAGAGAGGGTCGGCCTTGAGTGAGAGGGAGAGAAGCATGAGATAGAAAATACTCCAAGTGTTTCTTGTCTTGAGAGGGGGATCGGCCAAGAGAGAGAGGGAGAGAGTGAGGTGAAGCAAAGAACTTTCTTTATTGTGCAATGTAATTCGACCAAGGGTGGTGTCTTTTGGGTGATGCCCCTTTGTAACAACTATGACTCTTCACCTCCCTCATTAATACTCCCTTTGGGGGTTTCATCCCATGAGATGAAACTCCAACCGTGTGCCCCTTGGGTTTCCATCATGAGATGGAAACCCTCCATCTCCCCAACTTGTGCTCTTGGATATGGCTTGTGTAACAACAAAAACCCTTCACCTCCCTCATTAATGATCCCTTTGGAGTTTCATCCCATGAGATGAAACACCCACCTCTCCAACATGTGTACACCTTGGGTTCGGTCTTATGAGATGCAACTCTCCATCTACTCTCCTAACTCACTTATGGTGAAAGTCTCATTAACTTCCCATCCAACTACCTTAACTCAAATATTCTTAGTTCTTTTAAACTCAAGACTTGTACTCATTCATTAACTCAAATCCTTGATTCCATTTCCAATTTAATTCAGCCACACCTTAATTGAGCTTGAACTCATTTGGTGGTCGACTAAGTCAACCATGATCCATTGGGTCCCAATTGGACATTTGACTAATTGACAACCTTGACCCAATTAAATAAATCTTACCCATTTATTTCAATTGAACCTTATCCATAATCCATTGGGTCTTAATTGGGCAATTGACCCAACTCCTTACCCATCTAAGGTGCATCTCCATTAATTCACAGATTAAATGGACAATTTCCATATATATTCATAAATTGAAAATCCGGGGTGTTACACCAACGGTTTTGGCTAGTGGTTTCCATTGAGATGGAAACCACCCACCTCCCTTTTGACTCACTCCATCTTTCCATCTTCCATGTGACTCACCCCCATTTGACTCACTCCATTTAAATGAAACTCATCTCCTAACTCAAGCATTTGAATTTATTTCCATCTAGCTTAGGTGATTTAATTAAATAATTTAATTCAACTCACTTCACTTGGTCCTCTTTAATTCACCCATGAACTCACCCATGGTTGACCAAGTCAACCATGGTGACTGGCCCCACTTGTGCCTTAGTCCACACGCCACCTCACTTGATGAGGTGGAGTGGGACCCAACTTTGCTATGCCACTTAGATAATTCCTCATACATTTGCCACCTCACTTGATGAGGTGGACCCCATGCCTTTGATATTAATTGGGTCCATGATCCGATTAAATCCATTCCTTATCCATTTACCCTAATCATCAATCCATCTTGACCCATTGGGTCCCAATTGGGCATTTGACCCAATTGACCACCTTGACCCAATTAAATAGAATTAATCCTATCCATGGTCCATTGGACCATACTTTGGCCATTGCCCCAACTTTGATCCATCTAACATCCATTCCATCTATAAATATTTATTTTTAACAATTAAAAATAAATAATAGCCAATATATTTATTGCACTGAAAATTCGGCTATTACAATTTGCAGGTGTACTCGAGTGGATAAAGAATGCGTTCCTTGTTTCTTTCCCTCCTTGCTAGCTCGATTTCTCCTTCCTTTTTGCCTCGTTACTCCTTCTTCGAGGTAAATGAAATCCGTAGTGAGGGGAAGAGCTCACTGACGAGGTGTTGTTGAAGGACGAGTGAGAAGGCGAGATTTGAGCGAATGAAACTAGGTGGTCTCTCTCTTTCTCTATTTTTTTCCCTTTCTTTTAGTCTTTTTTTTCTTTTCTTTCTCTCTTATCTCTTTCATTTTCTCTTCCTTTATTTCTCTCTTTTCCGTCCTTTTTACCTTCTCTTTTGGTTGCCTGAGACCATTAAATGGGTGGTTGATAAGTGGAAACGATGTGGGAGGATAACCATTAATGGAAACTAGTGCATGTGGAGGGCAATAAACGGAAAGCCATTCTAGACTTGAGACGCCTGGACTAACTTAACACTTCAACCTCATCGATGTGTCCAATAGTTTGATTCCACGATATATATCGAGTTGGTTCAATACATCCTTCTGGGTGATTTTGTACTTAGCTTATTCTACCTTTGGCCTTTTACCGATTCATCGACCCAGATGATGCATCTTTCTGAAAATTTGAGTTCCGGGTTCAGATTTCAGTTTTCACCTACATATCGATCCAGTTGATGCATCCCTCAGGGAAGTTCAGCTTGTCGATACATCGACCTAGTCGATGTATCCTCCGAGGGAAATTCAGTTTCCCTTATTTATTTTCAATGCATATTCACCACATTTTCATTCATATCATTTTTTAACCAAAATCTCATCATTCATTTTATTCATTTAAAGAGAAATTACAGAAAATGGGGAGTGAAAACTCCGGGTCATTACAAAGACTAGATGCCCTCTCCAGAGATTAGGATGAGCAATTAACCTCATTGGAGAGACACCAAGTGAGAGGTTCACTACCATGGAAGGCAAGTTTGAAGCCTTGGCGAGATTCGTGAAGGAATCCTTTCATAGAATTCTCTCCGCCATCTCCTGCAAGAATGATGACACAGTTCCCCGTCATCAATCTCCTAATCCGCCTCCTCTAGTTGGCACTGCTTAGTTTTCCATGTTTATTTTATGTTGGAAAAACTATGTTTTGGCGTATAATATTTTGAACCAATATCAGCAATAGATGAATGTTATTTTCTCATGAGCTATGCATTGTTGGTTTATGCTATGTTTTCCATGTATTTGCCATGATGGATATCTTGTATGTGCTTTCATGTTTATTGGGTTGTTGTTTCAATATGGTTGCATGAATGTTTATGAAGATCTCATGGATTGTTATTGAAGTTTGGGAGCACAATATATGTGCTCATTAGCCTTTTGTCAATTGATGACAAAATGGGGGACAAATTTGTAGAAGCTTGAAAGAAAGCTTGTAGTATAAGGGAGTTGAAAACTTGAAGGATGGAGAGAAAATTTGATAAGCATGGAATATAAGCTTGGCTTATAGGGAGATGATTTGAAAATTGCTTGGATTTTGGGATTCAACCTTAAGGAGTATAGGGTACAAATTTTCTTAGCTTGGGAAGCTTTGAGATAAACTAAAGCTATGGGTGAGTAAGGTATACAATGATCCATGGAGTTTAGCTTGGAAAGCTTGGTATTAAGCTTAAGCTAGAATGGAATTTTATTGTTGCTTATGGACTAACCTTCTAATGGTGGTTCTAGTCTTTGTGTTACTTGCTTGTGTGTTTACAGGTACATTTTGAAAATGAAGCAAGCTGAGCAAGAATATGATGCAGACTAGAGTCCATGTTGTCATCATCTGAATGTGTTGTGTAATTTGTATAAACTTTTGTATTCAAGTGATGTATAAGGGATGGGAATGTACTTTGAGTTTGTATTCATTCATAGCTTTTAGGTTTTGTCACAAATTGACAAAGGGAGAGATTGTTAGTGCCCCAGCTTGCCATGTCACTTATTTGTCAATTCCGTGACTTACGTGAAGCATTGCCTTGAAGAGAGAAGCTTAAGACTAAAGGACTCAAGCATTGATTGAATTTTGAAGAGTCATCGGATCAACATATGTATGGCAATCACGGAAGTTAATTGGCCATATATGACCATAGGTGGAACCCACACCTTAGGATGACCTTGCATAGGCTTAGATATGTAATAGCCCGAATTTTTGGATCAATATATAGTGGCATTTATTATTTTAAATTTGAAGTTTGATGTGATAAAATGCCAAATGGACCAAATTTTGGGACAATGGCCCAAGTGTGGTCCAATGGGCCATGGATTTGATTTATTCATTTAAATGGGTCAATGATGATAAATTTGGGTCAAGGGTAGTTAATTGGGTCAAATAGCCATATGGGACCCAATGTGCCTGTAACATCCCAATTTCTCAATGAAGTGGAAAATTACGAAAATGCCCCTGAGTTATTAAATTAATTATTTTGTGATGTCAAATAAGGAAATAGTGGGGCCCATTGCTCAAATGAAAATCATATGAGCACATTATGAATGTTAAGTTTGATTGGTTGGGTAATTTACATCAATTGGGTCAAAAATGGCTAAATGGGTCAAAGGGCCCAAATGGGACCCATCGGGTCAAAATGGATGATTTGACCGTTTTATGAACTTAAATTAAATGGGGTTAGGCTGATTTGATTGGAAATCAAGTGGAGGAATAATGGGCAGGCCTTATCCATATGTAAAAATCAATTACAAATGACCAAAATATCATAATTGGGTCATGGAGTCAAAAACGGGTCAAGTAGCTAAAAGTGGACCCAACGGGTCGAGTTGACTATGGTTGACCGTGTGGACCCTCAAGGGAGCTAAAATATGAGTTAAATCAGTTGAGTGGGACTGAAGTGAGTTGGAATTAAATCAAGTAGTGAGTCAACACATGTGCATTAAATGAAATGCATTAAGTATGTGAGTTGGGTGAGTTGATATGGAAATCTAAATAGCCTTGAGTTCAAGTGAGTCAAAAGGGAAATTGAAGGGGCTGTAAAATCAGTGAGTTGAGTGGAAATTTGAAGAGGTTGGCTAGTCTCAAACCAACCAAAACAAGTCCCACACGTTGGGGACTTGTTTTGGTGATTTCCATAATGTATTTTAAATGAGAATACATGGGATTGAGATGAGATGAATGGTAAATTGAATGGCTGCATGGGTAGGTGCCAAGGATCAAAAGTCAAGAAGAAAGGCTTGGAAAATTGGTAAGTATTTCTATTGAGTTTTGTTGAAAAACATGGAACAAATGGGGTGTGTATTGGGCCATGGTCATGGCCGAATACACCAATGTTTAACCTTGATTAATGGAGGTCTAGAAACGGTAAAGATGACCATTGGGTTCGGCCACCATGAAGGGCCGAACCCCATGTAAAAGATTGCTTGGTTTTCATGTTTTGGAAACATGAAAACCATGGGTTTTATGAACTGTTTTTGGGTTGATTTAAGATTCAAATGCATGTCTTAGAAAGGTTTAAAACATGGATTCGGATGTCAGAAAAGGCTGAAGTTTATGTGGTCTAAATCAGTGGATTAAAATTGGAAAAAATGGACCATGGGGATCGACCATCTTGGACGGCCGAATCCCATGAAATTGTGTTGGTTTTTGGATGGTTTCTTTGAAAGGTGAAACCTGATAATAATATACTGTTTATTACATGATTATTGGAGGTTTAAAAATAGTAAACATAACCACTGGGTTCGGCCACCATGGAGGGCCGAACCCCATGTAAAAGAGTGTTGGTTTTCATGTTGGGAAACATGGAAACCATAGACTTTTATGGACTGTTTTTGGATGGTTTTTGAAAGGTAAAACCCGATAATATTATGTTGATTCTTACATGATTTATTGGACATGTGATGTAAGTTACAAAGGGTCCAAAACATAGGCATAGGGTTCGGCCACATTGGATGGCCGAACCCCATAAAAATGTTTGATAAGTTGGTATGGTTTTGGAGAGATAAAACCATACCAAATGGTGGAGATTTTTATGTGATAAGGTTACTGATTTTGGTTAGCTACGGGATGGTTGAACCATGTAGTTAACATGGTTAAAGAGTAGAACTTAACTTGTGAACAAATGATGGATCACTGAGTAGGAGAATCATAGTGTTCGGCCATATGAATGGCCGAACCCCATAGATTGTTTTGTTGGAAATTATGATTTGTTTGTATGAGTTGGATTAAGTAAACACATGATTTATCTTTGGACTTAGTGATAAGTAAGTAACCAGCCACTATATATGATGAAAGAAGAGACAAAATCAGTATGGTGAGGTTCGGCCATGTAGTATGGCCGAACCCCACTAGTGGTTACTTAGTAGACCTAGAGGCTAACTTGTAACTTGATTGGTTAAAAATCAAATTGAACATTGATGTATGAAAGGTGTAAAGGATCAAGAATAAAGTGGTGAGGTTCGGCCATGTTGTATGGCCGAACCCCACTAAGGTAGATTACTTTTATGATTTTTGTTTATGAGCAAGATTAGACATTGGTTAGACCAATGGCAAATCTGTGAATACAAGTGAAATGAAGTGATTGATCAAAGGACTTACAAGATGTTTTGGGTCTTATATGTGAATGGACACTTAAGTGACAATATGATTTATTGATTATTGTATCACAAGGTGACGAGAGTTGAACGATGTGCGAGTCGTGACCAGGTTAAGCTCAAAGAGGAACGGACACTTAAGCAAAATTTAAGTAGGTTTCCTACCTACTTGTAACCACAGTTTTACCCCAGTTTTCTTATGAGACTCTTGTTTTATTATATGTGTTTCAAATGATATATTATGCATTAACAAATGGCATACAGGCATTGACATCTCATGCATAGACATGGGATTATGAATGAGGTTCTACAGTGTTTCAAGTTATGAGTTACGTCCTTCTTCGACGGTGCAAGTCACGCCAGGAAGAGTAACATGATGATCATAGTCACAATGGTCTCCTTAGGCGATGAGAGTCCCGCCAGGAAGACTCATACGTGATATGAATCAGTCAGTGATGAAGTGATGAAAGTGTGTTGTAATTTACCTTGTCGGTGCAAGGCACGTCAAGTGATGGCTATGAATGTACATGATGGGGGAGACTCATTGCATGTGCATACTTCATAGCATTGTTTTACCTGTTTTTACTAATCATGTACTATGATATATATGCATGTTTTATATGTTGTTCATGTGGTAGCCCTAATCGGGAACCTACTGGGCGCGTTGATCTAACGCCCTAATTCTATCCTCAGAGGAGAATGCAGGTACAAGTAAAGGGAAAAAGAAGGTCGATGACCGGGAGGGGAGCCAAGCCTAAGCGCATGAATGTTGGACTGGACTTCTTTATATTATTGTCATTTGAATTATATTTTGTCGGACATGTAATAAGTCATTACTTGCTATGGTTTGGTTAGGTTAATAACTTTGGATGGTTGATTTATGTTAATTAATGTTTAAGACTGTTACTTGCTATCTAGTCTTTCTATTCCGCAATTAATCTAGGTTATTCCGCATGTTGATGTTAGTTCCATGTGTGATTCATTATCATGATCTAGTCCATGTACACATGGGTGGCCAGTTAAGGTTCAGACGGGTAGTCTGAACTTAACTCGCGTCGTGACGCCGCCCGCTCTCTTTCGATGTTTTATTATTACTTTTAAAAAAAAAAATTAGAATCTGAATTCTCGGAAAGGGCGGGGCGTTACAGGGCCAAGGTAGCTAACCCCTAAGGTAAGTGGATCGGAGGAAATTTAAATGGGCCATGGGCCCAATGGTTACCCAATAGACCATGAATTGAAATTAATTCATTTAATTGGTCAATGGTAAGTAACTGGGTTATGGATAGTCAAATTGGGTCTAATACCCATTTGGGACCTGATGGATCAAATTAATATAAACCCTAAGATCCATCCAACGGTAGGATAAGAAATGGATGAAATGGAAGAGATGGTTTAAGGGAAAAAAAAAATATAAATGGATTAAAGGATGGTTTGGATTTAAATTTTTAAGCATGGATTTGTGTAGTTTGAAAGAAAATCATGGGCCATAGGGTTCGGCCATGTAGCATGGCCGAACCCCATGGTGGGTGATTAGGTGAAGTATGAACTTAATTAAGGTTTTTTTTAAGTACTAAAATGATTAATGGTTGTATGAGGATTTCAAAGTTGGAAAAATATGGAGAAAGGGTCAGGGTTCTTAAATGCTAAATGATTAATGGTTTTATTAACATTTTAAGGCTTAAGAGTTTGGAAAATGGTTAATGAGATTTAGGCTTTTAAATGAGTAAACATTAGTGATTTATGATTTTAAATAATGGAAGACATGGAGATGATTGTAATTTTGGAATTTTTAAAGTTGTATTAAAGCATGGAGAGTATGAAATTTTTTAATGAATAGATAGACCATAGGGTTCGGCCATGTAGCATGGCCGAACCCCATGGTGAATGGGGATGATGTTAATGTGGATTATTAAGTTTTTAAAGTTGATGATTTTTAAAGAACTTTAATGAGAAATGTAAATAAGTATTTTGGTTTCAAAAAAATGGCATGGATAAGATGGACCATGAACCATGGGTTCGGCCATGGTGTATGGCCGAACCATGGGTTCGGCCTGTTGGAAAGTGATTTTTAAATGGGTTTAAAGGATGGAAATGATGGATTAATGGGTTAATATTTTGGAAGTTTTAAAAGGGCCAAAATGAATGAGGGTTATTGATTTTAAAAAAATGGATTTTTCTTGGACAAACATGAGTGAGATAATGGCCTTAAAATAGCACCCGTGAAGGTGAGCCATGAACCATGGGTTCGGCCATGGCGTATGGCCGAACCCTATGGTGAGGTTTGGTGATTTTGATGAAAGGTAAAAAGAATGGAAAAATTATGGAGGGAGATGATAATTTTAATGGATTTATGAGTATGGTATGTGATGATTTAGAATGGGATGAAAAAATGGGGACTTAAATGGATGATTTAATTTCATTAGAGATAGGATTGAAGGGAGTAAAATGGACCCAAGAAAATGGAAATTAGGTACCATGGGTTCGGCCATGGTGTATGGCCGAACCCATGACCCCTTTTGTGGGCCACATCTTAGGCTAGATATAGAATGATTTATGGGATTAAATGTTTTCAAAGTTAATTAAATTAAGTGGCTATTTTTATTGGATACATTGCGAATGATTAAATGAAACGGATAGATGCTGCGTTTTAGGCTCGCAAATCGGAATATTTAAAATGGCCAAAATTGGACTTATCGATGTGTTTAAGCCAATGGGAAATGTGGCTAAGTTAGGGGCTGATTTTGATAAACGTGTGACGTAATTATGAATCTAAGGTTGTAATCAGTTAGGGACTTAATCATGGATAACAAATGGACTAATTCGGTAAATGTGTAATAAGGTATCGGGACGTCACAAAACGGTATGCGATCGGCGACCGGATTATCGAACGGAAACGTAACAGGATGCTAAACGGTATTCGGTAGGATTCCTACCTCTTTGTAAGTCGTGGATATGTGATGGTTATTTTAATCTATTTTGATAATTATGTGATTTGTATTATGATGGGTTTTTGATTTATGAATTATATATTCATACTATGGTTTATATTTTTAATGTTATGCATTATATGGCTATGTATGATATATTAAGTTTATGAGATATATATGTATATTACATAGCATAATGCACTTACATCTCATGCATGGCATGGGCGGGAAAATAATGAAACCGGAGTCCATGCTCCGTCAGGGCGACCGAGAATCAGACATGGGGATAACTCTTATGCTATAACCGGAGTCCATGTCCGGTCGGGGCGATCGAGAAGCAAACATGGGGATAGCCCGAGGGGCTATAACCGGAGTCCATGCTCCTTCGGGGCGACTGAGAATCAGACATGGGGATAGCTCTTATGCTATAACCGGAGTCCATGCTCCGTCGGGGAGACCGAGAAGCAAACATGGGGACACCTTGACGAGGCTTTGCCGTCAAGGGGGATACGATATTTTATGATGATACGGTGGATGGGTGGGACACATGACATAGGCACCCATGGCATGTCATTCATCATATGTTTATTATATAATTGTCGGTATGCATGTTATCACTGACCCATGTGCTAGCCCTACTCAGAGTCCTACTGGGCGTGTTGACTAACGCCCTACTTCTACCCTAGCCGATGACGCAAGAGACGGCGGAAGCGGTGGACGCGCCGGGAGTCAAGCTTAGGAGCTTGGGAAGTGGATATCTAGTTTTATTTCAGTTTCATTTTGGAGATGTAATTTAAAGTAGCTTAGCTCGTCGGACTGTATAATTTATATTTCTTGCGATGGTTTGGACTGCATTATGGACAATATCGTTTTGAGGCGTAAATGTGAACATAGGGGTATTTTGGTAATTTAATGTTGTATCTTCCCTTCTATCTAAAACCGGTAGGATAGTCTCTATTATAACATTCCGCACGTAATTATATTCCACGAGCTTACTTCCTACGCGTGAACCGTTCCCGTGGACTTAGTTCCGCGCATGCGTGGGGTTGGCCAGTTAAGGGTCGGGCTTTAGAAGTTCGGACTTAACTCGCGTCGTGACGTCTGCGCCCGTTGTCACCTTTATTTCAAAAAAAAAATAGACTCTGGATTTGGTGAAAATGGGGCGGGCGTTACAGTTGGTATCAAAGCGAAATCGGAAGGATGAATCTCTCGAAGTATGATTAAGACGGTTTGACGTCTCACTGACGGATAATAATCCCAACTGACCGACTCTTCGGAGTCCGCTACACGGGGGCCGGATAAATCTACTTCGATTGACTCAGACTGAAACATTCAATCTGAGCGCCACATTTGACGTAAGAAAATGATAGTAAGGGAAGTACAATCATTATAACCTTGATGGATTAATCGAACATAGGAAAATTTCTCCGATTTCACTAAAATGGACAAACATAGCTATTTGGGAAGTTTTCCCCAAACCAAGTATGCATATTTGGCAATTTTCCCCAATATGAGAGACAATACGTAATACTTAGGGATTATCCCCTCAAAAACTAAGTGTGTCTATATTGGCAAATTTTCCCAAAAACTAAATGTATATGAACGCGCCAACATTATGAAGGAACTAAGTCAGTAAATGTTTTTTTATGACTTAGGAAAAATGCCGCCAAAAAGAAGAGCCCGTCACAACCCACGAGTAGAGAAATAGGTAACACCCCCTCGACAAGAAGAGGAGGTACCGCCACCTCATCAAGAGGAAGTACACCCACCGCATCAAGAGGAGGTGCCACCACCTCATCCAGCCGAGGGACAGAATAGTATAAACATACAAGGTGTACCTCCCGAGCTAAGAGATGTAGTTCAAGCGGCAGTCGCTACTGCTCTTCAACAACACTCAAGCGAAAATGCGACCGCCAACGACTCCAGTAAACGGAAAATGGTCAAGGATTTTCAACAACAACACCTTCCCTACTTCAAGGGAACAGAAGGGGCTGTCAGAGCGGAACATTGGTTAAAAAAGATCAATCAGATCTTTAATCTGCTCCAAATTTCCAATCCTGCTGATAAAATCTTGTTGGCCGCTTCCCAACTGATCGAGGATGCCAGTAGTTGGTGGGAAATTGTGGAAAAGCAACAAGCACTGGTGCTAGAAGGGGAAAGGACCATCATGACATGGGAATGGTTCTCAACCACCTTCCTAGAGCAATATTTTCCAGAGGAGGAAAGAGAGAACCAGACTCAAGCCTTCCTCTCATTGATACAAGGCAGCATGACGGTGGCAGAATACCATAGAGAATTCCTTAAGCTGTCCGTCTATGCATTCTACATGGTGGATACTGAGCACCGAAGGGCCCGTAAGTTTGAACGGGGTCTTCGACCAAACATCAGAGCCAGGGTGACAATCTTCAAGGAACCCACATTGGCAGGGGTGGTCAGCAGGGCCACCATAGCAGAACGGGAGTTGAACGAAATAGTGCGGTTTGACAACCGCCGAGGGCAAAGTGGGCGGGGTGCATTTCAACCCAACAAGAAGTTCCGCCCAAATTCTAGCAGACCCTCACTCTCCACAGGATCTACGGGGGGCTTTCGCCCCAATCAGCCCTCCTCATCAACATCAGTCACACAGGTTCCCCGGGGTGGGAACACATGTTATCAGTGTGGCCAACAGGGCCACTTCAAGAGAGAATGTCCCCAGATCAGCCGACTCTCCAACTCCAGGGGTACCTTCCGCCCTCCATCCAGACCAACTCAGTCGCGAGGAGGTAGAACATGCAATCAGGCAGGACGGGCACCAACCCCTACCGGATCTGGACGACTTTTCACCATACCGACTCCAGTAACGGTGGATCGCTCGGTGATGCAAGGTATGGCTGTAATTGGTAGTTCCTATGCTGTTATGTTATTTGATTATGGAGCTTCACATTCATTTATATCTGCTGCATTCATATTTGCTACGGGCACATTAGTACAAAACCTGTCCACATCACTCACCATTGTATCCCCCATTGGAGACACATCACTAGGACTCATATGTACGGCATTAAACACGGAACTCGCGGGATTCAGATTCGAGTTCCACTATTTAGTAATCGATATGGCGGAATACGATGTCATATTTGGCATGGACTGGTTGACTACATATCAGGCCCATATTGATTGCCATCTTCGTAGGGTGATATTTTGGTCACCCGAAGGAAAGCGGTACGTGGTACACGCTGACTGGCAGGGCATCCCTAGAAGGCTGCAGGAAGAATTGAACCATCTTGCCTTGAACAGTCTCAGATTAGATAGGACACCAGTAACTGAACTTCCGACAGTAGTAGCAGATTATGCCGAGGTATTCCCAACAGAGGTCCTTGGTTTACCACCCAAGAGGGAGATAGACTTCGAAATCAAGTTATACCCCGGCGCCACTCCAGTATCATTACCTCATTATAGGATGGCACTAGCTGGGATGACCGAGTTGAAAAAGCAGATAGATGAACTGCTCAGACTGGGTTTTATTCGGAACAGCACATCCGCATGGGGAGCCCCAGTATTATTTGTAAAGAAGAAGGATAGTACCCTCCGAATGTGTGTGGATTATAGAAAGTTGAACCAGCTGACCGTCAGGAATAAGTACCCTCTTCCCCGGATTGACGATCTATTTGATCAACTTAGGGGTTCCTCTCATTTCTCAAAGATTGATCTAATGTCCGGATACCATCAAATTCGAGTTAGAGAGGAGGACATAGAGAAGACAGCTTTCAGGACACGGTATGGTCTGTATGAGTATGTAGTCATGCCGTTTGGGCTTACTAATGCACCGGTGGTGTTCATGGACCTGATGAATAGGATATTCCGTCCATACTTAGATCATTTTGTGATCGTATTCATTGATGATATTCTGATCTACTCCAAAAGTCAGAAGGAACATGCCGAGCACCTGCGGATAGTCCTAGGCACCTTGAGGAAGAACCAATTGTATGCCAAAGCCAGCAAGTGTGAATTTTGGCTATCTAAAGTCAACTTCTTGGGGCACATCATATCAGAGGAAGGTATAGCCGTGGACCCGGCTAAGGTAGCAGCAGTCAAGGAATGGAAAGCGCCGACAAATGTGACCGAAATCTGCAGTTTTTTGGGATTAGCCGGTTACTACCGGAAATTCATCAGGGACTTTTCCAAGATTGCAGCTCCACTTACTCGACTCACTCAAAAAGGAGTCAAGTTTGAGTGGCCAAATCTATGCAACCAGAGGTTTGAGGAGCTAAAGGAGAGGCTTACAACCGCTCCTATTCTAATCCTGCGGGAAAGAGGCAGAAATTATGAGGTGTATTGTGATGCCTCCGGTGAGGGGCTGAGGTGTACACTCAGTCAAGGTAATCGTGCAGTGGCGTACGGATCAAGACAGTTGAAGATTCATGAACGCCATTATCCCACACATGATCTAGAACTAGCAGCGGTGGTCTTCGCTCTCAAAAGCTGGAGACACTACCTCTATGGTGAAAAATTTGAGGTATTCTCGGATCACAAGAGTCTGAAGTATTTATTTGATAAGAAGGAACTCAACATGAGACAGCGCAGATGGATGGAATATTTGGCGGATTATGAGTTCGCACTTCGGTATCATCCTGGCAAGGTGAACAAAGTGGCGAATGCCCTCAGCCGCTTGTCACATGCGACAGTAGCCAGCATGATCAGGACGGAATGGGAGGTACTGAATACCATCAGAGAATTTAAACTTTACCTCAATAATCATGGGACCATATATAATTTGATCATACGATCCAACATGGTCTCCAAGATTGAACGAGAACAACGGACAGATCAAGAAGTGGAAGAGATTTGGGCTAAGATGTCTACCGGTGAGGTCGTACTAGAGTGGGAGTTACGACCCGGACAGGGTCTTATGTTCCGAGGCAGGACATACGTGCCTAAGAATTGCAGAAGAGAGTTGCTAATTGAAGCACACCAAACCAAACACTTTATCCACCCGGGCAGCACACAGATGTATCATGATCTTAAGAGGCACTATTGGTGGCATGGGCTTAAGAAAGATGTAGCAGCCTTTGTTGCTTGTTGCCTAACTTGTCAACAGGTTAAGGCAGAACATCGGAAACCACCGGGCCTACTTGCACCCTTACCGGTACCAGAATGGAAATGGGAGCACATATCCATGGACTTTGTAACAGGGTTGCCAAGGACATCAAAGGGCAATGATGCGATACGGGCCATAGTGGACCGGTTGACCAAGTCCGCACATTTCCTTCCCATCAAAATGACAGATTCATCAGAAACTTTGGGTCGACGGTACATCGGAGAGATCATCAGGCTACATGGTATTCCCCGGTCTATTGTGTCCGACAGGGATGGTCGATTCACCGGCGGGGTATGGCAGTGCATACAGTCGGCTATGGGAACCGACGTATTAACTAGCACAGCATTTCATCCACAAACTGATGGACAGTCAGAAAGGACAATACAGACATTGGAGGATATGCTGAGAGCATGCATGCTAGACTTCAAGGGAGGATGGGAAGATCATTTGCCATTGGTGGAGTTCTCTTACAATAACAGTTACCAGGCAAGCCTCCAGATGGCTCCATTTGAGGCCTTGTATGGTAGACCGTGTAGATCGCCAGTGTGTTGGACAGAGGCCGGTGAGCCTGCGTTGATTGGGCCAGATTTGGTTGCGGAGACTACAGCACAGATTAAGTTGATACGGCAACATCTACTCACTGCACAGAGCCGTCAGAAGAACTATGCCGACAAGAGGAGAAGGTTCCTCGAGTTTGTGGTGGGAGACTTGGTATTTCTGTAAGTCTCACCACGGAAGGGGCACATGAGATTCGGAAAGAAAGGGAAACTGTTGCCTAGATTTGTGGGACCGTTTCCGATACTGAAAAGGGTGGGGGGGGGGGTGGCTTATCAGTTAGCGCTCCCTCCACAGCTGTCATCTCAACATGATGTGTTTCATGTGTCCATGCTGAGAAAGTACAATCCTGATCCTTCTCATGTGATAAATGTTCAAGACATCGATGTACAAAGCGATGTGACATATGTGGAGAAGCCGGTCAGAGTTATTGGAAGCGAACAAAGGGTACTGCGGAACCGCGCCATTCAGTTCGTCAAGGTGGTATGGGAACGACATGGCAGTGAAGAAACCACCTGGGAACTTGAGTCGGAGATGAAAACCGTTTATCCGAAACTCTTCGCATGAGTTGTTTTGGACCCTTACTTCGCTCGAATTTTCGGGACGAAAATTTCAAAACAGGTTTCTATTATAATAGCCCGAATTTTTGGATCAATATATAGTGGCATTTATTATTTTAAATTTGAAGTTTGATGTGATAAAATGCCAAATGGACCAAATTTTGGGACAATGGCCCAAGTGTGGACCAATGGGCCATGGATTGATTTATTCATTTAAATGGGTCAATGATGATAAATTTGGGTCAAGGGTGGTCAATTGGGTCAAATAGCCATATGGGACCCAATGGCCAAGGTAGCTAAGCCCTAAGGTAAGTGGATCGGAGGAAATTTAATTGGGCCATGGGCCCAATGGTTACCCAATAGACCATGAATTGAAATTAATTCATTTAATTGGTCAATGGTAAGTAGCTGGGTCATGGATAGTCAAATTGGTTCTAATACCCATTTGGGACCCGATGGATCAAATTAATATAAACCCTAAGATCCATCCAACGGTAGGATAAGAAATGGATGAAATGGAAGAGATGGTTTAAGGAAAAAAAAATATAAATGGATTAAAGGATGGTTTGGATTTAAATTTTTAAGCATGGATTTGTGTAGTTTAAAAGAAAATCATGGGCCATAGGGTTCGGCCATGTAGCATGGCCGAACCCCATGGTGGGTGATGTAACACCCCGCCCTTTTCACTCTAATTTTCAGAGTTTTTTTTTTTTTTAAATATAATAATCAAGTGATCGGGGCGGAGTGTCACGACGCGAGTTAAGTTCGAATCTCTAAATCCAACCCTTAACTGACCAAGCCCATGTGCGTATGAACTAAGTCCATAAAAATGATCCGCACATGGTATAAATATAACTTGCGGAATTAACTTAGTCTAAATCTAACTGAAGTTATAATAGAACCTATGACTAATCCAATTTTCCATTCTTAGATAGCAAAGTACATGACTTATTCTCCAAAATTACTAATCAATCTTAACTAATCGTTTAATCAAAACATCCAACATAAAAAAAACCATAGCATCTATCTTAACTACTTATTACAAGCCAACATAACTAATTACCAAATTACATTGTCCAAATATATCAAATATCAAGTCCATAAAATAGTCCACTCATAATCCATTCCAATCATTCAAACAGCCCAAGTTTCCGTACTTGGTCCTCTTCTCGCTCCACGTTTTTCCCTTTCCCTGCATCATCCACTAAGAATATAGATAGGGCGTTAGATCAACGCGCCCAGTAGTGTTTCCGAATAGGGCTACCACATGGTTAGTCAAAAACATGCAAATAGTATAATAATAAAACATGTGAGACAAAATTCTATAAAAACATGCTATGTATGAAATGAACATGTAATGAGTCCCACCCATCACCATTCAACATAGCCATCACTTGACGGGATTCTCATCGTCAAGGTAACCCACAGTGGTCTTTCGGACGCCCCGACGGAGTATGGCCTCCGGATTCCTCTTGATGGGATTCTCATCATCAGGGTACCCCACAGTGGTCTTTCGGACGCCCCGACGGAGTGTGGCCTCCGGTTACAACACCATCATCCCATGCCATGCATAAGATGTCTATGCAAACATGTCATTTAGAAACATAGCTTTACAAACATACAAGTTATTGAAATCAACATAAAACAACATATGGAATAGTGGTTACAATAAAGGTAGGAAGCCTACACTTGTTCACTTTGTTCGACCCTTCCTTTGAACCATCTTCCGATCACGGCTTGTACACAGTTCTAGAAATCCCAAAACCTTATTTACGTAACAGGAAGTTAAGCATTCATTCATGTGATTCTAACTTAGTCTAAGTCCCAAAAATCCACTTAAACTTCCATGTCCTATCTTAGCCATAGAACCCCATAGTTCGGCCATGAGATGGCCTAACCATGGCTTATCCAAATGCTCACTTGGTACCCTTTTTAAACACCTCATATTGTTCCATAATATTCAAACTTAAGACCTTTTGATTCAACCAAATCAGTCCATAAAAATGGTCCATGGGTTCGGCCATACACATGGCCGAACCAATGGTTCTCTTGATTCAATTGATCCATCAATTACCCATGATTATTCATGGTTTAATCATGCTAACTCAACCCTAAATTACACATGGTTCAGCCGCATATACATCCACCAAAACAGTAAATTAAACTTCACCAAATCACATCAATTATTTACATGGGGTTCGGCCATCCAAGGTGGCCGAACCCTATGTCCATGTTTTGGTCTTTCAAACATGTTTTAGGTGTTATTTAAACATACAATATCAATATAATGTTGCTGCCTTTATACCTCTTAAATACCATCCAAATCAGTTCATCTACTTGTCCCAAATGACCATAATATTTCATGGGATTCGGCCATCCAAAATGGCCGATCCAAATGGTCTATTTCATCAGTTTTGAACCACTGTTTTAAACCATGCTAACTTCAGTCCTTTGTCATTCAAATCCATATTTTTAACCCTTTCTAAAACATGTATTTGAATCTTAAATAAAACCCAAAAACAGTCCACCAACTTCATGGTTTATATGTTTCAAATACATCAAAACCAAACTATCATTTGCATGGGGTTCGGCCCTCCATGGTGGCCGAACCCTATGACCTTTGGTTTTGAATTTCTTAATCATTCATCTATGTCTAAAACAAACTTCCTTATTTATGTTTTAACCTTTTTAAAACATACACTTAAAATCATCTAAAAACAGTCCCATACTTGTATGGTTTTAACTTCCAAAAACCATCCAAATAAATCAATTATTTCCATGGGGTTCGGCCATCCAATGGGGCCGAACCCTATGGTCCATCTTTTTATCTCATTCATGTACCTCCATCCAATATCTAACCCTTGTTAGATTCGGCCATCCAATGGCCGGGTCATGATTTAAAAATTGTTTATCGAAAACCTACCGTTTCCGCGACTCCTCCAATTGATCTTCCCTCCGGCTTGTTCCTTTCCCTTTCTTAGCCTCTCCTTCTTCTTGATTCCTTGATGGTCAAGGACTGATTAAGCAACCAGGTGCTGCTCTTATTTTTTTTTTTTAAATGTAGGACACGGAAAAGAGGTAGAGAAAGAGAAAGAATATTGGCTTTAGATGCGAAACCTTGATCCCCCTTCATTTGCTCAATGTGTGCTCTTGATTTGGTGAAAGAAAGCAACCCAAGACTGATTACAATTTCGTGACCAGCTGTTGTTCTTGGTGTTTGGAGGGATGATATCAGTCCAAGGAAAAGAGAGATAGCAAGAGTAAAATGAAAAGAACCCTTTGTTTAACCAAAATTAGCCCAAGGTTAATTCAGCCCTTGTGTAACTCATCTCTCCATAATCAAACTTCTTTATGTTACTTGGGGGTTTCATCTATGAAATGAAACACCCAAGCAACCAACGTCTCTTCTGGCTAAACTAATGTAACCTCCCCTCTCCTTAAGGTCTCACATGGGATTTTCATTTTGAAATGTAACTCCCATGTGCTGCACCGCCCCTTGTTGGTTGCCTCTAAGTTTTGGCTTATGTAACAGCCACCACTCTCAAGTGTAACTCCACAAACAGCAGCTCCAATCAGCTCCATTTGGCCCTCATCAACGTCCCATGTGGGAGTTCTATCATTGGAATAAAAACTCTCCTCTTCCAAGTGTGAACACACTTTGTTACTCCCATTGATTTAATATCTAATTTGAATTTGAAATGCTGTAATCTCTTATGTGTTACTCCTCCAATCAGCTATTCATTTGTTCTCCAATCTTGGAGTTACATGCATGAACCATCAATCTATGTATTGTTGTCTTTTGGAGACCCAAACATGAATTCCAAACCATTTCCAACGTGTATAAAATTTGCATTTGAAATAAACCTCTTAACTTTGTAACTCCCATAACGGCAACTTCCAATTAATCTATGACTAAATGTTTTATGCTAGAAGTGGACTCCCATGCAGCCAACGTGAGGTGTTATTTGAATTTGAATCCCACAAACCCTTTATCTACTCACCTCACTTCATTTTGATAATCCATCTGTCCATTTATTTAACTCATTCAACTTGACTCATTCATTTAACTTAACTAATAACTTCAACTCATTCAAACTCCATTATTTACTTCAACTCAAAACCCAACTCAAACATTTAACTCATCTTAACCCAATTAAGCTTTGAGCTCAATTAATGGTCAAACATGTCAACCACAACCCATTGGGTCCAATTTGGCCATTTTGACCCATTTAACAAAATTTGACCCAATTATGATTTTCGACCCGTTTATGTACATCTTATCCATTTATTGTTTTGTAATCAAAACTACTAACCATTGGGTCTTGATTGAACCATTGACCCATTTAAATTCAACTCAAATATATCACAATGGCAATTCCGTAAATATGAATAAATTCATGTAAATTTGTAACTTTGAAATTCCAGGGTGTTACAGGTGATTAGGTGAAGTATGAACTTAATTAAGGTTTTTTTTAAAGTACTAAAATGATTTATGGTTGTATGAGGATTTCAAAGTTGGAAAAATATGGAGAAAGGGTTAGGGTTCTTAAATGCTAAATGATTAATGGTTTTATTAACATTTTAAGGTTTAAGAGTTTGGAAAATGGTTAATGAGATTTAGGTTTTTAAATGAGTAAACATTAGTGATTTATGATTTTAAATAATGGAAGACATGGAGATGATTGTAATTTTGGAACTTTTAAGGTTGTATTAAAGCACGGAGAATATGAAATTTTTTAATGAATAGATAGACCATAGGGTTCGGCCATGTAGCTTGGCCGAACCCCATGGTGAATGGGGATGATGTTAATGTGGATTGTTAAGGTTTTAAAGTTGATGATTTTTAAAGAACTTTAATGAGAAATGTAAATAAGTATTTTGATTTCAAAAAATGGCATGGATAAGATGGACCATGAACCATGGGTTCGGCCATGGTGTATGGCCGAATCTATGGCGTTGGAAAGTGATTTTTAAATGGGTTGAAAGGATGGAAATGATGGATTAATGAGTTAATATTTTGGAAGTTTTAAAAGGGCCAAAATGAATGAGGGTTATTGATTTTAAAAAAATGGATTTTTCTTGGACAAACATGAGTGAGATAATGGCCTGAAAATGGCACCCATGAAGGTGAGCCATGAACCATGGGTTCGGCCATGGTGTATGGCCGAACCCTATGGTGAGGTTTGGTGATTTCGATGAAAGGTAAAAAGAATGGAAAAATTATGGAGGGAGACGATAATTTTAATGGATTTATGAATATGGTATGTGATGATTTAGAATGGGATGAAAAAATGGGGACTTAAATGGATGATTTAATTTCATTAGAGATAGGATTGAAGGGAGTAAAATGGACCCAAGAAAATGGAAATTAGGTACCATGGGTTCGGCCATGGTGTATGGCCGAACCCATGACCCCTTTTGTGGGCCACATCTTAGGCCAAATATAGAATGATTTATGGGATTAAATGTTTTCAAAGTTAATTAAATTAAGTGGCTATTTTTATTGGATACATTGCGAATGATTAAATGAAACGGATAGATGCTGCGTTTTAGGCTCGCAAATCGGAATATTTAAAATGGCCAAAATTGGATTTATGGATGTGTTTAAGCCAATGGGAAATGTGGCTAAGTTAGGGGCTGATTTTGATAAACGTGTGACGTAATTAGGAATCTATGGTTGTAATCAGTTAGGGACTTAATCATGGATAACAAATGGACTAATTAGGTAAATGTGTAATAAGGTATCAGGACGTCGCAAAACGGTACGCGATTAGCGACCGGATTATCGAACGGAAACGTAACGGGACGCTAAACGGTATTTGGTAGGACTCCTACCTGTTTGTAAGCCGTGGATATTTGATGGTTATTTTAATCTATTTTGATAATTATGTGATTTGTATTATGATGGGTTTTTGATTTATGAATTATATATTCATACTATGGTTTATATTTTTAATGTTATGTATTATATGGCTATGTATGATATATTAAGTTTATGAGATATATATGTATATTACATAGCATAATGCACTTACATCTCATGCATGGCATGGGCGGGAAAATAATGAAACCGGAGTCCATGCTCCGTCGGGGCTACCGAGAATCAGACATGGGGATAGCTCTTATGCTATAACTGGAGTCCATGCTCCGTCGGGGCGACCGAGAAGCAAACATGGGGATAGCCCGAGGGGCTATAACCGGAGTCCATGCACCGTCGGGGCGACTGAGAGTCAGACATGGGGATAGCTCTTATGCTATAACCGGAGTCCATACTCTGTCGGGGCGACTGAAAAGCAAACATGGGGACACCTTGATTAGGCTTTGCCGTCAAGGGGGATACGATATTTTATGATGATACGGTGGATGGGTGGGACACATGACATAGGCACCCATGGCATGTCATTCATCATATGTTTATTATATTATTGTCGGTATGCATGTTATCACTAACCCATGTGCTAGCCCTACTCGGAGTCCTACTGGGCGCGTTGACTAACGCCCTACTTCTACCCTAGCCGATGACGCAGGAGATGGCGGAGGCGGTGGACGCGCCGGGAGTCAAGCTTAGGAGCTTGGGAAGCGGATATCTAGTTTTATTTCAGTTTCATTTTGGAGATGTAATTTAAAGTAGCTTAGCTCGTCGGACTGTATAATTTATATTTCTTGCTATGGTTTGGACTGTATTATGGACAATATCGTTTTGAGGCATAAATGTGAACATAGGGGTATTTTGGTAATTTAATGTTGTATCTTCCCTTCTATCTAAAACCGGTAGGATAGTCTCTATTATAACATTCCGCACGTAATTATATTCCACGAGCTTACTTCCTACGCGTGAACCGTTCCCGTGGACTTAGTTTCGTGCATGCGTGGGGTTGGCCAGTTAAGGGTCGGGCTTTAGAAGTTCGGACTTAACTCGCGTCGTGACGTCCGCGCCCGTTGTCACCTTTATTTCAAAAAAAAATAGACTCTGAATTAGGTGAAAATGGGGCGGGCGTTACAAGATATCACATTGGGTTAATCTAAGATAGCCTAGTGAGTGTTTGACTCCTAATCAGAACAATGGACTTTGTTAGTGCCTCGCCTTGTCGGGTCACCTATTTTGTCAATTCGTGACTTAGGTGAAGCATTTCCTTGAAAAAAGAAACTCAAGACTCAAGGGTTGGTTGAAGTTAGAAGACTCAACGGACCAACATGTGTATGGTAATCACGAAAGGTAATTGGCCATAGAAGGCATTAGGTGGAACACACACCTTAGGATGACCTTGCCTAGGCTTAGATATCACATTGGGTTAATATAAGATGTCCTAGTGAGTGTTTTATACCAAATCAGAACAATGGACTTAAATTTCAAACCATTGAATTTGCTGTCATTGCGACACATCGTGTTGACGACCAATTGTGCATGACATGGATGATCAATCGTGGTATAGCGATGCATCATCTGGATCAACAAGGTTTTGATTGGAATGGTCAGTCAAATAGTTCATGTCTTTGGAGGATACCATCGTCATGACGATCCATCGTTTGGGACTGGCCCGATCAATCAGGCATACTATCTATCGTCCTGGGCTTATAATGTTCTCATTTGAACAAGGCCTGACAAAATAGTTCGGTCTCAGGATGATACAATCATCAGGTAGTGACCCATCGTGTGGTACAGAGCATGATCAATCGGGCGCACGACCAATTACCAGAGACAGGGCCGACACATCGGCACTACAATCTATCGACTGAGAAATATTTGAGGTTTGTCTTGACAAGGCACTATCAACATAGGGTAGCCTAAGGTCGATAAGATCGCCAACCCATGATCCATATCCTATGGATGCTCACGATCAATTGTTTAGGCGATCAATCATAGTGATAGTTTTTGTACCGTTACTATGTATTTAATGCACAATTGTCGGGTTGGTGGAAGTCACTTTCGAACATGGACGATCGATCGCCTGTACACGATCGATTGTGGGTAACTGTGTTTCGAAAATTCTTTTCACGTCTATAAATACAAAACTTTTTGGAGAGTTTAAGGATCTTGAGGAGAGAATTTTATGATCTGTATCTACCAGTGTTAGACTCTCAAACATCTAAGGCAAAAGTAGTGGTTTATTCTCTCTTGGTAATCCATTTGCAAATCATTCAAGAATCCAATCGATTTAGATTGAGATTAAGATAGAAGGATTAAACCATCTGTTAGTGCCCCGACTTGCCGAGTCACCTGTTTGTCAAGTTTGTGACTTAGGTGAAGCAATTTCTTGAAGAGAGAAGCTCAAGACTCAAGATCTCAAGCGTTGGTTAAAGTGTGAAGACTCAACGGATAAACGTGTATGGGAATCACTGATGGTAAGTGACCATAGATGACCTTAGGTGGTACCCAGACCTAAGGTAGACCATGCCTAGGCTTAGAGATCACATCTGGATAATTAAACAAGCCTAACATGTATTTGACAATGAATTGGAACCCAACTTGAAAATATGAATTCATTGTCAGGGTGACACATCGTGTCGGGCGATCATTCGCCAATGATAGCACACGACTAATCGTGGTCTTCCGATATGTCGTGTGGAATGTTGGGAGTTCTGCTTGAAAAAGACTGTCAAACCCATGTGGTCTCGGGGCGATACTATCGGGATCCCACGATCGATCGTCAGAAACCTTAACGAATCAATCATATGGGTGATGTATCACTGAGATAGGATATAGGCTGGACTTAAAACAAAGCCTGGAAAACGTGGTATCACACAATCAATTGGGTATGCGATCGATCATGAGTACAGGGCAGGCATCGATCGGCATCACGATTAACCTTCCTAGGCCTAGCAGTCAGTCTCAAGTCGATACATTCACCAACCTGCGATCAGTTGCCAGGATACACGGAAGATCAGTCGTGTGGCACTATCCATCACGAGGTTAACCTTTTAGAACCGTTACTATGCATTAAATGCTCAACGGTCGGGTTGGTGGAAAGGAATTCAAACACGAACGATCGATCGCCTGTGCACGATCGATCTTGTGTTTCAGTGATACGAAATTTTTCATGTTTGCCTATAAATAGATCATTTTTTGGTGAGTTTTGGTGAGACCTCTTGAGCATTAAAGAACCTCATCTACCACTCCAAAACTCTCAAGGCTAAGGCGAACTCATAGGCTTATTCTCTTTTGGCATTTCTAGTACATACCATTCTAGTATCTAATCAGTAAAGATTGTGATTAAGAGAGAAAGATTAAGCCAAAGCTTCTAGGATAGAAATTAGAACCCAATTTTCTAGAAGGACCTCCCACGGATTGTGGTTGCTCTACACGACTGGTCTTCATCAAACTTCGGGATTGTACGAACTCACATTGCGTGGACTGACTCAAGAAGCACAACTTCATTTACAAATGCTTCAAAGGCAAGTGCTTCTAGTTTAGAATTTTTCTTTAAAAAATCATATTGTTGTGAAGTGGATTAAAGAGACTGAGTTTCTCTTGAACTACTATAAAAAATAGTGGGATAGGAATTGGGTGAAATTCCCAATCAATTGGATAGGTAGAAGTCTTATTCTATTGTCTTGGTATAATTCCAACGCTTAGTGAATTGGAGATAGCCCATGTAATAGCCCGGATTTTTTAAATCAATAATTACATTGGCTATTATTTATTTTAATTGTTGAAATTAAGAATTTTGATGGAATGGATGGTTGATGGATCAAAATTGGGGCAATGGCCCAAGTATGGTCCAATGGACCAAGGATTGGATTAATTTCATTTAAATGGGTCAATGGTGGTCAATTGGGTCAAATGCCCAATTAGGACCCAAATGGGTCAAAATGAATTGAGCATAAGGATAAATGGGTAAGAAGTGAATTTAATTGGGCCATGGACCCAATTAAGATCAAAGGAATGGGGTCCATCTCATGGGCAAATGTAAGAGTGAAATTATCGAAGTGGGGCCCAACTCCACCTCATCAATTGAGGTGGCGTGTGGACAAGGACAAGGTGGGGCCAACCACCATGGTTGACTTGGTCAACCATGGGTGAGTCAAAGGTGAATTAAGGAGGATCAAAGTGAATTGAGTTGAATTAATTGATTAAAATCACCTAAGTTAGTTTTGAATAAATCAAGGTGGCATGATCAAGTGGGACCCAACTCCACCTCATCAAGTGAGGTGGCGTGTGGGTTAAGGCATAAGTGGGGCCAGCCAACATGGTTGACTTGGTCAACCATGGGTGAATTCATGGGTGAATTAAAGATAAATAAGTGAAATTAAAATTACTTAATTGAAAGACCTAAGTTAGATATCAATTTAAATGAATGAGTTGCATTACATGGAGTGAGTTAAATGGGGGTGAGTCACCTAGAAAATGAGTGAGTCAAGTGGGTGGTTTCATCTCATGCAAACCACCAAACCACCAAGATAAAACCCATACAAAACCGTTGGGATAGTGTGGAGTGCCATGTGGAAGGCATGCTCCCCCCTTGGCTAGACCAAAAGCTTAGGTGGAGAGCATGCATTGGCCAAAAATGAGGTGGTGGTCCCACCTCATCCAAAGCAACCAAAACCGTTGGCCATGGAGGGGTTGGGTGTGCCATGTGGAGGGCATGCACCCTCCATGGCTAGACAAGATCCTTAGAAGGTGGACATGCTAGGGCATGCATTGGCCCAAAGTGAGGTGGTGGTTCCACCTCATCCCAACCACCACCACCACCAAGGGATAAAGGCCAACCAAAAATCGTTGGGAGGAGAGTGGTGGCCATGTGGAGGCCATGCACCCATTGGTTTTGTCAATGGGCTCATGGGGAAGACTCCACCTTGATGAGGGTGGAGTCTAACCCAAGCAACCCAAAACAAGATGGGAAAAAAACTAGGGTTTCCATCTCATTTCTCATCTCACTCTCTCCCTCTCTCCCTCCCTCTCCTAGCCGACCCTCTCTCATCCAAGACAAAGAAGAAAAAAGACTTATATAAAAAAAAAAGATTGGATCCCAAGCTTGGCCGACGACCCTCTCAAGACCAAGGACTTAGAATATTTTCCATTCTCTCCTCCTCTCCCTCTCCCAAACCTACACCCATCTTGGCCGAACCAACTCTTGGTGATTTTATCTTGATCAAGCTCACACATTGGCCGAAGATCAAGGAGAAAAGGAAAAAGGAAGGCTAAGGATCAAGAAGGAGCAAAGGAAGCCGGAGGAGTCGCGGGATCGGTAAGTTGTACTCAACAAGATTTTTACTTTGAAGGAGTTAAAGGAAACCATGAAATCCCAAATTCTTGGATTAAATAATGGCCAAAATATTATGGGCCATGGATCTAAAATCCACCCAAGAAATGGGATGGGAAATGGACAAACCTTGATGGGTAAGATAGGCTATGAATAATGAAATACTAAGGACACTATGTATATATGGGTTATGTATGCATGCATGGCAAAAATGGATTAAAGATCATGGTTCGGCCATTGCATGGCCGAACCCTAATTGTTATGGATACATGGAAAGGACCTCATGCATGTCAAGAATAAGGTATATGATCTAAGATCATGGTTTGGCCTTTGCATGGCCAAACCCTAGGGTTTCTGGTATGAGAACCATCAAGGTGACAAATTCTAGAGGAAATAATGAACCATAGGGTTCGGCCAATATTAAGTGATTCTTAATGGGTTTAAAGGATGGAAACCATGGAATGTTGGTTAATGATTTTAAGGTTTTGAATGGTTGAATGTTAGTAATTTTTAAAGGGGTTAAATGAGGGAAACCATGGAGAAATATTGATGATTATTTATGGTCTCAAATGTTGCAAATAATGATGAACCATGGACCATGGGTTCGGCCATGTTGTATGGCCGAACCCCATGGAGAGTGATTGGTGGACTTAGAGGTATTTGGACCATGGAGATGATGAGGGAATGTTGGTAACTTTAATGGATTTTAAATGTAGTTAATTATGATAAAAAATGATGATCTAAATGTATGATTAAACACCCCCCCCCCCCCCCCCCATGGAGGGACTTGGGTTGAGGATCTAAATGTTGCATTAAACATCATGGGTTCGGCCATGGTGTATGAACGAATCCCATGACCCATTTTTGGACATAGTAGGTCCATGCATGTTGAGGAAACTAAATGTTTAAGAGAGGGAATGATTAAGCTAAGTTAATGGATGAGTTATAATGATTTTTATGTCATGATTAATGAGTCATTAATGGATCCATGTTTATGGATCAGTTATGGACATAGATATGTATAAATGAAAGGAGTGATTAACCATGGAAGGAATAATGGCAAAAAATGTAAATATGGTGAAAATGGAAGGACCATGGGTTCGGCTATGGTGTTTGGCCGAATCCCATGGGGATTGTTTTTGGGACTTAGGGTTTTTAATGATGAACTTATGTGAATTTGGGTTAATGAATCAAAAGGTGGCTGATCTTGGACCCACATGATTAAAATGATCTAAGGATTAAAATGGGACCCAAAAACCAAATGGGTGAGGTTCGGCCATGTTGTATGGCCGAACCCCAATAAGGCATGTACTATGGACTTAGACATGGTTGGAACATTGGTTTGATTTATTGATGTGTAATAAGGTAACGGGATATCGCAAGCAGTGCGCGATCGGTGATCGATATTTGGACGGAAAAATCCAAGAACCCGGTATTAGACATTGGTAGGACTCCTACCTCATTGAAAACCATGGATTATGTGTATATGAATGTTTTACTTCAATTATTTTGGTATCAAATGGTATGTCTTCATGATGGGATTTTAATGCTATGGTTTGTATTATTATATGGCATATTGCACTTACATCTCATGCATGGCATGGGAGGGATGAAATGAAACCGGAGTCCATGCTCCGTCGGGGCGACCGATAAACAAACATGGGGATACCTTGATGTGCTTTATCCATCAAGAGGGATACTATGAGATTGTGATACCTTGATGAGGGTTTTCCATCAAGAGGGACATTATGTGACTGTGGTTGTAACCGGAGTCTAAGCTCTGTCGGGGCGATCGATAAACAAATGTGGGGATACCTTGATGTGCCTTTTCCATCAAGAGGGATATTATGTGATGATGATATGGATGATGGGTGTGGCTCATGGCATATGACACCCATGGCATGGCATTGATTGCATGGTTTTGATATACTTATATGTATGTGTTTTGTTTATACTAATCCATATGTTGACCCTACTCGAAGTACCTACTTGGCGGGTTGTCTAACTCCCTACTTCTATCTTAGACGATGAAGAAAGAAATGGAGGAAGTGAAGGACGTGATCGGAGCCAAGCGTAGGAGCTTGGAGGACCTAGATTGATTTATTTAAGTTTTATTCATGGTTATGTAATTTGAGTAACTTAACTCGTTGGACTGTAATAACTTAGACTATTGCTATGGTTTGGACTTTTATTTTGGACATTTTAAGTTGAGCTATTTATTAATTAAGCGATGTAATTCCTTGCTATCTAAAATTGGTAGGATAGACTCTATTAAAACTCCGCATTAAGTTTATATTCCACAAGCTTAACTTAGTACCTATGAACCGTTCTCGTGGACTTAGTTCCACGCACACGTAGGGTTGGCCAGTTAAGGGTCGGGCTTTGGAAGCTCGAACTTAGCTCACGTCATGACGTCCTGCTCTCTTGTCACTCTTTATTTCAAAAAAAAAAAAAAAATAGAATCTGATTTTCGGCATAGTGAAAAGGGGCGGGGCATTACAGCCCAAGGTTGGGTGAGTCTCATTAGTGGATGTAGGTTGCTTAACCGAACCACTATAAATCGTGTGTATTATCTTTTTGTGTGATTGCTTTTAATCTTGCACAATTTGAAATCACACACTTGATTAATTGTTTTTAAACACGCACTCCTTTAATTAAGTGAATTTTAACAAAACCCATAATTTGTGATTACCCTATTCACCCCCCCTCTAGGGTTAATCTGATTCTAAGCACTCAGGGAACTTTTAATTGGTACTAGAGCCTTGTGCTCATTGTAAAGACTTAACCGTCTGAGTGATCAAAGTGCTAGAATCATGTCTATGGGAGAATGTTATGCCATCTTTGAACCACCCTACTTCGATGGATCAAACTATGCTTCTTGGAAAGGAAAGATGAAAAGTTTCTTCATCTCCATCGATGAATCCGAATGAGATTCTATGTGTACTGGATGGACACACCCCGTGGTTGAGAAAATGGATACGATCTCTAGTTCAAAGAGTTTTGAGCCAAAGTCTTACTCTCAATGGACTAAGGATGAAAAGGCCTCTTGCACTGTTAACGGTAGAGCACTAAATGCCTTGAATTGTGCACTTTCACCAAATGAACACAAAAGGATAATGATGTGTAAGACCGTACAAGAGGCATGGGAAATTCTCGAGAAAACCCACGAAGGCACATCCGTTGTGAAAAGATCATAGCTCCAACTTTTGGAAGCCCAATTTGATGCCTTGAAAATGTGGGAAGAAGAAACCTTCATGGATTTCTACTTTAGAGTTATTGACATAGTCAACTCTATGTGGACTCTTGTTGAGAAGATTCCCGATGCTAAAGTGTGCACAAAAATCCTAAGAAATCTTGCCACGAGGTTTGACTCTAAAAGGTGACAATTGAGGAATATCGAAATTTTGCCCAAATGAAAATTGATGACTTGGTGGCATCATTGCAAACCTTTGAACTCAACCTTGAACCTCAAAAGGAAAAGTCAATTGCCTTGAAGTCCATCAAACTCTCATCAACTAAAGGAAAAGAACCAGAAATGGAAGAGGAGCGAAGTGAATAAATGACTATGATTGCTAAGAAATACTTTAAAAACTTTAAAAGCTTCAATAAAATGAGAAAATTTAGAAAGGGAGAATCTAGTGATAAAGCCCTTAAAAGACATGAACCTCTTGGTGAGGGAGAGAAGAAAAAAGAAAAACAAGGAACAAGAATGTTTCAATTGTGGAGGGAGATGATACTACTCTAATGTATGTCCTTCCGAAAAGCCCAAGAAGGATATGAATGCCACATATGAGGATACCCCGGAATCCGAAAGTGATTCGGAAGAGGAGACTCAAGTGAAGGAAGAAACTCATAAAGTCATTGTGGCCTCAATCTTACAAAATGAGGATGCTCCCACAATTGATACAATAATGAATATTGAAAGTAGTAGTGATGAAGATGATGATCTTCAATCCTCTTTTAATGCTTTGTACCTTGAGAGTGAGAAGTTGGCTAAGAAACTTGATAAGGCTAAAAGTGAAAATCAAAATTTATCAAGGCAACTTGAAAATACGAAAAATCAAAACACACACCTCACCACTCAACTAAAAGCCTCTAATGATGAAAACATTAAGTTAAAAGATAATGATAAGGCTCTTAAAAACGAAATGGATATACATTGTAAAGATGTAGAAAACCTATGGAAAATAAAAGATGATCTTGAAGTGGAAGTTAGGAAATGAACTCGTAAAATAACATAACTTAAATGACACAAAGAAAAGTTCCAAGATAAGTTTACCCAAGGTGAACAAAGACTAGAAAAACTCTTAGGTTTGGGTAAAAAGTTTGGCGATAGATCAGTTCTTGGTTCCTCATTTGAAACCAATGGATCTACAAGCCAAAGGGTGTTTGTTAAGAGTAGTGTGCCCAAGACCCCCAAGGGAAAATATTTTTATTGTCAGAAGGTTGGACATTACAAGATGGAGTGTAACCTTAGAAGGAAGCACATGAAAAACAAAACTCTTAACCACATCCCAAATGTTAAGGTTAAAAGAAACCCACCAAACTTTAATGGAAAATCTAACATGCATCCACCAAGGCCTAAACCCCCAAGGTATGTACCCTCAAGGAAGGTGGACCCAAGGCCAGACTACTTACTTAGACAATTAGACCATGTCTTGAAGGAGTTGATGCGACCTATGTCTGGCCACCCAAGGTATGCCCAAAGGAATGTGTATGAGAGACCAAACTAAACCATTTGGGTACCTAGGAGATAGACATGTAACACTCCGCCCTTTTTCACTCATCTGCTCTTGATATGGGATTAGTGAAAACCTCACCCGTCACCCGTAGCCTGTCAGTGATGTAGCCCGCCAGTGTGGTAGCCTATGCTCATCCATCACCCGCCCACAAGGATTGTTGGGTCTTTTGGCCTCACACCTCCCCATCAAGAAGACAAATTAGTATCACGTTCTTAATCAAATCTCACACATGGGATCTTTCCTGATAAGCCACTTATCACAATCAATAATCTAATACATAATGCCGCCCATAAACATACGCCACCATGAAAACGTCGTGCGGCCATCACACTCACACATAAGGCCCATGCACTACAATCCAACACGTGGAACCCAAATCCAACGGACACATCAATCGACATCTCAGTGATCAGATATATCCTCCACAAGTGGCTAACACATTGCACAATCTCATGTGGTGTACACCTCTCGATCATATCACAATTATTCATATCAACCTATGAGTATCAAACTCCTCCACACAGCACACATCTACCAATATAGAATTCTCATTCGCAAACCCGAGGAACATTCACAATCTCACCATTGGCCCACACAATCATCAAACGATAGACCTCTACACCTGTCAAATCAATCCTCAAGTCTCACCTATAGACATAATAACCCAAATACACATAGAAACCCATCTTATGTACACACAACTTCATAGGCCCAATCAATTATGTTGTGTGACCAAGAAAACTCATACATATACATTTTACTATCAAGGTATACATAGCATAGAGATAATTCACATGTGATGGGATCTCAATCAATTTGAAGGGTCCGGCCAGGTTCTTCGAGGCATACAAAACTTACATAATAATCTAGAACCGGTACTAGTCATTGGCCATGCTTGCGTCATTACCATAATATCCCAATCACATAATCATACGCGATATATCAAATAAATCATCATCACATCATAGCAATAATAACACATAACAGTATGCCTTTAAATTAAAAGTAAAGTATAAATAAAATCAAGATATAAAAATACTGATAACACCCAATACACTTAGGTCACTTACACATACCTAGATCCAAAAACATGATCCATGGGGTTCGGACATGTTGTCCTTCATTTCCACCATATTTACATCTTAGCCATTATTTCCTTCCATAGATAATCACCTAATTTATTTACCCATACTTAGGTCCATGAATGATTCATTAACATAACATAGTTCCATAATTAAATCCCTCCATTAATATTTCTCCATGGGGTTCGGCCATACAACATGGCCGAACCCATGGTCCATGGTTCTTCCTCATTTCCTCATTTTAAATTATCATTTACAACATTTAAACCCCATTTAAAATCACTAACACACTTCCATGATTTTCATCCTTTAAAACCCATTAACATCACCTACATACTTCCATGGGGTTCGGCCATGTTGGTTCATCTTTTCCTCTTAAAACTTTCACCTCTATGATTAGATCACTTGATGGGGTTCGGCCATACATCATGGCCGAACCTCATCCAATCCTTTCTTTGTCCTCTATGATTCATATACATAAAAATTTAGGATTTGGCCATGCAAGGCCCAAACCATGATCTTTGATCATTCTCCATCCCTTACCTTAACATGCATGAGGTCCCTTTGCATAACAATATTAGGGTTCGGCCATGCAAGGGCCGAACCATGTTCTTTGACCATTCCTCATGTTTTAGCCATGCATGTTGACATTACCCATATATACATAGTGTCCTTAGTCATATCCATTAATCATAGCCTATCTTACCCATTACGGTTTTGTCCATTTTCTACCTCATTTCTTGGATGGATTTTTAAATCCATGGCCCATAATATTTTGGCCAACTCTCCAATCCAAAATGGAATCCCATGGTTTCCTTAACCTCCTTTTAATTTATAAATCATATCAAGGAATACTTACCGATTCCGCAACTCCTCCGTTTTCTTTCGCTTTGTCTTGCTCCTCCGCTTTTCTCCTTCCTTAGTCTTTTCTTTCTTTCTCCTTGATCTTCGGTCAAAGTGTGTGTTGCTTGAGAGGGAGACCGTTTAAGATGAAAACCCCAAAGAGATGGTTCAACCTTGGTGAAGGTTTGAGAGAGGGAGCAGAGGAGAGAATGGAAAATCCCTTAGTCTTTTCCTTGTCTTGTGAGAGAGAGGTCGGCCAAGCTTGAGAGGGAGAGGAGTCAAGGTAGAAAACTTCTAAGTCTTTTTCTTTGTCTTAGAGGGGAGGGTCGGCCTTGAGAAAGAGAGAGAGTGAAAGAGTGAATGAGATGGAAAGAGCCCTTTCCATCTTGTCTAGGGTTTCCTTGAGCAAGACTCCACCCTCATCAATGTGGAGTCTTCCCCATGAGTCCTTTGACCAAACAAGGGAGTGCATGCCCTCCACATGGCACACACCGCCCTCTCCAACGGTTTTGGCTTGGTGGCTTCCTTTGGTAGCTAGTGGATTGCATGAGATGGAACCCCCATCTCTCCTTTGACCAACCATGAGCTTGCATGCCCTCCACCCAAGTTCTTTGTCTAGCCAAGAGCGTGCATACCCTCCACATGGCACACACCACCCTCATCCAACGGTTTTGGGCTAGTGGTTTCCATTGAGATGGAAACGACCCACCTCTCCTTTGACTCACTCCATCCTTTTATTTTTCATGTGGCTCACCCCCATTTGACTCACTCCATTTAAATGAAACTCAACTCCTAACTCAAGCATTGATATTATTTCCATTTAACTTAGGTGATTTAATTAAATAATTCAATTCCACTCACTACACTTAATCCTCTTTAATTCACCCATGAACTCACCCATGGTTGACCACGTCAACTATGGTGGCCGGCTCCACATCTGCATATACCACTCGTCGCCTCACTTGATGAGGTGGAGTTGGATCCCACTTGGCGATGCCACTTGGATAATTCCTCATACACTTGCCACCTCACTTGATGAGGTGGACCCTTTGCCTTTGATCTCAATTGGGTCCATGACCCAATTAAATCCATTCCTTACCCATTTACCCTAATCATCAGTCCATCTTGACCCATTGGGTCCCAATTGGGCATTTGACCCAATTGACCACTTTGACCCACTTAAATAGAATTGATCATATCCATGGTCAATTGGACCATACTTGGGCCATTACCCCAACTTTGATACATCTAACATCCATCTCATCAATGAATCTAAATTTTCAACAATTAAAATAAATAATAGCCAATATATTTATTGCATTAAAAACCCGGGCTATTACAATATTACCCTCTTTTGAAATTTTCGTCCTGAAAATCGAGCAAAGTAGGGTTTCAAACAACTTATACAAAAAGTTCAGGATGAGCTGCTCTCATTTCCGATTTGAGTTCCCAGGTGGCTTCCTCATTACCATGTAGATCACCAGTGTGTTGGACAGAGGCCGGTGAGCCTGCACTTATTGGACCCGAGCAAGTTGTAGAGACCACGGCGCAGATTAAGTTGATACGACAGCACCTACTTACACATTAGGTTGGCCAGTTAAGGGCCGCGCTTTGGAAGCTCGGACTTAGCTCGCGTCGTGATGTCTCGCTCTCTCTCACTCTTTTATTTAAAAAAAAAAAGACCCTGATTTTCGGTGAGTGGAAAAGGGCGGGGCGTTACAAGGCCACCATCTAATCATGTTTTGTCTTGGTTTATGATTCATTTTATATCTTAAACAAATTCAAATTGAACTCTAAAGGCAAGTGAGTTCAAATAGCCCAAGTGCTTTGACATGTGATATGAAATTGGTGACTAGAAGTTTAGACTATGTGTTTCCTGGCTATAGCATTAGTCTCTCTTGGAAAACCATACATACCATGGAAATATGGTTTCCAAGTGCAAAATCTCAGTTTCAATATGTTAAAAATGGTTATTTGTTTGCATGTTTGAATGTGTTATCTTCGTAGGTTGTTCTTGCATATAAAGATCAGTAGGTTATAGTCTCCACTAGTATTCCTCTGGTGATCACTTGACTCATGAACATTTTTCTTTTTCAGGATAAACTTAACATGGTTGTGTACAGATGTTTCCAAATATAAATCTCATAAAAATCTTTCTGGAAAAGTATGATACAAAGATTTTTATTCATGTCTTAATGCTAAAAAAGTGACTCATTTTACGTCAGATCGTCAAGACGCAGGTAATCTCTTTTAAAATAAAATTGGCAGTGTTTAAGCCCCAAGAAGTCTTAGTCCTCGTTTACTCTTCTCTAAAAAATGATTCTGCCTATTTTTGTCTAAGCAAGATAAGCGAAAATCAACAATTCTTTGGAGTTCAATGCATCTCAGTCTTTTGGACTTGCTCTACCTTTGACTAGTTTCAAATAAATCTACCTATTCGTGTTTATAGATCTATACTTTACTGATGTCACACAATGGACTCCTTGATTTATTATTGTTCCATTACAATTCCACGTCCACACTTGTGACAAATACCTAGCCTCTTAGCTTTCCTTTTTGCTGCCAGAGTGCTTCGACCACAAAGAGGTCTGGGTTGCTCCTCTTGGATTTCCATCTTCCTCACCCTCATAGCTAAGGAAATTATTTTCCTACACAAGTCTGGGGGAACTTGTGTTCTAGTCAGACACAATGCGAAGACAAAAACTCGACTGTCTACGTGCATGACTTCTATCCAGTTCTTTAATGTCTATTGATCACAAAGACAAAGAGGGATGATGGATGCTGGGTTTTTCTTTTAAGGGGTCTTAGTTTGAATTTACTTTCCTGAATTTTTTTTTAAATGGATGAAATGAATGAAATATGACCTTAGTACCCCCAAACTTAAATTGAACATTATCTTCAATGTTCCCTAATCTACACTGGCCATGTAACACCCCAGATTTTTCAATGCACAAATATATTGGATTTTGTCTATTTAAATTGTTAAATTGGTTGAATTTAAGATTTATGGATGGAATGGACTTTAGATGGGTAAGAATTGGATCAATAGTCCAGTTATGATCTAATGGATCAAGGATAGAATTCGATTTGGAAATAATTGGGTAAGTGTGATTAGATGGGTCAACTACCCAATTGGGACCCAATGGGTCATAGATGAGTTAATTATAAGTAAATGGGTAAGGTTAATTTAATTGGGCAATTACCCAATTAAGATCCAAAATCCACATCATCAAGTGATATGGCAAGGATGGGACCCACGTGCCACATGTCACCATATGCATGATCGGCTAGGTTATGGTTGACTTGGTCAACCATGAGTGAACTCAATGGAGTTCATGGAACGCCCTGCCCTTTTTCACTCGCCGAAACTCAGAGGCTATTTTTTTTAAAAAAAAGAGTGAAAGAGGGCGGGAACGTCACGATGTGAGCTAAGTCCGAGCTTCCAAGGCCCGACCCTTAACTGGTCAACTATCCGTGTGCGTGGACAAGTCCACTAAAACATTTCACACGCGATACTACGACTTGCGGAATACCCATTGCGGAAATAATATTGGATTACAACATTTACTTAGCAAGGAAGGCAATCAATATAAATTAAGTTAATCTAGATTAATCATCATTCGATCCATAGCAAATAGTCTAAGCTATTACATTCCTAAATACTAGCTACTCAAATTACATTGTCCATGAATAAACTTAAATAAAGTGAAACTAAATTATCCAAGCTCCTAAATTTGGTTCCGATCGCGTCCTTCATTCCGTCCATTTCCTGTGTCATCATCTAAGGTAGAAGTAGGGCGTTAGACAACGCGCCCAGTAGGTACTCCATGTAGGGTCAACACATGGGTTAGTATAAACAAAATCACATAGATATAAATAATATCAAAACCATGCAAGTCAATGCCATGCCATGAGTGTCATATGCCATGAGTCCCACCCATCATCCATAACACAATCACATAGTATCCTCTTGAGGAAAATCCTCATCAAGGTATCCCCACGAATTCCTTATCGGTCGCCCCGAACAGAGCGTGGACTCCGGTTACATTACAAACATAGTATCCTCTTGACGGAAAATCCTCATCAAGGTATCCCCACGAATGCCTTATCGGTAGCCCCGAACGGAGCATGAACTCCGGTTACATTACAAACTATAACACCTCGGACTTTCAAGCTATGGTTATATATATGGAAATTGTCCATTTAATGTGTAAATTAATGGAGATGGACCTCAGATGGGTAAAGAGTTGGGTCAATAAGTCAACTAAGACCCAATGGGTAAGATTTATTTAATTGGGTCAAGGTTGTCAATTGGGTCAAAAGTCCAATTGGGACCCAATGGATCATATATGAGCTACTTAGAAGTAAATGGGTAAGATACAAGACATGAGATCCACCTCATCAAGTGAGGTGGCATGTAAATGAAATGGCTAAGTGGGACCCTAAATACTATATGGTTCATAGTCGGCTAAGCCTGTAGCGCCCCGCTCCTTTTCACTCGTTTTCCGAAAATCAGAGTCTATTTTTTTTTAAAAAAAAAGTGATAGATAGCAAAATTATCTAAGTTATTACATGCCCGAAATCTAGCTACGGAAATTACAAGTCCCTGAGTAACATAAATAAAAATACTCCAATCACATATCTAAGCTCCAATGCTTGGCTCAGATCACGTTCATCGTCCCTTTCCTTTCCTGTATCATCCACTAGGGTAGACGTAGGGCTTTAGAACAACACACCCTGTAGGTATTCCATTAGGGTCTACCCATGGTTAGTACGAATCATAGATAATATCATAATGTCAAAAACCATATAAACCATGCCATGTCATGATGTCAAATGCAATGAGTCCCACCCATCACAAGTACATATAAGTACCCCCACATAGGTCTTTTGGACTCCCCGATGGAGTGTGGCCCCTTCAGTTTCTTCTTGATGGAAATGCACATTAAGGTATCCCACATAGGTTTTTCTGATGCCCCGACGGAGTGTGGCCCCTCCGGTTACATATCCTTCACCCCATGCCATGCATGAGATGCTAATAAAACACATGCTATTTTATCTTATAAACATAACATTAAAACTCACATTTGGATCATATCTTTTATGGAATAGATTCATCAAAATAAACCAGATAAACCATATTACATAAACCATGTTTTCAAAAAGGTTTTTACCAAAGACCACTAACGTGTCCTTGCTTCTTAAACCGGCAACCGCTCACGATCGCACACCGTTTATGAGGTCCCATCACCTTGTTACATATCAACAAGTCAACTAATGTTCCAACCATGTCTAAGTCCATAATATATGCCTTAGTGGGGTTCGGCCATACACTATGGCCGAACCTCACCCACTTAGTTTTTGGGGTTCCTTTTTAATCCATAGGTCATTTTAATCATGTGGGTCTAAGATCAGCCACCCTTTGATTCATTAACCCAAATACACATAATTTCATCATTTAAAAGTCCCTAAGTCCCAAAAACACTCCCCATGGGGTTCGGCCATACACCATGGTCTTTCATTTTTTACCATATTTACATTTTTGCCATTATTCCTTCCATGGTTAGTCACCTTCATTTATTCACTCATGTTTATGTCCCAAAACATAGATCCATACTTAACCCATAAAAATGGCTCATAAAATGGGTCATGGGGTTCGACCATACACCATGGCCGAACCCATGATGTTTTAGTTTTCATCCCCCCTTAAATCATTTACCATATTTAGACTCATAACAAAGTCCCTCCATGAGGGGGTTTCATAATGCACTTTGGTCCAATATTTTGCAACCCATAATCCCTTAGCATTTCCTCCATCATTTCATGGTCAAAATAGCTCAAGTCCAATTATTTGATTGCATTCTCATTTTAATTCAGCCCCATTTAATTAGGGTTGAACTCACTTGGTGATCAACCAAGTCAACCACGACCCATTGGGTCCCAATTGGGCATTTTGACCCAATTAAATCCGCCTTACCCATTTACTTTAAATTGAACCTTATACCATAACCGTTGGGTCCTAATTGGGCCAATGACCCAACACCTTACCCATCTATGGTTCATATCTGTTAATTCACAATTAAAATGGCAAATTCCGTAAATATTGATAACATGGAATTCTGAAGTGTTACAAAGCCATGGTTGATTTGGTCAACCATGGGTGAGTTCAATAGAGTTGAGTTAATGAATGAGCTCAAGTGGGATAAATAATACTTGAGTTGGAAAGTGAATTCACATGAGTTGAGAATTTATTAATGTGAGTTCAAGTGCTTGAGTTGGAAAATGAGTTCATTTAAGTTGAGTTGAATTAAAATGAGTGGAGTGGGAAGATGGAGGGTTTCCATCTCAAAGGAGGAAACCCAAAAGGCACAATCAAGGTGTACACATTGGAGCTGGGTGTTTCATCTCATTGGATGAAACTCCAAAATGATCATTATGAGGAGATGAAGGGTTTTTGGTTGTTACACAAGGTATACCCTTGCATACACGTTGGAACATGGAGGGTTTCCATCTCATGATGGAAACCCAAGGGTCATATGGTTGGAGTTTCATCTCATGGGATGAAACCCTCAAAGGAATTATCAATGAGGAGATGAAGAGCCATGGGAGTTACAAAAGGGCATCAACCAAGGGACACCATCCTTGGTTAAATTATATTGAACAAACAAAGAGGATCCTTTGCTTCATCTCACTCTCAAGCTCTCACAGAAGGCCGACCCTCTCTCATTGACAAAAGATAAAAGACTTAGAGTATTTTCTATCCCAAGATTCTCTCTCTCTCTCTCTCTCAAACCTACACTCTCTTGGCCGAACCCTCTCTTTGGGTTTTCATCTGAAGACCTCTCAAGCTCACTCTCAGCCAAGGATCAAGAAGGAAGGGAGAAGAGGCTAAGGAAGGAAAAGAGCGGAGGAGCAAGAAGGAGTGAAAGAAACCGGAGGAGTCACGGAATCGGTAAGTACTTGATAAGATTGCATAAATAAGAAAATATGGTCAAGGACAATGGCCGAAACCTAATCTTTATTATGGCTAAGGACTCTATGCATGAACCATGTATGAAATGGTGGATGATCAAAGATCATGGTTTGGCCCTTGCATGGCCAAACCCAAAATTGTATGTACAAGAACCATCAAAGGATCAATCATGGAGTTATGATATATTCTAAGGAAAATAATGAACCATAGGGTTCTGTAACACCCCAATTTCTCAATGATATGAATATTTACGAAAATGCCACTGGATTAGTAAATTTATTATATGTGATTGTAAATGAGAAAATAGTGGGGTCCATTATTCAGATTAAGACCCTCTGAACATATTATATGGATCAAATTTAAGTAAATGGGTAATGAACATCAAATTGGGTCAAAATGGTTAATTGGGTCAAAGGACCCAATTGGGACCCAATGGGTCATGGTGGACTTACTTGACCATTGGGTAAGCTCAATTTTATTATGGTTAAGCTGAATTGATTGGAAATGAAATGTATGATAAATGGGTAGGCTTGATACAAGTGTGTAAAACCACATTCAAAGGGCTAAACCATCCATAAATGGGTCATGGCGTCAAATTGGATCCATGGGCTAAATGGGGACCCAATGGGTCGAGTTGACCATGTTGACCACATTGACCGTGTGGACCTTCAAGTGTGCTTAGAAGGGTGAGTCAAATCAGCTTGAGTTGGGGCTGAAGTGAGTTGGATTTGAATTAAATGGTTGAGTTGACTCAAGTGCATCAAATGAATGGCATTTAATGAGGTGAGTTGAGCTAATGAGTTGGGTGAGTTAAATTGGAAATCAAAGGGGCCTTGAGTTCAAGTGAGTCAAAGGGGAGGGGACGAGTTGTTTTGATCTCGAACAACCCAAAACAAGTCCCACACGTTGGTGACCTTGTAATGGTAATCTCCATGCATGGGTTTAAATGGATTTAAATGAGATGGGATAAGGTTGCATGGGAGTGCCAAAGGATACCTTGGGAGTGCCAAGGGATGTCTTGATTGTGCCAAATGACTCCTTGGTTTAACCAAAAGTTATGAGGGTGAATGAGAGGTCTTATGGGCTGATTGGCAAGATGGAAACACACCCCATTTGACCGAATTACACATTGTGCAAAGAAAAGCTTAGAACTCCACTTTGGATGGCCGAACCCCATGAAATAATTTGGTTAGAATGATGGTTTTGAAGGCTAAAAACCATGCAAAACCATGGAGATTGGTACATGTTTTGATGAGGCAAAATAGTTGTTAAAAAGGTTTAAATCATGGATTTGAATGTCATGATTTGGCCATGGAATGGCCGAATGCATCAAGGGTTTAAACCTTGGGTAAAGGTGGTTTAAATGATAAAAGTAGATCATTGGATTCGGCCACTTTGGATGGCCGAACCCCATGAAGTTATTTGGGTATTTGGATGTTTTTTTGAAGGGTAAAAACCATGTAATACTATGGTGATTTTTACATGCTTTTAATGGGCATATGATGTAAGTTAAAAAGGTCCAAATCATAGGCATAGGGTTCAGCCACCTTGGATGGCCGAACCCCATGAAAGTATTTGATAATTTGGTATGGTTTTTGGAGAGATAAAAACCATACCAATGGTGGAGAGTTTTTAAGTGTTTTATTTGGAATGAAAAATTAATGTGTAGGCTCGGCTATGGAATGGCTGAACCCTATTGTTTCATGGCTAAGATGCAATGAATGAGTTATGTATAATTGTTGGGAGAATTACATCAAGAGAACCCCATGGGTCATTTTAGGGGTGTTTAGAATTAAAAACATGTGGAATTATAAATGGATGTATTCTTTGGATTAAGGAATCATATATGCTTATCCTTGGACTTAGTGATAAGTAAATAATCAGCCATTACATATGATGGAAAAAAGGGCAAAATCAGTATGGTGAGGTTCGGCCATGTAGTGTGGCCGAACCCCACTAATGATCATTTGGTGTACTTAGGGTTAATTCATAATGTAATTGGAGATGGTGAATGAAGGACCAAATCAAATGGTGAGGTTTGGCCAAGTAGTATGGCCGAACCCCACTAAGGTGGTTTGGTCATATGAGCTTTGACTATGAAGCAAAATTAAGCATCGGTTAGGCCAATGGCAAAACCGTAAATACAAGTCAAATGATAAATATGAAGGGATTGATCAAAGGACTTGAAAAGAGGGGTCCAAAACCAAAGTGATAAGGTTCGGCCAGGTTGTATGGCGGAACCCTACCAAGGTATGTTTGTAATAATATGAGATGTTTTAATGAGGATTAAATAAAAAGAGAAATCAAATTAAAGTGGGTGAGGTTCGGCCATGGGTATGGCCGACACCCACAAGATGGTTTATGGGATCTGAACTTGATTAAAAATCATGAAAAGAAAGTATTAACTTGCTGTTGTATAAACAAGGAAATGGAAGTTGAACGGAGTGCGAGTCGTGATCGGGTGAAGCTTAAAAAGGAACGAACACTTAAGCGAAGTTTCCGTAGGTTTCCTACCTACTTGTAACCACCGTTATATTTGGTTTTATCATGTTTTTATGAGATATGTTGTTATTGATATTATGTTTCAAATTGGTTTTGAATGATGAGATATATATTTACAAAGGACATATATATACATTGACATCTCATGCATGGCATGGGGTGATGATTGTGGAATAACTTAATGATGAGAGTCCTATCCAAAGGAAATGAGGAGTACTCTGGATTACCTGGACATGAGAGTTCTATACAGAGGAAATGTGGAGTACTCTGGCTTATCTTGACATGAGAGTTCTATTCAGAGGAAATGTGGAGTACTCTGGATTACCTTGACGTGAGAATCCCGTCAAGTGATAGCTATGTATACTTGTGATGGGTGGGACTCATTACATTTGCACTTACATACATAGCATTGATTTCAGATGTTTTGTTGATCATATACTATGATATATGCATATTTTATATACTAACCATGTGGTAGCCTTGAACGGAAAACCTACTGGGCGCGTTGATCTAACGCCCTATTTCTATCCTTAGAGGATAATGCAGGAAAAAGGAAAGGAAAAGGGAAGGTCGAGGACCGCGAGGAAAGCCAAGCTTAAGTGCTTGGGTGTTGGAATGGGTTTCTGTTTACTGTTGTTTGGATACATTTACATGGACATGTAATAGTTAGTAACTTTGCTATGGTTTGTTTACAGTTCTAATAACGGATATCTGATTGAAGTAGTTTTAATGGATGACTTGTACTTGCTATCTATTCAGTATAATTCCGCAATCAGTTAGTTCCGCAATTTGTCTAGTATTATTCCGCATGACTTGTTTAGTTCCGTGTGTGTATTGTTTATCATAGTTTAGTCCATGCACACATGGTTGGCCAGTTAAGGGTCGGACTTTGGAAGTTCGAACTTAACTCGCGTCGTGACATCGTCCGCCCTCTTCCGGTGTTATTATATTATTATTAGAAAAAAAATTAGACTCTAAATCTCGGAAAGGGCGGGGCGTTACAGGTTCAGTAATGTTGTATGGCCGAACCCCATGGAAAGGTATTAAGGATTTAAAGGGTTTAAATGGATGTATGTGTAACACCCCGATTTTTCAAAGATATCAATATTTACGAAAATGTCATTGGAACGGTGAATTAAAGAGATGTGATCGTAGATAAGAAAATGGTGGGGTCCATTGTTCAAATTAAGACCCAATGAACATATTATAAGGTTCAAATTAAAATAAATGGGTAATGCACATCTAATTGGGTCAAGATCGTTATTTGGGTCAAAGGACCCAATTGGGACCCAATGGGTCATGAGGGACTTATTTGACCATTGGGTGAGCCCAATTTTAATTGGGTTAGGCTGAATTGATTTGGAGTTAAATGAAGGATAAATGCGTAGGCTTGATGCAAATGTATAAACCACATTCAAATGGATAAACCACCCATAAATGGGTCATGGCGTCAAATTAGATCAATGAGCTAAATTGGGATCCAATGGGTCGAGTTGACCATGGTTGAACGTATGGACCACCAAGTGAACTCAAAAGGTGAGTCAAATCATGTTGAGTTGGGGCTGAAATGAGTTGGATTTGAATTAAATAATGGAGTTGACTCAAGTGCATTAAATGAATGGCATTAAATGTGGTGAGTTGAGCTAATGAGTTGGGTGAGTTAAATTGGAAACCAAAGGGACCTTGAATTCAAGTGAGTCAAATGGAGAGGTGAGGAGTTGCCTTGATCTCAAACACCACCAAAAACAAGTCCCACACGTTGGTGGCTTGGGAGTTATGTTCCGTGCATAGACTTTAATGTAATGGGATAAGAATCACATGGGGAATTTGGAGGGTTTCCATCTCATGATGGAAACCCAAAGCCCAACGTTGGGAGTGCCAAGGGATGCCTTGGTTTGTGTCAAAAGACTACTTGGTTAGACCAACATTTATGAGGGTAAATGAGAGGTTTGAGGGCTGGTATACAAAAGAGATGCAACACACCCTTTGGCCGAATTTGATCACAAAGAAACCTTAGAACTTCATCTCTCTCCCTCTCTCTCTCAAAACCTATCTCTTGGCCGAATCATCCTTTGGTGTTTTCACCATTGTTCAAGCTTTCAATCAGCTAAGGACTAAGGAAGCAAGAAAGAAGAAAACAAGGGTCAAAAGGAGAGAAGAAAAGCAAAGGAAATTGGTAAGTGTTTACATAAGAATTTAGTTAAATAAATTGGTAAAAGGGAGCATGATTTGGCCATACAATGGCCGAATCCATCAAGGGTTTAAACCTTGGATAAATGTTGTTTAAAAAGGATAAAAGTGGATCATAGGGTTCGGCCACTTTGGATGGCCGAACCCCATAAAAAGATTTGGTTAGGATGATGGTTTTTGAAAGCTAAAAATCATGCAATACTATGGAGACTTTTACATGTTTTAATTAGACACAAGATATATGTAAAAGGTGTTCAAATCATGGGTCATAGGGTTCGGCCACTTTAGATGGCCGAACCCCATGAAAGGATTTGATGATTTTGTATGGGTTTTGGAGAGATAAAAACCATACCAATAGTGGCCGAACCCCATGAAAGGATTTGATGATTTTGTATGGGTTTTGGAGAGATAAAAACCATACCAATATATGAGAGCTTTTAAGTGTTTTATTTGGAATAAAAAAATTGATGTTTTAGGTTGGCCTTTGGATGGCTAAACCATATCATAATTATGGTTAAAAGGTTGAATATGAACCATACACAAAGAATGGGAGGATTGACTCAAGAGAACCATAGGGTTCGGCCATGTGTATGGCCGAACCCCATGGACCCTTGAATGGGTATTTGGATTCAAGCATATGATTAGAAATTATTGTTGGTTTTGTAATGTTTTTAAAGAGTCTAAGTTATGACCATATGGCGAAGCATGATTAATGGATAAAAGAACCAAGGGTGATATATAGGCTTCGGCCATACCATAGAAAAAGTCATAGGTCATGTTTGGGGGTTTTGAAGGATAAAAATTATGGAATGATATGAATATCTTAAATGGATTTGTAATATGTTATTAGGTGGAAATAAAGAACCATAGGGTTCGGCCATATGTATGGCCGAACCCCATGGAGTGATGCTAATGGACTTAAGTATTTGTGGAGCCATAAAGATGATGAAAGATTAAGGGCTAGTTAAGTATGAAGGATTGAAATCAGACCCAATTTGGATTGGTTAGGTTCGGCCAAGTTGTATGGCCGAACTCCAGTAAGGTAGATTTTATGGATCTTGGTTATTAAGCAAGATTAAATATGGGTTAAGTCAAAACAATAAATACAAGTAATAATGTAAATATGGATGAAGAAGGATTAAAGGACTTGAAAGAGGGGTCAAACCAAAGTGGTATGGTTCGGCCATACTGTATGGCCGAACCCTACCAAAGTATATTATTTAGTATAAGATGTCTATGTAAGTTATATGGATGGTATTGATCAAATGAAAAAGAGGATCAAATCCAAAGTGGGTGAGGTTCGGCCATGGGGTATGGCCGAACCCCACAAGGTGGTTTTTGGGATTTAAACCTAATAAGAAATCAAAAGGTTATGTTATTAACTTGCTGTTATATAAACAAGGTAACGGGACTTGAACGGCGCACGAGTCGTGAACGGGTGACGCTTAAGAGGAACGGACACTTAAGTGAACTTTCTGTAGGTTTCCTACCTACTTATAACCACTTTTATATTTGGTTTTATCATGGTTTTAATGAGACATTTGTTATACTATTATTTATCATATTGGATTTGAATGATGAGATTTATTTACATGTTTCATATATTCATTGGCATCTCATGCATGGACATGGGATGATGATTACGGAAACTGGAGCTCGCACTCCGTCGGTATGCCTTTGACGCAACTGTGGGGCCTCCTTAGGCGAGAGGGTCGTGCCATGAGGAATGTCATGATGATAAGAGTCACATCAAGAAGAAATGAAAGAATACTGTGGTTTACCTTGACGATGAGAGTCTTGTCAAGTGATGGCTATGTATATGTGTGATGGGTGGGACTCATTACATTTGCATACATACATAGCATTGATTTATATGTTTTTGATGACCATATATTATGATATATGCATGTTTTATATACTAACCATGTGGTAGCCCTGATCAGAAAACCTACTGTGCGCGTTGATCTAACGCCCTATTTCTATCCTTAGAGGATGATGTAGGAAAAGGAAAGGGAAAGGAAAAGGTTGAGGATCACGAGGAAAGCTAAGCATAGATGCTTGGGTGTTGGAATGGATTTCCTATTTACTGTTGTTTGGACACATTTTTATGGACATGTAATAGTTTAGTAACTTTGCTATGTTTCGTGAATAGTTTGATGATGGATATTCGGTTTAAGTAGTTTATAATGGATGACTTATACTTGCTATCTACTCAGTATGATTCCGCAATCAGTTAGTTCCGCAATTAGTTTAGTATTATTCCGCATGACTTATTTAGTTTCCGTGTGTATTGTTTATCATGGTTTAGTCCGTGCACACATGGGTGGCTAGTTAAGGGTCGGACTTGGGCAGTCCGGATTTAGCTCGCGTCGTGATGCTCCCCGCTCTCTTCCGCCTGCTTATTTATAAAAAAAAAAAAAAATAGACTCTGATTTTTGGAAAGTTGGAAAAGGGTGGGGGTGTTACAGTATGTTGGTGAAGAACCTTAGACCATGGGTTCGGCCATCGAGTATGGCCGAACCCCATGAAGAATTATTGAATTATATACATGTATTTAGATCATGGAAATAAAGGGTAATGTTATTAATTTTTTTAGATGGTCTCAAATGTTATAATGATGAAGAACCTTGGACCATGTGTAACACTTCAGAATTCCATGTTATCAATATTTACGGAATTTTCCATTTTAATTGTGAATTAACGGATATGAATCTTAGATGGGTAAGGTGTTGGGTCAATGGCCCAATTAGGACCCAACGGTTATGGTATAAGGTTCAATTTAAAGTAAATGGGTAAGGGGCATTTAATTGGGTCAATGTTGCTATTTGGGTCAAAATGACCAATTGGGACCCAATGGGTCGTGGTTGACTTGGTTGACCACCAAGTGACTTCAAGCCTAATTAAATGGGGATGAATTAAAATGGGAATGCAATCAAGCGAGTGAGCCGATATTAAAGTGATGAGTTAGGTGAGTTGGATTGAGAGTTTCATCTCATGGATGAAACCTCCACTTGAATCATTAATGGAGAGGTGGGGAGTTTTGTTTATTTCAAATTCAAACAAAGGCACACGTTGGAGCCTTAGATTTCATCTCATGGATGAAACTCCCACATGGAGAGTTAGTGGAGGTGGACGGTTACATATTTCAAACAAAGGCACACGTTGGAGCCTTGGAGTTTCATTTCATGGATGAAACTCCCCCATGGAGAGTTAATGGAGGAGGACGGTTACACATTTAAACAAAGGCACATGTTGGAGCCTTGGAGTTTCATCTCATGGATGAAACTCCCACATGGAGAGTTAATGGAGGTGGACGGTTGCACATTTCAAACAAAGGCACACGTTGGAGCCTTGGAGTTTCATCTCATGGATGAAACTCCCACATGGAGAGTTAATGGAGGTGGATGGTTACACATTTCAAACAAAGGCACACGTTGGAGCATTAAGGGGAGAGGTTAAGGAAAATGGGAGTTACACCAAGGGCTTTACCAAAGCCATCATCCTTGGCCGACCACATCATTGGAACAAAACAAATTTGATATTCATCTCACTCTCTCCCTCTCTGTCTTGGCTGTTTCTATCCCTCAAACCCTCTCTTGGCCGATCACTCCTCAAGAACAAAGATATAGAGTTTCATCTCAAAGTTCTATCATTCTCACACAAGGCCGAACTCTCCCTCTCTCCCAAGTTTCACTCTCGGCCAAAGAAGTAAGAAGGAAGGAGGAAGAGGCTAAAGAAGGAAAGGATCGGAAGAACAAGTCGGAGCGAAGGAAAACCGGAGGAGCCGCGGAACCGGTAGGTATTTTGATAGATTTTTAATAAGTAATGAAACATGGTCCGGCCATTACATGAGATGGAACCACCACCTCTTCTTTGACCCACCATGGTCTTGCATGCCTCCACATGGCACATACCACCCTAAAAACGGTTTTGGGCTTGGTGGTTTCCATGACATGGAAAATCCTCTTTGACTCACTCCATCTTTTGATCTTTTATGTGACTCACCCCCATTTGACTCACTCCATTTAAATGCAACTCAATTCCCAACTTAATCATTTAAATTCATATCTAACTTAGGTGATTTAATTAAATAATTTAATTCTACTTACTTCACTTGATTCTCTTTAATTCATCCATGAGCTCAGCCATGGTTGACCAAGTCAACCATGGTGGCCGGCCCCACATGTGTCTTGGTCCATACGCCACCTCACTTGATGAGTTGGAGTTGGGTCCCACTTGGTCATGCCACTTGGATAATTCCACTCCTACACTTATCGATGAGATGGACCCCATGCCTTTGATCTTAATTTGGTCCATGACCCGATTAACTCTATTCCTTACCCATTTACCCTAATCATCAATCCATCTTGACCCATTGGGTCCCAATTGGGCATTTGACCCAATTGACCACATTGGCCGAATTAAATAAAATTAATCATATCCATGGTCAATTGGACCATACTTGGGCCATTGCCCCACGTTTGATCCATCTAACATTCATTCCATCTATGAATCTAAATCCATCCCTTACCCATTTACCCTAATCATCAATCCATCTTGACCCATTGGGTCCCAATTGGGCATTTGACCCAATTGATCACATTGGCCCAATTAAATAAAATTAATCATATCCATGGTCAATTGGACTATACTTGGGCCATTGCCCCAACTTTGATCCATCTAACATCCATCTCATCAATGAATCTTAATTTTCAACTATTAAAATAAATAATAGCCAATATATTTATTGTAACACCCTGGATTTTCAAGTTATATATATATATATATATATATATATATATATATATATGGAAATTATCCATTTAATTTGTGAATTAATGGAGATGGATCTTAGATGCGTAAGGTGTTGAGTCAATTGCCCAATTCAGACCCAACGGGTTATGGATAAGGTTCAATTGAAATAAATGGATAAGATTTATTTAATTGGGTCAAGGTTGTCAATTGGGTCAAAAGCCCAATTGGGACCCAATGGATCATATATGAGCTAGTTAGAAATAAATGGGTAAGATTTATTTAATTGGCTCAAAATTGTCAATTGGGTCAAAATACCCAATTGGGACCCAATGGGTCATAGTTGACTTAGTTGACCACCAAGTGAGTTCAAGCTTAATTAATTGGGGCTGAATTAAGTTGGAAATGGAATCAAGTAATTGAGTTGATTTTAGATGAGTTAAATGAGTTGAATTAAAGTGGTGAGTTGAGTTAAATGAGTTGAATGGAAGTTAATGGGACTTTGATCTCAAGTGAGTGGAGTGGGAAGGTGGAGAGGTGCATCCCACAAACACCAACTCAAGGTTACACGTTGAAAACATGGGAGTTTCATCTCATGAGATGAAACTCCAAATAGATCATTAATGAGGAGATGAAAGGTTTTTGAGGTTACTCAAGGCATACCCATAGCACACGTTGGAAACATGGAGGGTTCCATCTCAAGATGGAAACCCAAGGGTCAAACAGTGGGAGTGTTTCATCTCATAGATGAAACCTCCAAATGGAACATTAAGGAGGGAGGTGAAGACACATGGTGGTTACAAAGAGGTATCTGTAACGCCCGCCCCTTTTCACCGAAAATCAGAGTCTAATTTTTTTTTTAAAAAAGGAAAAGTGACAAAGGGCGCGAACGTCACGACGCGAGTTAAGTCCGAGCTTCTAAAACCCAGCCCTTAATTGGCCAACCCTACGTGTGCGTGGAATGAAGTCCACGGAGAATGGTTTACACGTAGAAGTAAGCATCGGGGAACATTTAAACCAATTGCAGAAAATTATAAAAGAGCATAACCTACAAATTCTTAGATAGCAGGGAAGTTACATTCATTCAATCACCAAACATCCTTAAAACCATAATGTCCAAAATATAGTAAGTAATCTCAATTATTACATTTCCGACAAATTAAACTACATCAAATACACATTTCTCAAAATAACTTAAATAAAATAATTAGTCAGCCTTCCAAAGCTCTTAAGCTTGGCTCTCGTCTCATCCTTCTGCTCTGGCATTTCCTGCGTCATCAGCTAGGGTAGAAGTAGGGCGTTAGACCACGCGCCCAATAGGACTCCGAGTAGGGCTAACACATGGATTAGTGATAACAAAGCAGATAGATAATACATAACGAAAATCCATAGAATGAATGTCATTTCATGGGTGTCTGTGGTATGAATCCCACCCATCATCCTTACTATCCCAATGCCATATCCCCCTTGACGGTAAGGCCTCGTCAAAGCGTAACCACAAATACAATACTCCCCTTGATGGAAGAATCATCATCAAGGCATAACAATAAATACAACATCCCCCCTTGACGGTAAGGCCTCGTCAAGGTACAATAATACATATGTGAAATGTCCACATGCTTGTTTATCGGTCGCCCCGACGGAGCATGGACTCCGGTTTCATTTCATCCTTCCCCTGTCATATGCCTCCCATGCCATGCATGAGATGTAGATGCCATTTGCCATGTAATATATGAAATTCAATAGTAATAAAACCCATCTTAAAACAATTACAAGATTACCAACTAAATCCAAGGGAAAATGTAACGACCCATCCCGCTACGGGCACGTTAAAACCGATCCAACCTCCTAAAAACAATCCAATACAATTTCGGGTATATATTTTTTTTTTATATGGGAGACGCCGCTTCCGCAACCCACACTAACCATAGGAATCCACCAGTAAACCAAAAACCGTAAGCATCAATCATGATTACAAATCATAGCATCGTCCCATTATTACATTCATCCAACTAAAAAAAAAATGTACGCATAATTCAAATACATCAGAAAGTCCTCAATTATAAGACGAGACCTTTACAAGTTACAAAACTGCAACTCTACGCCCAACGTCCAACTGAGGGTCCCGCCAACCCTCCCTCTATGAAGTACCTGTGAGGCAAGGGGGGTGAGCTCTACATGCCCAGTGAGGGTAACACATGCATCATAAGTCATCAAGCATACGCTGCACAATATCATATGGACACATCAATGTCTAGGGTGTCTACATGCATGACCATTCAAATGTGTGCCCTACTCCTAGCACATGGGCCCACGTCAACCGGGCCTCTAGGACATCCTCTAACCAACCCAACGTAACTCCCTCATGTGCCCAACCGCGACAGTCCATCCATCCACTGGTATGCAGACTGATCCTCAGTCAGATAGGGGTCACTAGTCCTCAACTAGGCCTATGACCCTCTCATGACAACCCGCACACATACCATGGTCAACCCAAGAGTCAGACTCACTAGAGTCCCAAACTGATCACTGCACGGGAGTAACCACCTCACCAGTCCTCAACGAACTGTCAACCGGACTCACCTATGGTCTCATCAACCAAGCACTAGGGTCTCGATATTCAAACCTATAACCTTGGACCCCATATGCTGGTCTCCACATGACTGGTGTATCCACCTCTCATAGAATTCTCTATGTCTTCTGCAGAGTGAGCCGGCCGAACTCACTCATTAGACACCCATAAATTCCTGGTGAGTTAACACCCACAACACAAGTCTCACGATGAACCCCAATATCATAACCGCGGGTAAACACACTACCACATTGCACCACAGGCTGTCCCCACCCTACAGGTGTCCTAACCTAGAACATCTCATCACATCGCAGGCTGTCCCCACCCTACAGGTGTTCCAGCCTGGAATATCTAACCACATCACATCGTACCATCCCTCGACCAATGAGCGGTCGAGCACATCCTCGACCTACTCGGTCATCCGGGGAATCACAAACCATACCAGCAGGAGCTGTCCCTCACCGCATCGTCCCTCGACCTAGGCGAGCGCCTTCTCAGCCTACTAGGTCATCTAGGGATCACAAACTATGCCAGCGGGAGCTGTCCCTCACTGTTCCATCCCTCGACCTAGGCGAGCACCTCCTCAGTCTACTCGATCATCTAGGGATCACAACTATGCCAGCGGGAGTTGTCCCTCACCGCTCTGTCCCTCGACCTAGGCGAGCACCTCCTCAGCCTACTCGGTCATCTAGGGATCACAACTATGCCAGCGGGAGCTGTCCCTCACCGCTCCGTCCCTCGACCTAGGCGAGCACCTCCTCAGCCTACTCGGTCATCTAGGGATCACAACTATGCCAGCGGGAGCTGTCCCTCACCGCTCCGTCCCTCGACCTAGGCGAGCACCTCCTCAGCCTACTCGGTCATCTAGGGATCACAACTATGCTAGCGGGAGCTGTCCCTCACCGCCTCGTCCCTCGACCTAGGCGAGCACCTCCTCAGCCTACTCGGTCATCTAGGGATCACAACTATGCCAGCGGAAACTGTCCCTCACCGCTCCGTCCCTCGACCTAGGCGAGCACCTCCTCAGCCTACTCGGTCATCTAGGAGTCACAACTATGCCAGCGGGAGCTGTCCCTCACCGCTCCGTCCCTCGACCTAGGCGAGCACCTCCTCAGCCTACTCGGTCATCTAGGGATCACCTCACCCGTCACACATTCGGGTATCAGAACTGCAAGGGGCTTCTAAGGTTACCTTGGGTGAACCAACATTCAGCCTGATGGCCTATCTAGGTTAACCTAGTTACTTCCCAGTTAGTCCCTAGCTGGGACTTCCAGACACCTTGTTATCTAAATCAGATCACGCCCCTCTCATAGGTACGTCCGGAAATACAAGATAGACCAACCATTTGATCCATGCAAGGGGGTTACGAATACCCATTTCCAATCACAAGGGAGTCTGAATCCCAACCACGCATCCACTGCGCGGTCCCACATAACATCCTCACCCTAACTACCCGACAAGCTAGGGGGAGTCTCTAGATCCTGATGTTGCTTAGTTCCCATGCCCCACCGGCATCTCACCTACGTTAGTTATATGTATGCACAATTACCTCTACGCCTACACATGCTATTAACATAGTTCGTCACATAATCACCAGGTGTATGCATCAGTATCTATCACTGGTTGGCATGTTAACATTCAAGCATGTTATAACGTCTAGCAGTCCAAACTAATTATCACATGATCGTATGATATATTATCAACACAATGCCTCACATCATAATCAGACATATACCACCACATATTGCATATATTCGCATGTTGGCATCTTAACACATTAACAATAAAAATAAACTCCAATCATGTCACCACACAATCGATCAATTATGACATCAAATAATCAACTTGTATATGCCTCTACGGGCATCGGGTACAAATACATCCGGATGGGGACCCGCCACATAATAGTATCAATAGTTCCCTTGCCGAGTGACTCGTAATACCGAGGGCCCCCATTCGCCGCATTTCGTACCTGCACATTTGATAGGGAAGTAAGATGCATAGATGCATGCTAAAAGTGGTGGTAAGTTCCCTCACCTGTGTGTGCCTCAAAATCCAAAGTGAGAGAGACGGTACGCTGGGGTGAAAGGAGCCCAATCTGTTGAAAAAGAGCAAGGTAGTAAGCAATCGGGCAAAAAGGGGTCAAACAAAACCTGGAGTGCCGACGGGCCCGACGGGCCCGAAAACTAGGAAACTTTGCCGGGCTGAACAGAACTGGGCCGAGCTGAACAGAACTGGGCCGGGCCTGAACTGGGCCAGACCCAAAACTGGGCCGAGTTGAACAGAACTGGGCCGGGCTTGAACTGGGTCAGACCCAAAGCTGGGCCGAACTGGGCCGAGCTTGAGGCGGGCTGGACCGGCCCTGGCAAACTGGGCCAAGTCAGGTCTGGGCCGAATCCGGCGAATCGGGCCGGATCGGGCAAACAGGGTTGGGCGATGGCTGAACCCGACTGAGTCAACTCGGCAACTCCGAGTGACTCAGCCGAAGGAGAAGGGGAATGAGGGAGATGAGGGAAAGGAAAGGGAAGAGGAAGGAAAGCAAAAGAGGGGAAAACGGAGAAGGGAAGTACCTCGGATCGGACGGCGGCGATCGGTGTCCGGCAAATCTGAAGAACCAGTGGCTGCTCGGGCCAAGGGGGAAAGATCCGATTCATCGGGGCCGGAGGAACTCGAACCAACGCCGAGGCGGAGGAGGGAAGTCGACAGCAGATTCACGGGAGAAGAAAGATCAGGGAGAAGAGAAAAGAGAGAAGAGGAGAGGGACGGGAGAGATGAAGAAGAAAGGGCCGAGAGGTGGAGAGAGGAAGAGGCATGGGGGGGCGGCGGCTAGGGTTAGAGATGAGGAGAGAGGGGAAGAGGAAGAGAGGAATGGGAGAGAGAGAAGCAGCTGCGGCGCACTGTAGCTATCTGCTACAGTGCCGCCGAGAAGGAGATCTTAAGGAAAGGGGATTAGGTTTAGGGTTTGGGTTTTTTTTTTTTTTTTTTTTTTACAAATCTTAAATTTTCCAAAAGAAAAAATTTAAATAAATAAATTAAACTGATAAAAAAATCAAACGTCAAATATCGAGGAAGATAACGTGATTTTCAAACTTTTTATATGATAAAATATTCAATGATTCAAAATTACCAAAATGCCCTTCGAGTATCCGAACTCAAAATCGGGCAAACCAGGACCCAACACGGGGTCCACACTGTCCGCACGGCTACCAAGACCCCAAAACTCCGAAATATCGGGTCGGGTCATTACAGAAAACATCCCACAATATTTAATCCAAAACCCATCATAAGCATTCACATAATTTCCAAAATAATTTAGAGTAAAACATCACATGATACATAATCCATAACATATCTTAAAGACAACCACATGATTTCCAAAATAGATTAAAGAAAACATCACCTAAATCCATGGCTTACAAAAGGGTAGGAATCCTACCGAATACCGACCAGCGTCCCTTTACGTTTTCCGTTCGATAAACCCAGTCGCCGATCGCGCACTGCCTGCGATGTCCAGTACCTTATTACACATTCATCATTAGTCCATGTTTTAACCATTTCTAAGCCCATATGAAAAAACCGGTCACTATTTAGGTTTTGTGGGTCCCATATCATCTATTAAACCTTTTACTCCCATAAGTCTTAAAATTCAGCCACCCTAGGCTTTATCAATCACTTATAAGGTTATTACATTAGCTCCCCTAAGTCCACGATCAATTTCCATGGAGTTCTTGAATTTGGCCACTAATTACGGTTTTGCCACTACCCCTTTTTTTCATGCTTAATCACTCATTTATCCATGCATGATTAAGTCCATAATTGATCATAAACTTAGATCCCCAACTTAGGTCCATTAATTACCCATTGACCCATGTCACAAAGCCATTAAAATTAACCATTTTATTAACCTACCCCTCATTCATTTAAACCCATACAAAATCCCACACTTAACCCTTTAGATGGGTAATGAATCACGGTTTCAAAATACCTCATTCATCAACTCTTCCCATGGGATTTAGCTCATACATTTAAACTACAATGAATCCATTACCCATTCATACTCTTTGGAGACCATGAACATCACTCATCCTCCAATTTAACCCACCAAAATGGATCACAATTGGGCCATGGGTTCGGCCATACACCATGGCCGAACCCATGGTGTCCTTTCCCCATTTTTCTTGGGTCCATTGTTACACATTTGGGTTTATCACAAATCCCTCCATGAAGGGTTTAATTCATACACTTAAAACCATCATCCTTAGCTACATTAGAGTCCATTACAAATATCAATGCTAAAACCATTTTCGGGTCCATCAACACCACCAACATTCCCATTTACTTTCCATTATTCACAACCCTTCATTCCACCATTTGATCACCATAGGGTTCGGCCATACACCATGGCCGAACCCATGGCTCAAGGTTCACTTCCTCCATGCATTTCAATGCCATAAACCCCTTTGCATTTTCATCATAAAACCATTTTACAACTTACTCCCATTCATTCATCTACAACCCTAATTTTCATTAGATAAAACCCTCATTGTCTTCCATCTTTTTGAAACCCTAATTATTTAAATCCAATACCAAATCACCCACCATGGGGTTCGGCCATACCACATGGCCGAACCCTATGGCCCATAATTTTCTTCCAATCATCCAATTCTATGCTTAATTTCATAAATTACCCAATGCACATAATCCAAGTATTTATTTCTTTTCCCTAACCCTGATTTTTCCACTTAGGGTTTTTGCCCACTTTTCCATTCATTCCATTTGATGGATTTAAAATCCATAGCACAAATTTACTTGACTACCATTAAATTCACAAAATAAAAATCAAATCTTAAACCCTAAAATCCAAAATTTCTTGTTTAAGAAATACTCACTATCCGACATCTCCTCCGATTTCCGCCGCTCCCGTCGGTCTCCGTAGCCTCCTCTCTCCTTCCTTTTAATCTTTGGTAGGTTAAGATTTTTGATCAAGGGTGGCAATCCCCAACCCTAGAATCAGCCAAGGTAAGTTTTGTGTGAGAGAGGGAGAGGGGAAAATTATGAGAGGGAAGATGATAACCCTTTACCTTAGAGTGATTTCTCTCAAAATTCCACTTCTTTCTTCTCTCCTTCTCTTCTCTTTTTCCTTAATTCTCTTTCTCTCCTTCACTTGGATGTAGGGGACGACCATGGGAGAATGAAAATGGAGAGAGTAGAATGAAAAGAGAATAAGAAATGGTAAAGAAAAAATGGACTTAACTTATTTTACCATTTATTACTCCACCAACCCTAAGATACTTTCTTAGATATTTTTAAATATCTCTTATTTGCTTTATGGTGGTGGTTATCTAAACCACCACCATGCCCAACGTGTTTAACATTTTGAGGTGGGGTAGCTTGGTCTCCATTTGACCAATCTAACCCCATTTAGCCACCAACTTATTAATTTAAGTATTTAATGAAGTTGGTAATTAACTTAGGTTAATTCATTTTTATTTAACCTAATTCCCATTATTCCACCCATGGTTGACCAAGTCAACCATGGTGGCCGGCCCCACCAATCATTGGCCCACACGCCACCTCACTTGATGAGGTGGAGGTGGGTCCCACTTGGCCACACCACCTTGGTTTAATTTTTAACTTAACTTAGGTGATTTAATTTCATTGAATACCCTCTAAATGGATCACCATTGGGCCCATGGCCCAATTACATTTCCATCTAGCCCATTTACCTTAGAGCTCAACTACTTTGACCCACCGGGTCCCAAATGTGTATGTGACCCAATTTGACCATTCTTGACCCATTTAACCCTCATTTCCCCTTTAAATGAATTTAAATCAACTCCATAGTCCATTGGGCCATACTTGGGCCTTTGTCCAAATTTTTGGCCCATTTACTCTTTACTTCACCAATTTTCCAATTTCCATCACTAAAATAACTTATATCCACATTTTTTTTATTAATTTAAAAATTCCGGGCCCTTACAATACAATCCTCTTTTAAAATTTTCGTCCCGAAAATTCGAGCGAAGTAGAGGTTCAAAACATCTCACACAAATAGTTCCGGATGAGCGGCTCTCATCTCTGATTCGAGTTCCCAAGTGGTCTCTTCATTGCCACGTCGTTCCCATACCACCTTGACGAACTGAATAGCGCAGTTCCGCAGTATCTTTTGTTCACTCCCGATCACTCTGATCGGTTTCTTCACATACATCACGTCGCTTTGTACATCGACGTCTGGTACGTTCAACACCTGTGAAGGGTCAGGGTTGTACCTCCTCAACATGGATACATGAAACACATCATGTAAAGAGGATAACTGCGGAGGGAGCGCCAACTAATAAGCTACCTCCCCCACCCTCTTTAGGATTGGAAACGGCCCCACCATCTAGGTGACAGTTTCCCCTTATTTCCGAATCTCATGTGTCCCTTCCGTGGTGAGACTTTCAAAAACACCAAGTCTCCCACCTCAAATTCGAGGAACCTTCTCCTCTTGTTGGCGTAACTCTTCTGACGGTTCTGTGCAGTGAGTAGATGTTGCCGTATCAATTTGACCTATGCTGTGGTCTCTGCAACCAATTCCGGTCCAATTAGCGCAGGCTCACCAGCTTCTGTCCAATACACTGGTGATCTACATGGCCTGCCGTATAAGGCCTCGAACGAAGCCATCTGGAGGCTTGCCTGGTAACTATTATTGTAAGAGAACTCCACCAATGGCAAATGATCCTCCCATCCACCCTTAAAATCCAGCATACATGCTCTCAGTATATCCTCCAATATCTGTATTGTCCTTTTCGACTGTCCATCAGTCTATGGGTGGAACGTTGTGCTGGTCAACACATCGGTCCCCATAGCCGATTGCACGCTCTACCATACTCTGCTATTGAATCGGCCATCTCTGTCGGACACAATAGTCCGGGGTACACCATGTAGTCCGATAATATTTCGGATGTACCGTCGACCCATATTGCATCGTTGCCCCTAGATGACCTTAGTAGCCCTATTACAAAGCTCATGGCTACATGCTCCCATTTCCACTCCGGCACTGGTAAGGGTTTGAGTAAACCCGGTGGCTTCCGATGTTCCGCCTTATCCTGCCAACAAGTTAGTGTAGCGAGTAACAAACTCTGCCTCTCTTAAGTCCATGCCACCATTAGTGCCTCTTAAGATCCTTGCACATCTTAGCGCTGTCCGGATGGGTAGAGAGCTTGGTTTGGTGTGCCTCAACCAACAACTCCCTTCCACAGCTCTTAGGTACCTCCGTCCTACCTCGGAACACAAGACCCTATCCCGGTCGTAACTCGAATTCCGATACTACCTCACATGTAGATATCTTGGTCCAAGTCTCCTCCATTTCTGGGTCTATTCGTTGTTCCCGTTCAATCGTGTCAAGTATCTCTTACTCACATCAACACCACTCATATCAACCTATGAGCTTCATTCTTGCAGAATTCACTTTGCCTCGTATTATCTCTTTTCCTCATGCATCCATTTGCGATTTTTATGTAGACTAACGTATTCTATTTCATTTTATCTGTTGCCAAAACATTTCTCATACGTACTCCTTCAATACGCTCTTTTGTCTACTCTCCGTGTGAGTTAGTCTGCCAATACAAGCCTATGCTCAAGTCCATTGTTGATTCCATTTTAACTAGGTTTCTAGCTTCACCCTCCTGGAATTCCATCGGCCAACTACAGAGTCAGGTGATCAGTCTCACTCGGCAGTCGCCCATAGCTTCCCATTCAAGTTTCAATAGACTCTTAACCTTTCCCTTAGGCCTATCTCTCAAAAGCAATCATACCTTTATTTGCATATAAGCCACTATGTGACTAACCCTTTTTGTTCATAACTCCTACAATACCAATACCCGACACCAATCCAAATCATATAGATACTAATTTCCTACCCTTCTGGATTATTCCACATATTTTCATAGATTCCATAAAAACAGTGATATATCTAAGCTTACTTAGATTATGTCAAATAGTGCCCATTCACCAATAAAATATTCACAAGTATTACCAATTTCACCAACCACCAAATTCCACCCTACATGCCTACGTTATCAATGGTTACCACATCATACGGTTCATATTCCTTCATTAGCAAGCCACGTAGAATTGAAATCACACAATCTTCGAATAACACAATTCATGTGTAACCAGATCTTTCACCTCCATTCACATCAAATAACAACTTGAGGTAACATAAGAAATAACACATTAATAAGATCTAGTGATTCAACCTAATTATGGTTAGGTTACCCTACCCATTTACAACATACACCTAGAGACTTTGAAATAACAATCCTACTCATCCAAAGCAAGTCATCCCAATACATTCAAAGACCATCCATGAATTCCTAAACTTTGGAATTTTCCATCAGCCCCACCTAGGTTTCCAACCAAACGCATTGGCATGTCACAACCTCTTCATGCATACTACATATTCACAACTCAAGGCACCTTATCAACTCATCATCATATACATAACCTATAACACATCCTTGTTTCCTCATTGACTATTCATTGCATAGAATCAATTATCAAAGCAATATCATATAAACTCATTGCAATGATTGATAATTCACAATTTAGTAACATCATAGAGAATCCTCATGCAATCACTAAATAAAATATTTTCATAAGTTCATGGTCCATCATTCATTCATGCTTTTTAAGGCCATAAACCCATTTCAAGGCCTATCATCACTCTTTCATAATCTCCACAACACATTGGGAGAATGCAATTGCACTATACATACAAGATTTTATTTTTTTATTTTTTTTCATACAATATATTAGTCTTTGCAAGCTAGACCCTTCACATTCTCCTCATAATATCATCTTCTCACGAGTTTCATGTGGCAAGTTAACCCATGCATTCCGGTCTCTTTCAAGTAGATTGTTTATCCAACATCTCTCAAATGGCATTTTGTTCACATGAGAACCTCTTATACCCCTTCACAAAGCGTTTACATCATCACCCATTATATGTCATAACATAAATCTCTTCACTTGGTCATGACAAATTATCAAACCATGGGTTATCACCAATATAAGAAAAACATTTCTAAAAGTCATTGTACCATCCCCCAAGTATACCCATACATCACATTAACAAATACTCCCCACCCTTTTTATTCACATTTACCTCACTCATAAGCATATGTAACATATACCCCACATCAAAAGTTCATGCCTCTTATCCTCATTTGATGCATGCAGTTCCTCATTGTACATTTTTTTTTTTTACATACTCTTTCCTCACTTAATTAGTATGATTATAACTATTAATCTTTCCACATTTCATCACCTCATACACTCAACAATAAGAATTCAACACATGTATATTCACATGCACTCACAATACAAGTATGCTTGTGCAATTTAATATCACACTTATTTTCTTCATTTAAAACCCCAAAATCATTAACTATCTTCCAATATAAGGACAGTTAGTCCTCTCTTTCCCGTGTCCATGTAGTCCACAAATCGGGTATACCACTTAAAGAGGGTAGGGGCAATATGTGCAGTTGTGCCCAACCTGGTTACACAACTCGCACATATAACTGGGTTCCAATTCCCCTACCGACTATCTTATCATCAGAAAGTCTTCCACATTCTCTTCAGAAAGAGATGCTAAATTCTCTTTATCTTCCTCGGGAGGTCCCTCCTGAAAGTCCAGGCTAACTGCTATGCTAGAAGCAAACACCAAATCTATGAAACAGTTAGGGTTTCCCTTATCCCATAATTCCGTACACTCCCCTTCATTTGACACACTTTTATTCATAGAATACAATTAGAACCCAAAAATCATCAACTGCAATTTCCAATAAAACCAATCTCGGTTTTGGGGAATTTCTTATGTATATCACAATATATTTTGTTTGGGGAAAGTTGCCAAATAATCACACTTGTTTTTCCTTTGTTTCTGGGGGGGGAATCTCTAAATTCCTATTGTCTGTTGTTCAAATTGGGAATACCAGGGAAGTACATCCTACTTTGCTATGACTGATAAATCTAGTACTGTTTCATCAATTTGGAGGAAAAAAAACTAGATGTTTTCTCATTTCTGGGGAAGTAAACCCTATCTTGCTATGTTTCAATAAATCTCTCCTAGAATGAATCTTTCTTCCCTTGCTATCATTCCTTTCCGTCAATTGTTGTTCTCAGATTAAACACTTCAGTTTGAGTCAATCGAAGTAAATTAACCCGGCCCCCGTGCAGCGGACTCCGAAGAGTCGGTCGGTTGGGATTCTTAGCCGTCAGTGAGACATGCAACCGTCTTAATCTTACTTCGAGAAATTCATTCTTCCGAATTCGCTCTGATACCAACTGTAACGCCCGCCCCTTTTCACCAAAAATCAGAGTCTAATTTTTTTTTAAAAAAAGGAAAAGTGACAAAGGGCACGAACGTCACGATGCGAGTTAAGTCGGAGCTTCTAAAACCCGGCCCTTAACTGGCCAACCCTACGTGTGCGTGGAATGAAGTCCACGGAGAATGGTTTACACGTAGAAGTAAGCATCGGGGAACATTTAAACCAATTACGGAAAATTATAAAAGAGCCTAACCTACAAATTCTTAGATAGCAGGGAAGTTACATTCATTCAATCGCCAAACATCCTTAAAACCATAATGTCCAAAATATAGTAAGTAATCTCAATTATTACATTTCCGACAAATTAAACTACATCAAATACACATTTCTCAAAATAACTTAAATAAAATAATTAGTCCGCCTTCCAAAGCTCTTAAGCTTGGCTCCCGTCTCGTCCTTCTGCTCTGGTATTTCCTGCGTCATCAGCTAGGGTAGAAGTAGGGCGTTAGACCACGCGCCCAGTAGGACTCCGAGTAGGGCTAACACATGGATTAGTGATAACAAAGCAGATAGATAATACATAACGAAAAGCCATAGAATGAATGTCATGCCATGGGTGTCTGTGTTATGAATCCCACCCATCATCCTTACTATCCCGATGCCATATCCCCCTTGACGGTAAGGCCTCGTCAAGGCGTAACCACAAATACAATACTCCCCTTGATGGAAGAATCATCATCAAGGTATAACAATAAATACAACATCCCCCTTGACGGTAAGGCCTCGTCAAGGTACAATAATACATATGTGAAATGTCCCCATGCTTGTTTATCGGTCACCCCGACGGAGCATGGACTCCGGTTTCATTTCATCCTTCCCCTGTCATATGCCTCCCATGCCATGCATGAGATGTAGATGCCATTTACCATGTAATATATGAAATTCAATAGTAATAAAACCCATCTTAAAACAATTACAAGATTACCAACTAAATCCAAGGGAAAACATCCCACAATATTTAATCCAAAACCCATCATAAGCATTCACATAATTTCCAAAATAATTTAGAGTAAAACATCACATGATACATAATCCATAACATATCTTAAAGACAACCACATGATTTCCAAAATAGATTAAAGAAAACATCACCCAAATCCATGGCTTACAAAAAGGTAGGAATCCTACCGAATACTGACCCGCGTCCCTTTACGTTTTCCGTTCGATAAACCCAGTCGCCGATCGCGCACTGCCTGCGATGTCCAGTACCTTATTACACATTCATCATTAGTCCATGTTTTAACCATTTCTAAGCCCATATGAAAAAACCGGTCACTATTTAGGTTTTGTGGGTCCCATATCATCTATTAAACCTTTTACTCCCATAAGTCTTAAAATTCAGCCACCCTAGGCTTTATCAATCACTTATAAGGTTATTACATTAGCTCCCCTAAGTCCACGATCAATTTCCATGGAATTCTTGAATTTGGCCACTAATTACGGTTTTGCCACTACCCCTTTTTTTCATGCTTAATCACTCATTTATCCATGCATGATTAAGTCCATAATTGATCATAAACTTAGATCCCCAGCTTAGGTCCATTAATTACCCATTGACCCATGTCACAAAGCCATTAAAATTAACCATTTTATTAACCTACCCCTCATTCATTTAAACCCATACAAAATCCCACACTTAACCCTTTAGATGGGTAATGAATCATGGTTTCAAAATACCTCATTCATCAACTCTTCCCATGGGATTTAGCTCATACATTTAAACTACAATGAATCCATTACCCATTCATACTCTTTGGAGACCATGAACATCACTCATCCTCCAATTTAACCCACCAAAATGGATCACAATTGGGCCATGGGTTCGGCCATACACCACGGCCGAACCCATGGTGTCCTTTCCCCATTTTTCCTGGGTCCATTGTTACACATTTGGGTTTATCACAAATCCCTCCATGAAGGGTTTAATTCATACACTTAAAACCATCATCCTTAGCTACATTAGAGTCCATTACAAATATCAATGCTAAAACCATTTTCGGGTCCATCAACACCACCAACATTCCCATTTACTTTCCATTATTCACAACCCTTCATTCCACCATTTGATCACCATAGGGTTCGGCCATACACCATGGCCGAACCCATGGCTCAAGGTTCACTTCCTCCATGCATTTCAATGCCATAAACCCCTTTGCATTTTCATCATAAAACCATTTTACAACTTACTCCCATTCATTCATCTACAACCCTAATTTTCATTAGATAAAACCCTCATTGTCTTCCATCTTTTTGAAACCCTAATTATTTAAATCCAATACCAAATCACCCACCATGGGGTTCGGCCATACCACATGGCCGAACCCTATGGCCCATAATTTTCTTCCAATCATCCAATTCTATGCTTAATTTCATAAATTACCCAATGCACATAATCCAAGTATTTATTTCTTTTCCCTAACCCTGATTTTTCCACTTAGGGTTTTTGCCCACTTTTCCATTCATTCCATTTGATGGATTTAAAATCCATAGCACAAATTTACTTGACTACCATTAAATTCACAAAATAAAAATCAAATCTTAAACCCTAAAATCCAAAATTTCTTGTTTAAGAAATACTCACTATCCGACAGTCTCCTCCGATTTCCGCCGCTCCCGTCGGTCTCCGTAGCCTCCTCTCTCCTTCCTTTTAATCTTTGGTAGGTTAAGATTTTTGATCAAGGGTGGCAATCCCCAACCCTAGAATCAGCCAAGGTAAGTTTTGTGTGAGAGAGGGAGAGGGGAAAATTATGAGAGGGAAGATGATAACCCTTTACCTTAGAGTGATTTCTCTCAAAATTCCACTTCTTTCTTCTCTCCTTCTCTTCTCTTTTTCCTTAATTCTCTTTCTCTCCTTCACTTGGATGTAGGGGACGACCATGGGAGAATGAAAATGGAGAGAGTAGAATGAAAAGAGAATAAGAAATGGTAAAGAAAAAATGGACTTAACTTACTTTTTACCATTTATTACTCCACCAACCCTAAGATACTTTCTTAGATATTTTTAAATATCTCTTATTTGCTTTATGGTGGTGGTTATCTAAACCACCACCATGCCCAACGTGTTTACATTTTGAGGTGGGGTAGCTTGGTCTCCATTTGACCAATCTAACCCCATTTAGCCACCAACTTATTAATTTAAGTATTTAATGAAGTTGGTAATTAACTTAGGTTAATTCATTTTTATTTAACCTAATTCCCATTATTCCACCCATGGTTGACCAAGTCAACCATGGTGGCCGGCCCCACCAATCATTGGCCCACACGCCACCTCACTTGATGAGGTGGAGGTGGGTCCCACTTGGCCACACCACCTTGGTTTAATTTTTAACTTAACTTAGGTGATTTAATTTCATTGAATACCCTCTAAATGGATCACCATTGGGCCCATGGCCCAATTACATTTCCATCTAGCCCATTTACCTTAGAGCTCAACTACTTTGACCCACCGGGTCCCAAATGTGTATGTGACCCAATTTGACCATTCTTGACCCATTTAACCCTCATTGCCCCTTTAAATGAATTTAAATCAACTCCATAGTCCATTGGGCCATACTTGGGCCTTTGTCCAAATTTTTGGCCCATTTACTCTTTACTTCACCAATTTTCCAATTTCCATCACTAAAATAACTTATATCCACATTTTTTTATTAATTTAAAAATTCCAGGGCCCTTACAGTATCACCAAAGGACACCACCCTTGGCCGACCCCCATTGATCAAGATAAGGAAGTTGGTGTAACGCCCCATCCTCTCCGAGAAATCAGAGTCTAATTTTTTTAAAAAATAATAATAAAATAACATCAGAAGAGAGCGGGCGGCGTCACGACGCGAGTTAAGTTCGGACTACCCAAGTCCGACTCTTAACTGGCCACCCATGTGTGCGTGGACTAAACCCACGATACAAACCACACATGGAACTAAACAGTGACTTGCGGAATAAACTAGATTAACTGCAGGAATTAGATTGAAAAGATAGCAAGTACCAGTCTCAATTAATAAATAACATAAACCAACCATCCATTGTTAATATCCTAATCAAACCATAGCAAGGTATCAACTTATTACATGCCCATAAAATATAACACAAAAGACAATAATAAAGAAATCCCAATCAACAATCAAGCGTTTAGGCTTGGCTCCCCTCCTGGTCATCGACCTTCTTTTTCCCTTTCCTTGTACTTGCATTCTCCTCTGAGGATAGAATTAAGGCGTTAGATCAACGCGCCTAGTAGGTTCCCAATCAGGGCTACCACATGGTTAGCATGTAAAACATGCATATATCAAATATATTATTATCAAAAACAGATAAATCAATGCTATGAAATATGCACATGTAATAAGTCTCTCCCAACATGTATATACATAGCCATCATTTGACATAACTCACATCGTCAAGGTAAATCACAATAACTTTTCTCCTGGCGGGACCTGCATCTCCTAAGGAGCCCAATGTATTATCATCATCATCATACTTCTCCTGGCGGGACCTGCATTGCCTAAGGAGGTTTCACAGTTGCATCACAGTATATCACCGGAGTGTGGGCTCCGGGTTCCACAATCATCATCCCATGCCATGCATGAGATGTCAATGCATTGTATGTCTTTTGTAAACACATAATTCATCATTCGAAACCACATTTAAAACATAAATCAATTACAACATATCTCATAAAAACATATTAAAACCAAATCATAATTGTGGTTACAAGTAGGTAGGAAACCTACTAAGATTCACTTCAGTGTTCGATCTTCCTTAATCGTCACCCGTTCACAACTCGTACGCCGTTCTCGTAAGTCTCGATACCTTATTTTCATAGCAGTAAATCAAACATTCATTATGTAATTCCAACTTGGTCTAAGTCCCAAAAATGCACTATGTGGGGTTCGGCCATACCCCATGGCCGAACCTCACCTATTTACAATTTTGCCACTCTTTCACATAATTACAACCATAGATTTAAACCATACCTCCAAATAAACCTTGGTAGGGTTCGGCCATACTACATGGCCGAACCATACCACCTTGAGTTTTGACTCATAAGTCCATTCTTTTGATCATTTCATCTTTGAACTTTTCATCCATATTTACCATTATGCCATTGAGACTAACATTTTCCTTAAACATCAATAACCAAAACTAAACCGTCTTGGTGGGGTTCGGCCATACACATGGCCGAACCTCTCATCTTTATTTGATCCTTTAAATCATTCATTCACACATCCTTAGTTACATAATTAGCTACACATTAAGGCCACAAATGACCCTTAGTGGGGTTCGGCCGTACACATGGCCGAACCTCACCAATCTGATTTTTGTCCCCACTTTCCATCTTATATCATGGTTGATCAACTTAGAATTAAATCATAACTAAGCCTAAGTAATTCTTAGATCAAAAGCATAAAACAAATCCTAGTTTCCAATAGGATTTAATCCAAACATACCATCCAAAAACAGTCCATGGGGTTTGGCCATACACATGGCCGAACCCAATGGTTCTCTTGATTCAATAAGTCCATGATTTATCCCTGATTTAAATCAGTAACTTAACCATAACATTACCATGGTTCAGCCATATATTGGCCGAAAAAAATCAACAAATAATCTTCATGTAAATCACATAAAAACCCCATGGTAATGTATGGTTTTTATCTCTCAAAACCATCACCATTAACCATAAAATTATCACACCATTTCATGGGGTTCAGCCATGCTCATTGGCTGAACCCTATGGCCTTTGGTTTGAACCTCTTAAACATTCATCTTATGTCTAATCTAATCATCCAAAACAGTAAATTATTTGCATGGTTTTAACTTACAAAAAACATGAAAATTCCAACATCATTCATGGGGTTCGGCCATCTTGGATGAACCCTTTCATCATTTAATACCCAAGGTTTTAGACCCATGATACATTTAGCCATTCATGATATCCGAATCCATGTTTTAAAACCTTTTTTAAAACATGCATTTTAAGTCTAACAAAAACATCTAAAAACAGTCCCACAATTTCATGGTTTCATGTTTCAAAGACCATCAAAACCAACCAATTATTTCCATGGGGTTCGGCCCTCCAAGGTGGCCGAACCCAATGATCCCTTTTATAATTTTTAAACCTCAATTACCCAAGATTTAAACCTTGATGCATTCGGCCATACCCATGGCCCAAAACATGTTCCATTTGTTCCATCTTATTAAACAAAATACCCATGGAAATACTTACCAAATTCCAAGCTTTTCTTCTTACCTTTGCTCTTTACTTCTATCTTTCTTAGCCTCCCTTCCTTTGCTGGTTTATGCTTGATCAATTTGTGCAAACACCACTGCTGGTTCAGCCAAGAGAAAGAGTTTGGAGAGAGGGAGAAAGATGGGGATCCTTAAGATTTTCTATGTGAAAATCGGCCAAAAGAGATGGTCAATCTCTTTTGTAATTCAGCCACTTAATCCATTCATTTCCTCATAAACTCTTGCTCATTTCAACGAGACACCTGCTGCCAGCCAAAGCACCCATTGGCACTAACCAATGTAACCATTCAGCTCCCCATGTAACTCATCCAATTCTCATCCATTTACATTAAAAACTTAGCATGGAAATCACCATAACAAGTCCCCAACGTGTGGGACTTGTTTTGGTTTGTTTGAGACCAAAACAACTCCTCATATTCCACTTAACTCACTGAATTTACAAACCCTTTGATTTCCATTTTGACTCACCTAACTCAATGGCTTAACTCACCACATTAAATACCATACATTAATTACACTTGAGTCAACTCATTTCGTAATTCAAAACCAACTCAATTCAGTCCCACTCAACCTGATTTGACTCACCATTGAGCTCATTTGAGGGCCCATACGGTCAACCGTGGTCAAACTTGGTCAACCCGACCCATTGGGTCCCCATTTTGCTCCTTGACCCGTTTTGACAACATGACCCATTTATGGGCTGTTTTAGCCATTTGCATTTGGTTTTCACATGTGCATCAAGCCTACCCATATTTGCTCCACTTGATTTCCAATCAATTCAGCTTAACCCCAATAAATTTGGGCTCACCCAATGGTCTAATAAGTCCATTTGACCGATTGGGTCCAATTGGGTCCTTTGACCCAATTAACCATATTGACCCAAATTGATGTACATTACCTATCCAATCAAATTTGACATTTACAAAGTGCTCATAGGGTCTTAATTTGAGCAATGGGCCCCACCATTTTCTCATTAACATCATAATTAATAAATTCACCAATCCAAGGGCATTTTCGTAATTATCCATCTTATTGAGAAATTGGGGTGTTGTAGTTGGAGGGTTTTGATGTTACACAACACATAACCATGCATACACGTTGGAACATGGAAGCCCAAGGGGCATATGGTTGGGAGTTTCATCTCATGGGATGAAACCCCCAAAGTAAGTATCAATGGGGAGGTGAAGAGTCATGGGAGTTACAAAAGGGGTATCAACCAAAGGATACAACCCTTGGCTGAACTACATTGGGCAGCAAAGAGAATTATTTACTTTATCTCACTCTCTCCCTCTCTCACTCAAGGCCGACCACTCTTAAGACAAAGGACTTGGAGTATTTTCTATCCCAAGCTTCTCTCTCTCTCTCTCTCAAACCTACACCTCTTGGCTGAACCACTCCTAGAGTTTATCAAGCTCACTCTCGGCCAAGGATGAAGGAGGAAGAAGAGGCTAAGGAGGGAGAATATTGGAGGAACAAGAAGGAGTGAAAGAAACCAGAGGAGTCGCAGAATTGGTAAGTACATGATAAGATTTTATAAGCATGGAAAAGATGGTCAAGGAACATGGTTTGGCCATTGCATGGCCAAACCCTAATTTTTATGTATAAAAACCATTAAGGACAAAGGAAGGGCTGGATGAGGTTCGGCCGTGATGAATGGCCAAACCCCATCAAGGAATATAAACATGATTATATGATTTCTAAGAGGAAGTGATGAACCATAGGGTTCGGCCATGTTGTATGGCCGAACCCCATGGAAATGTGTTAGTAATTGTTATGGGTTTTGAAGGATGAAAACTATGGAAGTTGGTTAATGATCTTAATAGGTTTTAAAGGATGAAAATCATGGAAGGTTGTTAGTGATTTAAAAGGTTTAAAAGGAGAGAAATAATGGAAGAATGTTGTTAATATTTAAATGGTCTCAGGTATTGAAATTGGTGAAGAACCATGGACCATGGGTTCCGTCATGGTGTATACCGAACCCCATGGAGAGATATTGATGAACTTGGACATTTGGACCATGAAAATAGTGGAGGAATGTTAATGGTGGTAATGGGTCTAAATGATGTAAAGGGTGGAGAATCATGGAGCATGGGTTCGGCCATGGTGTATGGCCAAACCCCATGGAGAAATATTGAATTGGTGACATGTATTTAGATCATGGAAGTAAGGAGGAATGTTATTGATTTTTAAATGGTCTCAATTGTTATAATGATGAAGAACCTTGGACCATGGGTTCGGCCATGGTGTATGGCCGAACCCTATGGAAGAAATATTGATGGATTTTGGGGTTTTAAATGAAGGATTTTTCATGGACTTAAATATTGTAATTGATTTTAAATATGGTTAAGGACGATCCAAAAGGATGAATCTAAATGTATGTTTAAACCCCCATGGAGGGACTTGATTTATGGACCTAATGTAGTAAAGGATGTAAAGAGAAGATGGAAATGAGACATCATGAGTTCGGCCATGGTGTATGGCCGAACCCCATGGACAATTTTAATGGGTCATGTGGAGACTTATACTTGATTAAATGAATGAAAGAATAAACTAAGAAATGGAGGATTCATTTGTGGATCTATGTTTGGTTATGGATCAGGTATAGATCTAAGTATGGATAAGTAAATTAGGTGATTACCTATGGAAGGAAAGACTGGCTACATGGTGAAATTTGAGGACCATGGGTTCGGCCATTGATTGAATCCCATGGATCATGTTTTTGGTTCTAGACATGCATAATTGGGCTAAGTGAATGATTGAATCATCAAAAATGTTTTATGGATTCAGGGCTTCCATTAATGTAAAACTAAAGGAATGATTTTGGGGCTTAAGTCATGCATATATAAGCTAAGTGGGTATCCATGGAAAGATTAATGGCATAGAGGTAAAAATGGGTGAAAATGATGGACCATGGTTTCGGCCATGGTGTATGGCCGAACCCCATGGGGAATGTCTTTGTGGACTTAGGGTTTTATGAATGTTAGATGATTAACTTATGTGTGTTGGAATAATGAATCAAAGATGGCATGACCTTGGACCCAAAACCAAGTAAGTGAGGTTCGGCCATGTTATATGGCCGAACCCCACTAAGGTGTGTTTATGGACTTAGACATGAATGGAAATCAAAATGGAACATGGGTTTGATTGATTGAAATGTAATAAGGTAACGGGACCACACAAGCGTTGTACGATTGGTGATAGGTTTTTCGGACAAAAACGCAAGGACGCGTTAGTTGATCATTGGTAGGATTCTACCTCATTGATACCATGGGATATATATGATGGTTTTAATTCATATTTTGATGAGTTATTTTGTATCAAATGTTATGTTTCAAATATGGATTTTAATGCTATGGTTTGTATTATTTCATAGCATGTTGGCATTTGCATCTCATGCATGGTATGGGAGGGATGATATATAATTGGAGACCACACTCCGTCGGGGTGTCCGTAAGGCTACTTTGGGGGTATCTTGGTGTGCATTATCCACCAAGAGGTAACCGGAGACCCACGCTCCGTCGGGGCATTCGTAAGTCGTGAGGGGTACCTTGGTGTGCATTATTCCATTAGGAGGTAACCGGAGGCCACACTCCGTTGGGGCGTCCGTAAGACAACTGTGGGGATACTTTGATGAGGAGTTTTCCATCAAGAGGATACTATGTTTGTGATACCATCAAGAGGATGTTTTGTCATTGTGTTATGGCTGATGGGTGGGACTCATGGCATATGGCACACATGACATGGCATTGTATCAGCATGATTATGATCTCTATTATCATGCACGGTTTCTTGTTTTATCTGTATGATTGGATCTCTATTATCATACACTGTTTTGGATACGATGTTTTACAGATACAATATGAAGTATTATATCGGGATTTTTATACTAACCCATGTGTTTGACCCTAATTGGAATACCTACTGGGTGCGTTGTCTAACGCCCTACTTCTACCCTAGTTGATGACACACGTATTGGACTGAACGAGGACGTGATTGGAGCCAAGCTTAGGAGCTTGGATGATTAAGTTGCATTTTGTTTAAGTTACTCATGGATAATGTATTTGAGTAATTAGTTCGTGGGACTATAATAACTTAGATTTTTGCTATGGTTTGAATGTTAACGTTGGATATGTTAACTTAAGATAATTATTGTTAAGAGTTGGACTACTTTGCTATCTACAATGGAATAGAATTGTTATTCTATTATAATTCCGCATCTATGATTATTCCGCTTGTTAACATGAGTATGATTTAAAATGATGGACCTAAGTGTATGATTAAACACCCCCATGGAGGGACTTTGTTTATGGACCTAAGATTGTAAATGATTTAAAGGAGAAGATGGAAATGAGACATCATGGGTTTGGCCATGGTGTATGGCCGAACCCCATGGACCATCTTAATGGGTCATTTAGAGATTTATGCATGTTTAAATAAATGAATGATTAAGCTAGGAAATGGAGGGATTTAATTATGGGTCTATGTTGATCGATCATTTGTGGATCCATGCATGAAATATTTAGTTATGGATCTATGTTTTGGACCTAAGCATGGGTAAATAAATTAGGTGGTGGAAATAATGGCTAAGATGTAAATGGGGTGAAAATGAAGGACCATGGGTTCGGCCATGGTGTATGGCCGAACCCCATGGAGAATGTTTTCATGGACTTAGGGTTTATTAATACTAAATGATTAACTCATGTGTGATTGGTTGATAAATCCAAAGATGGAGTGATCATGGAACCCCACTAAGGCATGTTTGTGGACTTAAACATGATTGGAAATCAAATAGAGCAATGGTTTGATTCATTGACATGTAATAAGGTGACGGGATCTCACAAGCGGTGTACGATCGGCTTGACACGATCGGTGATCAATTTTTGGACGGAAACACAATGACTCGGTATTTAGACATTGGTAGGATTCCTACCTTATTGAAAACCATGGAATATGTCTATGTGAATGTTTTACTTGAATTATTTTGGTATCAAATGATATGTCTTAATGATGGGATTTTAATGCTATGATTTGTATTATTACATAGCATGTTTGCACTTGCATCTCATGCATGGCATGGGAGGGATCAAATGTAACTAGAGATCCACGCTCCGTCGGGGCGTCTGTAAGGCATTCGTGGGGGTACCTTGATGTGCATTATCCATCAAGAGGGATGTATGATTGATTTGTAACCGGAGATCCACGCTCCGTCGGGGCGTCCGTAAGGCATTCGGGGGGATACCTTGATGTGCATTATCCATCAAGAGGAATATTATGTGATTGTAACATGGGTGATGGGTGGGACTCATGGCATATGACACCCATGGCATGGCATTTACTTGCATAGTTTTGATATTGTTTACATCTATGTGTTTATATTATACTAATCCATGTGTTGACCCTACTCGGAGTACCTACTGGGGGCATTGTCTAACGCCCTACTTCTACCTTAGATGATGACACAGGAAATGGACAAAGCGAAGGACGTGATCGGAGCCAAGCTTAGGGGCTTGGATGAGCTAGATTGATTATTTAAGTTTTATTTATGGAAATGTAATTTGAGTAATTAGCTCGTTGGACTGTAATAACTTAGACTATTTGCTATGGTTTGGACTTTACTTTTGGACATTCTAAGTTAAGGTATTTATTAATTAAATGATGTACTTCCTTGCTATTTAATAATTGGTAGGATAGAACTCTATTATAATTCCGTATTAAGTTTACATTCCGCAAGCTTAACTTATTACGTGTGAACCGTTCTTCGTGGACTTAATCCACGTACACGTATGGTTGGCCAGTTAAGGGCCGAGCTTTGGAAGCTTGGACTTAGCTCGCGTCGTGACGTCCCGCTCTTTTGTCACTCTTTATTTAAAAAAAAAAAAAATAGACTCTGATTTTCGGCATGGTTAAAGAAGGCGGGGCGTTACCTCAAATTATTAGATAGAAAGGCAAGTCCATCACTTAATCATAATTACCTCAAATTAAAATGTCCAAAATAAAAGTCCAAACCATAGCAAATAGTCTAAGTTATTATAGTCCAATAAGCTAAGTTACTCATATTACATTTCCATGAATGAAACTTAAATAAAATGAATCTAATCATCCAAGCTCCTAAGCTTGGCTCCGATCGTGTCCTTCGCTTCGTCCATTCCTGTGTCATCATCTAAGGTAGAACTAGGGCGTTAGACAATGCGCCCAGTAGCTACTCCGAGTAGGGTCAACACATGGACTATTATAACAAAAACACATAGATATAAGTAATGTCAAAAACCATGCAAGTCAATGCCATGCCATGGGTGTCATATGCCATGAGTCCCACCCATCATCCATATCACCATCACATAGTATCCTCTTGATGGAAAAATCCTCATCAAGGTATCACAGTCACATAGTATCCCTCTTGATGGAAAAGCCTCATCAAGGTATCACAATCACATAGTATCCCTCTTGATGGAAAATCCTCATCAAGGTATCACAATCACATAGTATCCCTCTTGATGGAAAAGCCTCATCAAGGTATCACAATCACATAATATCTCTCTTGATGGAAAATGCACATCAAGGTATCCCCACGTTTGTTGATCGGTCGCCCCGGCAGAGCGTGGACTCCGGTTATATCTCAAACATAGTAACACTCTTGATGGAAAATCCTCATCAAGGTATCACAATCACATAATATCCCTTTTGATGGAAAATCCTCATCAAGGTATCACAATCACATAGTATCCCTCCCACGCCATGCATGAGATGCAAGTGTAAACATGCTATGTAATAATAACATCATAGCATTAAAATCCTATCATCAAGACACATCATTTGATTGTAACGCCCCGCCCTTTTCCACCCTTTCGAAAATCAGAGTCTAATATTCTTTTTTTAAATAAGTAAGGTAGAAGAGAGCGGGGAGCGTCACGATGCGAGCTAAGTCCGGACTTCCAAAGTCCGACCCTTAACTGGCCACCCATGTGTGCATGGACTAAGCCCATGAAAACCGATCCACACATGGTACTAAACAAAACTTGCGAAATAAATCAAATATGCGGAATAACAATAGGATAACAATCCGATTCCAAATGAGATAGCAAAGTACAAATCATATCCAAAATAACTTAAATCAAATATCCAGCTCGAACAAACCAAACCATAGCAAATCCAAATCAAACCATAGCGGTATTACTATGTTATTACATGTCCATATAAAAGTATTCAAATGTCAATAGATAATCCCATTCCAACACCCAATCTCCTATGCTTGGCTTACTACGCGATCCTCGGCCTTTCCCTTTCCTTTTCCTGCATCATCTACTAAGGATAGAAATAGGGCGTTAGATCAACGCGCCTAGTAGGTCTTCCGATTAGGGTTACCACAAGGTTAGTATAAAAACATGCATATAACATATAATACATGATCATCAAATATTTACAAAACAATGTTATGTATGTATGCAAATGTAATGAGTCCCACCCATCACAAATATGCATAGCCATCACTTGACGGGACTCTCATCTCTCAAGGTAATCCACAGCGTTCTTTCGTTTCCTCTTGATCGGACTCTCATCATCAAGGTATTCCTCCTGGTGGGACTCTCATCACCTAAGGAGGCCCCACAGTTGCATCGCAGACATTCCCACGGAGTGTGGGCTCCGGTTTCCATATCCATCACCCCATGCATGCATGAGATGTCAATGAATACATGATACATGCTATTTGTAAATGAATCATAGCATTCTAATTAACTTGAAAACATAATTCTTTATCAATAGCTCATAAAAATCAAGATAAAACCATATGTAAAATGTGGTTACAAGGAGGTAGGAAACCTACTTAAAAAGTCACTTAAAATCTGCTTTCTTCTCAAACTGTTCAAGGAGTCCCGTTACCTTATTTATATACAGCAAGTTAAACACATAAACTCATATGGTTTCAAACTAAGTCTAGAACCAAACACCACTTTGTGGGGTTCGGCCATACCCCATGGCCGAACCTCACCCACTTTGGATTTGATCTTTCTTTTCATTTAATCAACACCATCCTAATGACTTATTAAAAACCTCAATCTACCAAACATCACTTGGTGGGGTTCGGCCATACAACATGACCGAACCTCACCACTTTGGTTTGAGCCCCTTTTTCAGGTCCTTTGCTCTTTTCATTCATATTTACAATAATGCCACTGGACTAAGCCTTGTTTAATATTTCTTACAATTAATATCCATAAACATCCACCTTAGTGGGGCTCGGCCATACAACATGGCCGAACCTCACCATCTCAAATTTTAGTCCTTTTATCCTTCATACATAGTTCTAATTTCCAATCCATTCGTCTAAGAATTCACATATTAATCATCTAACCTTTAATCCACCATTGTCACTCTATGGGGTTCGGCCCTATACATGGCCGAACCCTATAATTCCTTTTATCCATCAAAACCTTTAGCCATCAAAGAATGGTTCTCATAACCCCATCCATTGGAATATTTTTAAAACTTTTTAAAATAAAACACCATATTTAGCACTTGGTGGGGTTCGGCCATACACCATGGTCGAACCTCACCCATTTGGTTTTGGTTCTCCTTTTCGCCATTCTTTTTGATAAATCTTTACCATTCAAGTCTATCGTTTTTCCATCTATGTTAACCCTTTAAAACCATCATAAAACCATCAATGATTTCTAAACATATTCTAAAACCCAAATACCTATAAAAATGGTCCATGGGGTTCGGCCATACACTTAGCCGAACCCTATGGTTTTCTTGATGCAAACCCTCCAATATTTATGCATGGTTTGTGCATAACAACTTAGCCATAAAATCAATATCGTTCAGCCACACAATGGCCGACCCAAAACATCCATCATATCTCCATATTAAACACCTTAAAACCTTAAATCATTGTATGGTTTTTATCCCTCAAAACCATACAAATAACCATAAAACTTATCAAGTCCTTTCATGGGGTTCGACCATCCAAAGTGGCTGAACCCTATGATCCATGATTTGAACCCTTTAAAATATCATCATCCATATTTAAACCCTTGATAGATTCGGCCATACCATGGCCAAATCATGCTCCCTTTAACCAGTTTATTTAACCAAATATCATGGAATACTTACCAATGTTTTTAGCTTCTCTTATTGCTTTTGATTCTTCCTTCCCCCCTTCTTGCTCCTTTGGTCTTGATGGATGATCGGTTTTGTGTGAGGGAGGGATAGAGTAAGATGAGAAAACTCCAAGTATTTCTTTGTCTTTGAGAGGTAGGGACGGCCAAGGAAAGGAGAGGGAGAGAGTGATGTAAAATTCTGACTTCCTTGGTTAACGAGAGTTACTCAAAGGTGGTGTCCTTTGGTGACACCCCTTGGTAACCCCCATGTCTTTTCATCTCCTCCTTTATGTTTTACTTGGGGGTTTCATCCTTGTGATGAAACACCCATGCCTCTTCACCTCCCATGTCCAATCGGCTACAACCCTTGGTTGTGTCTCGTGAGACCGTCCATCTCCTTTTTAATGAATGAGGGTCAGCCAAAGGTGGTGTCCTTTGGTGACACCCCTTGATAACCCTCATGCAACGCCACCTCTCTTTATTGTCCCAAGTTGGGCGGGTCTCATCCATGAGATGAAACTCCATGTCCAAAGTGTGGACCATATTGAGTTGGTCTTGGTGGAGTGCACCTCTCCAATTTTCCATTAACTCACCTCTTTTATCTTGACTCATTTGATTCAAATTATCCAATTAACTCAACTCACCTTTTTGACTCAACTCAATTAATTCACTTGAATCAACTTAATTAATTGATTCCATTTCTAGTTTAGTTCAGTCCCAAGCTAATTGAGCTTGGACTTACTTAGTGGTCAACCAAGTCAAACACAACTCATTGGGTCCAAATTGAGCATTTTGACCCAATTAGTAAACTTTGACCCAATTAACAAACTTGACCCAATTGAACATATCTTATCCATTCATCCTACATTTAACACTCAATTCATAACTGTTGGATCTTAATTGAGCCATTGCCCAACACCTTAGCCATCTAAGTCCATATCCAATAATTCACAATTTAAATGGCAAAATTCATATAAATTTATATCTTGAAATTTTGGGGTGTTACGATACAATCCTCTTTTTAAAATTTTCGTCCCGAAAATCGAGTGAAGTAGGGTTCCAAACAATTTACACAAATAATTCCGGGTGAGTTGTCCTCATTTCCGATTCAAGTTCCCAAGTGGCTTCCTCATTACCGTGTCGATCCCATAGCACTTTGAAGAACTGAATCGCTCTGTTTCGTAACACCCTTTGCTCAGTCTCTACTATTCTGACAAGCCTCTCAACGTATGTCACGTCGCTTTGCACCTCTATATCTTGTACATTCAAAACATGAGAAGGATCGGGATTGTACTGCCTCAGCATCGATATATGAAACACACCGTGTAGAGATGCCAACTGTGAAGGAAGTGTCAATTGATAAGCTACATCCCCCATCCTCTTTATGATGGGAAATGGTCCCACATATCTTGATGACAGTTTCCCCTTCTTTCCAAACCTCATATGTCCCTTCAGTGGAGAGACCTTTAAGAACACCATGTCCCCCACTTCAAATTCCAGGAACCTTCTCCTCTTGTCAGCATAACTCTTCTGACGATTCTGTACAGCTAATAGATGTTGCCGTATTAACTGTATTTACGCTGTGGTCTCTGCAACCAACTCAGGTCCTATCAGTGCAGGTTCACCAACCTTTGTCCAGCACACTGGTGGTCTACACGGCATACCATATAAAGCCTCGAATGGAGCCATCTGAAGGCTTGCCTGGTAACTGTTATTATATGAGAATTCTACCAGCGGCAAGTGATCCTCCCATCCACCCTTGAAGTCTAACATGCATGCTCTCAGCATGTCTTCCAATGTTTGTATCGTCATTTCCGACTGTCCATCAGTCTGTGGATGGAAAGCTGTGCTAGTCAATAGATCTATTTCCATGGCTGACTGCATACTCTGCCATACTCTACCGGTGAAACGGCCATCTCTATCAGATACTATTGTCTGGGGAATACCATGTAACCGAATGATATCCTTGATATACCGCCGACCCAAAGTCTCAGATGAATCCGTCATCTTGATAGGAATAAAATGCGCAGACTTGGTCAGTCGGTCTACCATGACCCATATAGCATCATTGCCATTTGAAGATCTCGGCAACCTCGTCACAAAATCCATGGAAATGTGCTCCCATTTCCATTCTGGCACTGATAAGGGTTTGAGTAACCCTGGTGGCTTCTGATGTTCAGTCTTAACTTCCTGACAAGTTAAGCAGTGTGCCATAAATTCTGCCACATCTCTTTTGAGTCCGTGCCACCAATAATATCTCTTCAGGTCATGATACATCTTGGTGCTACCCTGATGAATGGAGAGCTTAGTTTGATGTGCCTCAATCAATAGCTCTTTCCTACAGCTTTTTGGCACATATATTTTACCCCAGAATAAAAGACCCTGTCCTGGTCGTAATTCCCATTCCGGTATGACTACGCCATTGGACATCTTGGCCCATATCCGGATGAACTCGTTGCTCTTGTTCAATCTTGGTAATCATGTTGGACCATATAATCAGATTGTATATAGTCCCATGGTTATTGAGGTTGAGTTTAAATTCTGGAATGGTATTCAACATCTCCCATTTTGTCCTAATCAAACATGCCACTGATGCATGTGATATGCGGCTGAGGGCATCTGCCACCTTCTTTGCCTTACCCGGATGATATCGGAGTGAGAATTCATAATCCGCCAAATATTCCATCCACCTGCGCTGCCTCAAGTTGAGCTCTTTTTGATCAAATAAGTACTTCGAGCTCTTATGATCTGAAAATACTTCAAACTTCTCACCATAAAGATAATGTCTCCAACTTTTGAGAACGAAGACCACTGCGGCTAGTTCCAAATCGTACGTAGGTAGAGACGTTCATGTATTTTCAACTGTCTTGATCCGTATGCCACCACACGATTACTTTGACTGAGTGTACACCCTAGTCCCTCTCCTGAAGCGTCACAGTGTACCTCATAACATTTGCCTCTTTCAGGCAAAATAGGATAGGAGCAGTGGTAAGCTTTTTCTTCAGCTCTTCAAACCTCCGATTGCACAGATCTGACCACTCATATTTGACTCCTTTCTGAGTGAGTCGAGTCAGTGGAGATGCTATCTTGGAGAAATCCATGATAAACTTTCGATAATATCCAGCCAATCCCAAGAAGCTGCAGATCTCGGTCACATTCTTTGGCGCTTTCCATTCATTCACTGCCGCCACCTTAGCTGGATCCATGGCTATACCTTTTGCGGATATGACATGCCCCAAGAAATTCACCTTGGATAGCCAGAATTCACATTTACTGGCCTTGGCATATAGCTTGTTCTTTCTCAAGGTGTTCAAGACTATCCGTTAGTGCTCCGCATGTTCCTCTCGACTTTTGGAATAGATCAGGATATCGTCAATGAACACAATAGCAAATTGGTCTAGATACGGACGGAAAATCATGTTCATTAAATCCATGAACACAGCCGGTGCATTTGTGAGACCAAACGGCATGACTACAAACTCATATAGTCCATGCCGCGTCCTGAAGGCTGTCTTCTCTATATCTTCCTCCTTAACCCGGATTTGATGGTATCCGGACATCAAATCAATCTTCGAAAAGTGACTGGAACCCCTCAATTGATCGAATAAATCATCGATCCTGGGTAAAGGGTACTTGTTCCGGACCGTTAGCTGATTCAGCTTCCTGTAATCCACACACATTCAGAGTGAATCGTCTTTCTTCTTTACAAACAATACTGGAGCTCCCCAAGACGATGTACTGTTTTGGATGCAGCCCAGCCTGAGCAGTTCATCAATTTGTTTCTTTAGCGCAGACATCTTTGTTGGAGCCATCCGATAATGGGGTAAAGACACTGGTGAAGTACCAGGATACAGCTTGATTTCGAAATTGAGCTCCCTCATGGGTGGTAAGCCAGGGAGTTCTTTTGGAAAAACATCCGTAAATTCCTTCACAATTGCCGGAAGTTCAGTGATTGGTGCCTTGTTTATGATGATATTACTCAATACCAAATGAATCAACCCTTCATGTAGTCTACTTTGCTTATCAGTCCGCACCACATGTTGTTTTCCCTCGGGTGACCAAAATGTCACTCTTCGGCGATAACAATCAATGTTGGCCTGGAATTTTGCCAACCAGTCCATGCCGAAGATTATATCATACTCAGTCATGTCAAGTACCAGATAATTGAACTCAAATCTGAGTCCAGCGAGTTCAGTATTAACTGCCATGCATATAAGTCCCAATGCCGAGTCTCCGACAGGGGATACAATTGTGAGTGTTGTAGAAAGTTTTTGAACAAAGTTACCGGTAGCAGTTACAAATGATGCAGCTATAAAGGAGTGTGGAACTCCAGAATCAAATAGTGCATAGGCATAAGAACTACTAACTACCGCCATACCTTGAATTACTGAATGATCCTCATCCGCTGGAGGTGCTAGAGTAAACAATCGTCCAGATCAAGTAGGGTTAGGAGCTCGTCTCGCCTGATTATACGTCCTGCCTCCCCGGGAGTTAACTGGTCTGGCTGGTGGACGAAATGATCCCCTGGAGTAAGAAAGTTTGTTGAGCTTTGGGCAATCCTTCTTGAAGTGACCCGCCTAATCACAGTGGAAGCAGTTACTCACTCCTCTAGAAACCTGAGTGACTGATACAGACTGGGAGGGCTGGTTGGGACGAAAGGCCCCTGTGGACCCAATAGATGGTGAGGGTCTACTGAAGTTTGGTCGAAACTTCTTATTGGGCTGATATGTGCCCCTCCCACTCTGAGTTCGGCGGTTGTCAAACCGCACTACCTCAACCATTTCTTGCTCGGCTATGGTGGCCCTGCTGACCACCTCAGCCAGTGTGGCTGCCTTGAATATGGATACTTTGGCCCTAATGTTTGGCCGTAGACCCCTCTCGAACTTTCGTGCCCTACGGTGCTCGGTATCCACCATATAAAATGCATATCAGGATAGACTGGGGAATTCCCGGTGATACTCCGCCACCGTCATGGAGCCTTGTACCGAAGGATATGAATGCTTGGGTATGGCGCTCCTTCTCCTCCTCAAGGAAAAAGTGCTCCAGAAATGTAGCTGAGAACTGATCCCAAGTCATTGCAGTCCTTTGTCTTTCTGCCACAAGTGCTTTCTGTTTTTCTATAATCTCCCACCATTTACCGGCATCCTCGATCAGTTGAGATATAGCCAGTAAAATCTTATGAGCATGACTCTTGATATTCAGTAGAGTCAGGATTTGGGAAATTTTCTTTAACCAGTTTTCCGCTCCAATAGCCCCTTCTCTACCTTTAAAGTAAGGAGGGCGCTGTTGCTGAAAGTCCTTGACCATGTTCTGGTCATTGGCATTACTTGTGCTTCCACTTCCATTCAGATGCTGCTGGAGAACAGAAGTAACTACCGCTTGAACCAATCTTTGTAGTTCAGGAGGTACCACTGGTATGCTCACACTGTTTTGCTCCTCTTTCTTTCGTTCACTATAGTGAGAGTATCACTCTTCCTCTTCCCGCCGAGAGTGCCGTTCATCTTCCTCTTCCCGTCGTCAGTGCCATTCATCTTCCTTTTCCCGCCATGAGTGCCGTTCATTTTCCCCATTGTGCTATTTTTCTTTCTCCTTTCCATGTTGAGATTCTTCCCTCTCTTCTTCATGTACAACTTTCTCATTCTTATGTTGAGATTTTTCCATCTCTTCCTGTTGAATGAGTAGTATCTCTTTTTCCTTCCCTTTCTTGTTTTGTTGGATCTGTCTCTTTGGAGCCATTTTCCCTAAATCCTGGAAACATTATGGACTTAGTTTCCCCGTAACATACAACTCAATGCCAAAAGTCCTCATAACTGATAAATTTGCATACTTTATATATATATATATATATATATATATTCAAATTTCATTATAGCACAAGGGTTGGTAGGGTTAAAACAAACCCTTCGAATAACAAAATGCACCCACAACTCTTACAAAATATCCCCTTTTTCCTAACTTTTCTTACTATTTCTTAGTCTAATCTTTTGTAGAAGACCCTACATCCTCAGGAAATATAAAGAAACTGTCAGGGCATATCACCGACATGTGTCCCAATACTCCACATGTCAAGCAGGTTATTATCCCCAGTCCTCCAATGTAAGGACAGTTAGTCCTTTCTTTCCTGTGCCCATGAAGTCCACAAACTGAGCAAACAACTTCAAGAGGGTGGGGGCAGTATGTACAGTTGTGCCCATCCTGATTGCACAACTCGCACATATAATCGGGCTCTATCTCCCCACAGACTCTCTTATCATTGGAATATCTTCCATATGCTCTTCTGGAAAAGGTGCTAGATTCACTTCAACCTCCTCGGGAAATCCCTCTTGATTGTCTACGTTAACTTCCATGTTGGAGTTGTTGGAAGAAGACACCAGATCTATTGGATTGCTAGGGGTTCCTCTATCCCACAACTCTGTATACTCAACGTTGCTCGACATATCTGTATCATAACAATAGAACACATGAATAACAACAGCAGTTCCAATCAGACTAATCTTTGTTTTGGGGGAATTTCTTATGTATGACATAATGTTTCTTGTTTGGGGAAATTGCCAAATTATCACTCTTTGTTTTCCTTTGTTTCAGGGGGAAGTCTGTAAATTCCTGTTGTTTGTTTCTCAATGTAGGGATATCGGGGAAGTGTATCCTACTTTACTATGTTTGATATATCCACGTATGATGACTGTACTTACTTTGCTATCTTTCATTGTTGTTCTCAAATTGATTGTTCAGTCTGAGTCTATCGAAGTAAATTAATCTGTCCCCCAGTCAGCGGACTCCGAAAAGTCGGTCAGTTGGGATTCTTATCTGTCAGTGAGACATGAAACCGTCTTAATCTTACTTCGAACATTCAACTTCCCATTTCGCTTTGATACCAATTGTAACACCCCGCCCTTTTCCACCCTTCCGAAAATCAGAGTCTAATTTTTTTTTTTAAATAAGTAAGGTAGAAGACAACGGAGAGCGTCACGACGCGAGCTAACTCCGGACTTCCAAAGTCCGACCCTTAACTGGCCACCCTTGTGTGCATGGACTTAGCCCATGAAAACCGATCCACACATGGTACAAAATAAAACTTACAGAATAAATCAAATATGCGGAATAACAATAGGATAACAATCCTATTCCAAATGAGATAGTAAAGTACAAATCCTATCCAATATAACTTAAATCAAATATCCAACTCTAACAAACCAAACCATAGCAAATCCAAATCAAACCATAGCAGTATTACTATGTTATTACATGTCCATATAAAAGTATTCAAATGTCAATAGATAATCCCATTCCAACACCCAAGCTCCTATGCTTGGCTTACTTCGCGATCCTCAGCCTTTCCCTTTCCTTTTCCTGCGTCATCCACTAAGGATAGAAATAGGGCGTTAGATCAACGCGCCCAGTAGGTCTTCCGACTAGGGTTACCACAAGGTTAGTATAAAAACATGCATATAACATATAATACATGATCATCAAATACTTACAAAACAATGCTACGTATGTATGCAAATGTAATGAGTCCCACCCATCACAAATATGCATAGCCATCACTTGACAGGACTCTCATCGTCAAGCTAATCCACAGTGTTCTTTCGTTTCCTCTTGAGGGGACTCTCATCATCAAGGTATTCATCCTGGTGGGACTCTCATCACCTAAGGAGGCCCCACAAGTTGCATCACGGACATTCCGATGAAGTGTGGGCTCCGGTTTCCATATCCATCACCCCATGCCATGCATGAGATGTCAATGAATACATGATACATGCTATTTGTAAATGAATCATAGCATTCCAATTAACTTGAAAACATAATACTTTATCAATAGCTCATAAAAATCAAGATAAAACCATATGTAAAATGTGGTTACAAGGAGGTAGGAAACCTACTTGAAAAGTTACTTAAAATCTCCTTTCTTCTCAAACCGTCACTTGTTCGCGATTGCGCACCGTTCAAGGAGTCCCGTTACCTTATTTATATACAGCAAGTTAAACACATAAACTCATATGGTTTCAAACTAAGTCTAAGACCAAACACCACTTTGTGGGGTTCGGCCATACCCCATGGCCGAACCTCACCCACTTTGGATTTGATCTTTCTTTTCATTTAATCAACACCATCCTAATGACTTATTAAAAACCTCAATCTACCAAACATCACTTGGTGGGGTTCGGCCATACAACATGGCAGAACCTCACCATTTTGGTTTGAGCCCCTTTTTCAAGTCCTTTGCTCTTTTCATTCATATTTACAATAATGGCACTAGACTAAGCCTTGTTTAATATTTCTTACAATTAATATCCATAAACATCCACCTTAGTGGGGTTCGGCCATACAACATGGCCGAACCTCACCATCTCAAATTTTAGTCCTTTTATCCTTCATACGTAGTTCTAATTTCCAATCCATTAATCTAAGAATTCACATATTAATCATCTAACCTTTAATCCACCATTGTCACTCTATGGGGTTCGGCCCTATACATGGCCGAACCCTATAATTCCTTTTATTCATCAAAATCTTTATCCATCAAAGAATGGTTCTCATAACCCCATCCATTGAAATATTTTTAAACCTTTTTAAAGCAAAACCCCATTTTTAGCACTTGGTGGGGTTCGGCCATACACCATGGTCGAACCTCACCCCTTTGGTTTTGGTTCTCCTTTTTGCCATTCTTTTTGATAAATCCTTACCATTCAAGTCTATCATTTTTCCATCTATGTTAACCCTTTAAAAACATCATAAAACCGTCAATGATTTCTAAACATATTCTTAAATCCAAATACCTATAAAAATGGTCCATGGGGTTCGGCCATACACTTAGCCGGCAAACCCTCCAATATTTATGCATGGTTTGTGCATAGCAACTTAGCCATAAAATCAATATGGTTCAGCCACACAATGGCCAACCCAAAACATCCATCATATCTCCATATTAAACACCTTAAAACCTTAAATCATTGTATGGTTTTTATCCTTCAAAACCATACAAATAACCATAAAACTTATCAAGTCCTTTCATGGGGTTCGGCCATCCAAAGTGGCCGAATCCTATGATCCATGATTTGAACCCTTTAAAATATCATCATCCATATTTAAACTCTTGATAGATTCGGCCATACCATGGCCAAATCATGCTCCCTTTAACCAATTTATTTAACCAAATATCATGGAATACTTACCAATCTTTTTAGCTTCTGTTTTTGCCTTTGATTCTTGCTTCCTCCCTTCTTGCTCCTTTGGTCTTGATGGATGATCGGTTTTGTGTGAGGGAGGGAGAGAGTAAGATGAGAAAACTCCAAGTATTTCTTTGTCTTTGAGAAGTAGGGACGGCCAAGGAAAGGAGAGGGAGAGAGTGATGTAAAATTCTGACTTCCTTGGTTAACGAGAGTTACTCAAAGGTGGTGTCCTTTGGTGACACCCCTTGGTAACCCCCATGTCTTTTCATCTCCTCCTTTATGTTTTACTTGGGGGTTTCATCCTTGTGATGAAACACCCATGCCTCTTCACCTCCCATGTCCAATCGGCTACAACCCTTGGTTGTGTCTCGTGAGACCGTCCATCTCCTTTTTAATGAATGAGGGTCAGCCAAAGGTGGTGTCCTTTGGTGACACCCCTTGATAACCCTCATGCAACGCCACCTCTCTTTATTGTCCCAAGTTGGGGGGTCTCATCCATGAGATGAAACTCCATGTCCAAAGTGTGGACCATATTGAGTTGGTCTTGGTGGAGTGCACCTCTCCAAATTTCCATTAACTCACCTCTTTTATCTTGACTCATTTAATTCAAATTATCCAATTAACTCAACTCACCTTTTTGACTCAACTCAATTAATTCACTTGAATCAACTTAATTAATTGTTTCCATTTCCAGCTTAGTTCAGTCCCAAGCTAATTGAGCTTGGACTTACTTAGTGGTCAACCAAGTCAAACACAACTCATTGGGTCTAGATTGACCATGTTGACCCAATTAGTAAACTTTGACCAATTAACAAATTTGACCCAATTGAACAGATCTTATCCATTCATCCTACATTTAACACTCAATTCATAACCGTTGGATCTTAATTGAGTCATTGCCCAACACCTTAGCCATCTAAGTCCATATCCAATAATTCACAATTTAAATGGCAAAATTCATATAAATTGATATCTTGAAATTCCGGGGTGTTACATTGATACCAAAATAATTCAAGTAAAAACATCATACACACATATATCCATGGTTTTCAATGAGTTCGGAATCCTACCAATGACCAACTAATGTGTCCTTGTGTTTTCTTCTGAAAACCGCTCACCGATCGCGCACTGTTTGTGAGATCCTGTTACCTTATTAGATATCAATAAATTAAACCAATGTGCCATTTAATTTCTAACCATACTTAAGTCCACAAAATACCTTAGTGGGGTTCGGCCATACAACATGGCCGAACCTCACTCCCTTGGTTTTGGACCCTTCTTTTTAGTCCTTTGATCTTTTAATTAAGTCCAAGATCATTCCATTAGTTTCACATTAATGAAAGCCCTAAGTCCACAAAAATACTCCCCATGGGGTTCGGCCATACACCATGGCCGAACCCATGGTCCTTTCATTTCCACCATTTTTCCATCTTAGCCATCATTCTTTCCATGGCTAAACACTCTTTTTATTTATACATACCAAGGTCCATAGTTGATCCATAAACATAGATCCGTAAATGATTCATTAATCATGACATAAAACCCTAACAAATGCCTCCATTCCTTAGCTTGATAATCCATTCATTTAACATGCATAGATCCATAGATGACCCATTAAAATGGTTCATGGGGTTCGGCCATACAACATGGCCGAACCCATGATGTCATTTTTTCCTCCTTACATCATCTACCACATTAGATCCATAACCCAAGTCCCTGTAACGCCTGCCCCTTTTCACTCGCTTAATTAACCGAAAATCAGAGACTATTTTTTTTTTTTGAAATAAAAAGTAACAAAGGGCGCGGGACGTCATGACGCGAGTTAAGTCCGAGCTTCTAAAGCCCGGCCCTTAACTGGCCAACCCTACGTGTGCGTGGAACTAAGCCCACGATAATTGTTCACACGTAGAAAGTAAGCTCGTGGAATATAACTTAATGCAGAAATTATAATAGAGTATATCCTACCAATTTTTAGATAGCAAGGAAGTTACATCATTAAATTACTAAATTACCTCAAAATTATATCATCCAAAAGTAAAGTCCAAACCATAGTAAGAAATATAAATTATTACAGTCCGACGAGCTAAGTTACTCAAATTACATTTCCAAAATAAATTTAAGTAAATTAACTAGCCCGTTTTCCCAAGCTCCTACGCTTGGCTCCCGTCGCGTCCTTCGATTCTGCCATCCCCTGCGTCATCAGCTAAGGTGGAAGTATGGCATTAGACAACGCTCCCAGTAGGACTCCGAGTAGGGCTAACACATGGTTTAGTGATACAATGCATATAGGGAATAATATAACAAAACCATGAAATCAATGCCATGCCATGGGTGTCTTATGTTATGAGTCCCACCCATCATCCTTACCATTGTACAAATGTCCTTTTTCAATGATACATAAAGTCCCCCTTGATGGAAAAACCTCATCAAGATAAATCCACACAAGTATCCCCCTTGATGGCAAAGCCTCATCAAGGTATCCCCATGTTTGCTTCTCTGTCGCCCCGGCGGAGCATGGACTCCGGTCATATCTCAACACATCAAGATATCCCCATGTATGTTTATCGGTCGCCCCGACGGAGCATGGACTCCTGTTCCATTTGTATCCCTCCCATGCCATGCATGAGATGTAAATGCAATATGCCATATAATATTTAAATCATAGCCATAAAAACCCATCTTAAACATATCACATGATTACCAAATTAAATTAAGAAAACATCCATACACACATAATCCATGGCTTACAATAAGGTTGGAATCCTACCAAATACCGACTAGTATTCCTTAGCGTTTCCGTCCAATAATCCGGTCACCAATCGCGCATCGCTTGCGATGTCCGATACCTTATTACATATTAACAATGAAACCCATGTTTTAATCATGTCCATGTCCCTAACATATGCCTTAGTGGGGTTCGGCCATACACCATGGCCAAACCCTACTAATTAGGTTTGTGGGTCCTATCTTAATCCATTGATTATCTTAATTTCATGAGTTTAAAAACCAGCACCCTAGGCTTCATTTAATCCATACTTAAGGTTATCATAAGGCACCTAGGTCCATGACCAACCTCCATGGGGTTCGGCCATACATCATGGCCGAACCCATGGTTCTTCATTTTGGCCATAATTACAATTTATGCCACTCCTTTTCCATGGTTTAAACACTCCCTCCATCCTTGTAAATTTTTGTCCATAACTTGGATCCATGAGTGCCTCATTTAATCATGCCATAAAATCATTAAAAACAGCCCTTTTCTTAACCTAATCCCCATTAATTTAATCACATACATAGACCTTAATCTTAGCCCATAAAATGGCTCTCAAATGGGTCATGGGTTCGGCCATACACCATGGCCGAACCCATGATGTTACTCTCCTTACTTCTCTTGGATCATTTACCACATTTTCGATCCACAAACTTAGATCCCTCAATGACTCACCAATCATGTCATAGAATCATTAAAATCAGCCCCTTTAATCAACATTAGGTTCATTTTTTTGAGTCCATCAAAACTACCAACATTCCCCATCATTTTTTTCCATATTTTACACCCATTACCATTACAAATACATCACCATAGGGTTCGGCCATACATCATGGCCGAACCCATGGTTCATGGTTCATCTTCCTCTACCACTTTTGAGGCCATCAAAATCATTAACATTTTCCATGATTTTCCTCATTTAAAACCTCTTTAAAAATCACTAACATTCATTCATTTAAAACCTTTAAAATTATTAACCACCTTCCATGGCTTCCATTCTTTAAAACCCCATTAAAATCACTTAATCACCTACCATGGGGTTCGGTCATACTACATGGCCGAACCCTATGGCCTATGATTCCTTCAAAAATCCAAACTTCCATGCTTAAATAAATCTTAATACATAATGTCCGTAATACTCCTTTATTTTTCTTAATCTATTTTACCCATTAGGGTTTGTCCATTTCTCACTTCATCTTTGGATGGATCTTAGATCCATGGCCCATAACATTTTTGGCCACTCTTTAATCCAAGAAAATGGATTCCATGATCTCTTTTTAACCTTTAAAAATGTAAATTCTTGTTTGGAGATACTTACCAATCCGGCGGCTCCCCCGGCTTTTCTTTCTCCTCTTGGATCCTTAGTCTTTCTCCTTTCTTCTTCTCCTTGATCTTCGGCCAAGATGTACTTGATCAAAATGAGATCATCAAGGTTTGAGTCGGCCAATGATGGAGTGGGTTTGAGAGAGGAAAGGGAGGAGAGGATGGGAAAAATATCTCAAGCCTTAGGTCTTGAAGTGGTGGCCGGCCAAGCCTAGTTTTTCCCTCTTTTCTTCTAAGTTTCTTCTTCTTTCTCCTTGAGTATGGATCGGCCAAGAGAGGGAGGGGGAGAGGGAGAGAGTGAGCTGAGAATGGGATGGATAAATGAGATGAAAACCCATCTCATCCCTTTGGTTTGCTTGGGTCACACTCCTCCATCATTTCCATTCACCAACCAAGTATGGGCTCACTTGCCTTAGTGGTGGTGGTTAGGATGAAACCACCACCATGCCAACGGTTTTGGGGTCTTTAGATGGGTGGTTTGTTCTTCCCATCAAGTCCATTTGACCATCATCATGGGGAGGGGTATGGGGTCACATGGCTTTGGTGGTGGTGGTTGGGATGAAACCACCACCCCTTGCCAACGGTTTTGGGTGTCTTGTAACGCCCCACCCTCTCCGAGAAATCAGGGTCTAATTTTTTTTATAATAATAGAATAACACCGGAAGAGAGCAGGTGGCATCACAATACAAGCTAAGTCCGGACTACCCAAGTCCGACCCTTAACTGGCCACCCATGTGTCCATGGACTAAACCCATGAAAGACAAACCACACATGGAACTAAACAATGTCATGAGGAATAAACTAAACCAATTGCAGAAATAAACTGATTAGATAGCAAGTACAAGTCTCAATTATTAAAATAACTTATCCAACCATCCATTGTCAATATCATAAACAAACCATAGCAAAGGTATCAACTTATTACATGTCCATAAAAATGTAACTCATAAGACAGTAATATAAAAATCATTCCAACATCAAGCTCTTAAGCTTGGCGCCCCTCCTAGTCATCAACCTTCTCTTTCCCCCTCGTTGTTCCTGCATTAAGGATAGAATTAGGGCGTTAGATCAACGCGCCCAGTAGGTTTTTCCGATCAGGGCTACCACATGGTTAGCATATAAAACATGCATATATATCATAATACATGATTATCAATAAAACATCTGAAAACAATGCTATGCATGTAAGTGCATATGTAATGCCCATTACCAGTATACATAGCCATCAAGTTATTTCACCGTATTCTTTCATTGGGAATCTCACGGTAAGGTAATCCACAGTAATCCTCATTTCCTGTGGAAAGACTCTCATCATTGAGTTATTTCACAGTGTTCTTTCATTGGGACTCTCACGATAAGGTAATCCACAGTAATCCTCATTTCCTGTGGAAAAACTTTCATCATTGAATTATTTCACAATGTTCTTTCATTGGGATTCTCACGATAATGTAATCCACAGTAATCCTCATTTCCTGTGGAAAGACACTCATCATTGAGTTGTTTCACAGTGTTCTTTCATTGGGATTCTCACGATAAGGTAATCCACAATAATCCTCATTTCCTGTGGATAGGGTTCCAGTTTCCCATAGTCATCACCCCATGCCATGCATGAGATGTCAATGCATTGTATATCATTTGTAAATACATAACTCATCATTCAAAACCACATTTAAAACATAATATCAAATACAACATATCTCATAAAAACATGATAAAACCAAATCATATTTGTGGTTACGAGTAGGTAGGAAACCTACCGAAGATTAGCTTCGGTGTTTGTTCTTTTTCACTTGATCACGACTCGCACGCCGTTCACGTTCCGTTACCTTGTTATGTAACAGTAAATCAATACTTAATCTACTTGATTCCTAATCAAGTTTAGGTCTCATATACCATCTTGTGGGGTTCATATATCCAATCCTATGATCATTTCATCTTTGATCATTACATCCATAATTACCTTTATGCCATTTAGGCTAACCTTTTGTTTAATTTTCCTTAAACACCAAGGTCCATATCCAAACCACCTTATTTTGGTCCTTTACATCATTCATACATACATATAAATTAACCACTAAGTCCATCCATCAACATTAGTAACTACACACTAAGGTCACCAATGACCATTAGTGGGGTTCAGCCATACTTCATGGCCGAACCTCACCAATCTGATTTTTGTCCTACTTTCCCTCATTATCATGGTTGATCAAATTCATATTAGATCCATAACTAAGCATAGGTCTTTCTTAGAACAAAAGCATAAAACAAACCTTAGCTTCCAACATAATTTTAATCCAAATCTCCCATCAAAACAGTCCATGGGGTTCGGCCATACACATGGCCGAACCCTTATGGTTCTTTTGCTCAATGATTCCATTATTTATATACCAATTGGACTCTACCCTTTAGCCATGTTAACCACATGGTTCAGCCATCCCATGGCTGACCCAAAACAGAAACCACATCACCATTTACATCACATAAGAATTCTCCACCATTGGTATCTCTCCAAAAACCATAACAATTATCAAACACTTACATGGGGTTCAGCCCTCACAAGTGGCCAAACCCTATGGCCCATAATTTGAACTTTTTATCAAACACTTAGCCTCATTAAAAACATATAAAAACCAACATAATATTGCATGGTTTTTACCTTTCAAAAACCATCCAAATACCTACATCATTTCATGGGGTTCGGCCATCCAAGGTGGCCGAACCCAAGGATCCATTTTATCAATCTATACCACCTTTACCCAAGGTTTAGACCCTTGATGCATTTGGCCATTCCATGGCCAAATCATGACATCCAAATCCATGTTTTAAACCTTCTTTAACAACTATTTTGCCTCATCAAAAACATGTACCAATCTTCATGGTTTTACATAGATTTAAACTTACAAAAACCATCACTCAAAACCATATTATTTCATGGGGTTCGGCCATCCAAAGTGGTCGAACCCTATGTCCATGTTTTCCATCTAACTACACATCAATATACCTACTCCATACCCTTGGTAGATTCGGCCAACCCATGGCCAAATCATGTTTCATTTATCCCATTTTATTAAACAAAAATCCATGGAAATACTTACCAAATTCCAAGCTTTTCTTCTTGCCTTTGCTCTTTGCCTTCTTCCCTCTTGTTTCCTTCTTTCTTAGCCTCTCTTCCTTTGCTGATTACACGTTTGATCAATTGGTGAAGACACCACTAGCTGGTTCGGCCAAGAGAATGAGTTTGGAGAGAGAGGGAGAGAGATAGATTTCTATGACTTGCAATGACAAATTCGGCCAAATGAGGTGTTCATTCCTTTTGTTAAACAGCCCCAATTCTTCTCATTAATCCTCATCAATACTTGATCAAACCAATGGGATGTTTGGTGCCATCCAAGGCACCCCTTGGCACCAACCAATGCATCCACTCAGCTCCCCATGAAATCTTATCTCATTCCCATCAATTCCATTTAAAACTTAGCATGGAAGCTCACACCACAAGTCCCCAACGTGTGGAACTTGTCTTGTGTGGCTTGAGACCCAAGTAACTCTTCATCTCCCCCTTTAACTCACTGAATTTACAGCCCCTTTGATTTCCATTTTGACTCACCCAATTCACAAGCCCAACTCACCACATTAAATGACACTCATTTAATGCACTTGAGTCAACTCATTTCTTAATTCAAAACCAACTCAATTCAGTCCCACTCAACCTGATTTGACTCACCATTGATCTCATTTGAGGGCCCACACGGTCAGCCATGGTCAACATGGTCAACCCGACCCATTGGGTCCCCATTTAGCTTGTTGACCCGTTTTGACGCCATGACCCAATTATGGGTGGTTTAGCCATTTTAAATGTGGTTTTCATGTGCGCATCAGGCCTACCCATTTATGCTCCACTTAATTTCCAATCAAATCAGCTTAACCCCATTAAATTTTGCCTCACCCAATGGTCAAACAAGTCCATTATGACCCATTGGGTCCAATTGGAACCTTTGACCCAATTAACCATATTGACCCAATTTGATGTTCATTACCCATTCATGATAAATTGGCCCTTATAATATGTTCATATGATCTTAATTTGAACAATGGGCCCCACCATTTCCATATTTACAATCACCTCTAATAAATTTACTAATCCAATGGCATTTTCGTAAATATTCATATCATTAAGAAATTGGGGTGTTACATGTCTTGTTTGAGTGGTTTGGGTGGTTTCAATGAGATGAAACCACCCATTGACTTACCCCTTTGACTCCTCATTTGACCCATTTGACTAACCTAAGTATTTAATTAATTCATTTGATTAATTTGATACTTTAATTTAGGTCCCTTAATACATAATTTAATTCCATCTAATTTCCTCAATTCTCCTCCCTGAATCCACGCATGGTTGACCAAGTCAACCATGGTGGTCGGCCCCACCAATTCTTAGCCTACCCGCCACCTCACTTGATGAGGTGGAGGTGGGTCCCACTCGGTCATGTCCCTTGGTCTAAACAAGATTAAACTTAGATGATTCACATTAATTAAATCAACTTCATTCACTTGGATCCTCCTTAATTCCCTTTGACTTATCCATGGTTGACCAAGTCAACCATGATTGTAATAGCCCGGAATTTTTAAATCAATGAATATGTGGTTATTATTTGTTTTAATGATGGAAATTGGGAAATTTAATGGAATAGATGATAAATGGATCAAAATTTGGACAAAGGCCCAAGTATGGCCCAATGGACCATGGATTGGATTAAATTCATTTAAATGGTCAATTGGGCCAAGGATGGTCAAATTGGGCACAATACCCATTTGGGACCCAATGGATAAAGATGATGTAAGCTCTAAGGTAAATGGGTAAGAGGTGAATTTAATTGGGCCATGGACCCAATGGTGATCCAATAAGAGGAATGGATTTAATTAAATTTAAATCACCTAAGTTAGAATTTGTTAAACCTAGGTGACATGGCCGAATGGGACCCACCTCCACCTCACCAAATGAGGTGGCATGTGAACCAACGATTGGTGGGGCCAGCCACCATGGTTGAATTGGTCAACCATGGGTGAATACATGGAGGGAATTTAAGAGAATGGAATTCGGTTAAGTGAGAATTAATTAACCTAAGTTAATTATCTAATTAATTAAATAATTAAACTATTCAAAAGGTGGTCAAATGTTCAAATGGAAGACCAAAACCACCTTATCTCTAAGGCCCAAAACCGTTGGCTAGTGGTGGTCTATTCCAACCACCACCATTAAAGCATAAAAAAAATCTCATGCTTGGTTGGTGGGAGGAGTTAATGGTGGAATGTAAGTTACACAACCAAATGAGATGAACCTTATCTCATTTCTCCATCTCTTTCCATCTAACTCTTTCACTCTCTCCCTCTCTTGCTCTCTCATTGCCGTCCCTCACACCCCAAGGAAAGAAGAAGAAAACTAAGAAGAAAAGAGAGGAGAAGTGCAAGCAAAAGCCCACCACTTCAAGACCAAGATTTAGGGCATTCTTTCTCATCATTCTCTCCTTCTCTCCCTCTCTCAAACACACCCCATGTTGGCCGAACCCAAGCATTGGGGATACCATTGATCAAGCTCATCTTGGCCGACCAACCAAGGAGAAGAAGAAGGAGAAAGGCCAAGGAGTCTAAGAGGAGAAAGAAAAGTCGGAGGAGCCGTCGGATTGTAAGTATCTCTAAACAAGATATTAGGTTTTTAAGGTTTAAAAATGGGTCCATTTCTTGGATTTAATGTAGCCAAAAATATCATGGGCCTTGGATTTAAAATCCATCCAAAAGATGAAGTAAGAAATGGACAAAATGGGAAGGAGAGATTAAGAAAAATAAATGGAGGTATTAAAGACATTATGTAATAAGGTTTATTTAAACATGGAATATGATTAATGGTTTGAAAGATTTTGAATGATTAAATGTTAATGATTTTGTAAAGGGGCTTTAAATGAGAGAATCATGGGAGATGAAAATGATTTTTAATGGCCTCAAAAAGAATGGAAGCCATGGAGGATGATTTATGATTGTTAGGATTTTAATGATTAAATGTGGTAATTTTTAAAGGGATTGTAAATGAGGAAATTTATGGGAGATGTGAATGATTTTTTTTGTGGCCTTAAAAGGCATGAATGAATGATGGACCATGAACCTTATGGTGATGGTGTTAGAATTTTAATGGGTTTAGAGAATAGAAGCTATGTTAAGTGGTTAATGATTTTTAAAGTTTTAAATGAATGAATGTTAGTGATTTTTAAAGGGGTTTTTAAATAAGGAAAACCATGGAGAGATTTTATGGATGCAATGCTTTGAACCCTATGGTAATGTATTCATAATTTTAATGGATATGAAAAGATGAAAATAATGTTTTAAAAATAAAACCATAGAGAGATTTTGGTGAACTTAGGTGTTTTGGAACCATGGAAAAATATTGGGGAGTGATGGTAGCTTTGATGGACTTAAAATGAAACTAATGGTGATAAAAAGGGGTGATTTGAATGCATGATGGAAACCACCTCAATGAAGAACTTATGGTGGAGCTAATGATGTATATAGACCCAAATAAAAATGGGAAAAAGACATCATGGGTTCGGCCATGGTGTATGGCCGAACCCATGACCCATTTGTAGGTCAATTTATGGGTTAAATGTGATAGTATACATGTGAGTAATGAATGAGGATTAGGGTAATTAAGTGGCTAATTTTTTATGATGTTATGTCATGGCTAAGGAGTCATTAAGGGATCCAAGTCTATGGATCAATTATGGGCCTAAGAATGGAGGAATGAAATGAGAACTTAACTGTGGAGGAAGAGTGGCAAAACCGTAAATAATGGCCAAATTCAAGAACCATGGGTTCGGCCATGGTACATGGCCGAACCCCATGGGAGATGACCATGGACTTAGGGGCTCTAAGTCACAACCTTATGTGTGATTAATAAAGCCTAGGGTGCTGGTTTTTAGACCCATGTAATTAAAATAATTAACGGATTAAATGGGACCCACAAACCTAGTTAGTGAGGTTCAGCCATGGTGTATGGCCGAACCCCGCTAAGGTATGATTAATGGATTTAAATGGTTAAAAACATGGGTTGATTATTCGTATGTAATAAGGTATCAGATATCGCAAGCGGTGCGCTTATCGGTGACCGGATTATCGGACGAAAACGTAAAGGGACGCTAGTCCGTATTCGGTAGGATTCCAACCTTATTGTAAGCCGTAGATTATGTGTGTATGGATGTTTTATTAATTTATTTTAGTAATCATGTGATATGTTTATGATGAGTTTTTAGACTATGATTTATATATAATATATGGCATATTGCAAGACAATGAATTATATGTTAAGGTTATGAATTCTTTATGAAGGCTATGACTTATATATATAACATAGCATAATGCATCTACATCTCATGCATGGCATGGGCGGGAAAATAATGAAACCGGAGTCCATGCTCCGTCGGGGCGACCGGGAAGCAAACATGGGGATAGCTTGATGTGCTATAACTGGAGTCCATGCTCCGTCGGGGCGACCGAGAAGCAAACATGGGGATAGCTTGATGTGCTATAACCGGAGTCTATGCTCCGTCGGGGCGACCGAGAAGCAAACATGGGGATATCTTGGTGAGGCTTTGCCATCAAGGGGAATTTTATATATGATTGGAAAAAGGACATTGTACAATGGTACGGATGATAGGTGGGACTCATGACATAGACACCCATGGCATGGCATTCATTTTATGGTTTTTGTTATATTATTTTCTATATGTGCTTATTATCACTAATCTATGTGTTAGCCCTACTTGGAGTCCTACTGGGCGCGTTCTCTAACACCCTACTTCTACCCTAGCTGATGACGCAAGAGATGGCGGAAACGAAGGACGAGACGGGAGGCAAGCGTAGGAGAATGGGAAAGCGAGCTACTTATTTTATTTAAATTTATTTTTGGAAATGTAATTTAAGTAGCTTAGCTCGTCGGATTGTAATATTTCAAATTATTTGCTATGGTTTTGATTTTATTTTGGACATTATGTTTTTGAAGTATTTTAGTAATTTAATGAATGTCACTTCCCTCCTATCTAAAATTTGTAGGATAGACTCTATTATAATTCCGCACTTAGTTTAATATTCCGCAAGCTTACTTCTACGTGTGAACCGTTCTTCGTGGACTTAGTTCCACACACACGTAGGGTTGGCCAGTTAAGGGCCGGGCTTTAGAAGCTCGGACTTAACTCGTGTCGTGACGTCCTGCGCCCTTTGTCACTTTTTATTTCAAACAAAAAAAAAAAAAAAAGACTTTGATGTTAGTGAAAAGGGGCGGGCGTTACAATGATGGTCGGCCCCACCTAAGTCTTGGTCCACACGCCACCTCACTTGATGAGGTGGAGGTGGGCCCCACTTGGTTATGCCATCTTGATTCATTCATAACTAACTTAGGTGATTTAATTAATTCCATTTCAATCCATTCCAACTAATTGGATCGCCATTGGGCCCATGGCCCAATTAAATTCTCCTCCTACCCATTTACTTAGAGCTTAAATCATCTTGACCCAATTAAGTGAACTCATTCCAATCCATGGCCCATTGGACCATACTTGGGCCATTGTCCAAATTTTGATCCATTTAACATCTATTCCATCTAAATTCCCAATTTCCATCATTAAAATGAATAATAGCCAACATATATATTGATTTAAAAATCCGAGCTATTACAAGCCCTTCATGGGGGGGTTTAATCATACACTTAGCTCATCATTTTAGATCATCATTAGCCACACTTAAAACCTATTAAAATTACCAACATTCCCCCATCATCTCCATGGTCCAAAAACACCTAAGTCCATCAATCTCTGCATGGGGTTCGGCCATACAACATGGCCGAACCCATGGTCCATGGTTCTTCACCATTTATAATATTTGAGACCATTTAAACTCATTAACATGCATCCATTCAAAACCTTTTAAAATTACTAACATGCATCTATGAATTTCATCCTTTAAAACTCATTACAAATCACCAATATCCTTCCATGGTGTTCGGCCATACAACATGGCCGAACCCTATTGTTCATCTCTTACCCTTAAAAATCACATACTTATGATTTTATCCCTTGATGGGGTTTGGCCATACATCATGGCCGAACCTCATCCAAATCCTTTTTAGTTCTTATGATCCATATACATAGAACTCTAGGGTTTGGCCATGCAAGGGCCAAACCATGATCTTTATCATATACTTTATCTTAGACATGCATGAGGTCCTTTGCATATATCCATAACAATTAGGGTTCGGCCATGCAAGGCCAACCCATGATCCATGATCATACTCCTTATATTGTTCATGCAAGAGGTCCTTAGCCATATATACATAATGTCCTTAATGTTCTATCATTTACATAGCCTATCTTACCCATTAAGGTTTGTCCATTTCCTATCTTATTCCTTGGATGGATTTTTAAATCCATGGCCCATAATATTTTGGCCAACTCTCCAATCCAAAAGTGGGATTCCATGGTTTCCTTTAACTCTTTCAAATTAGAAAAATCTTGTTAAGTGATACTTACCGATTCCGCGGCTCCTCTAGTTTCTTTCACTCCTTCTTTCTCCTCCGATCTTCTCCTTAGTCTTTCTTCTTTCTTCCTTCTTGATCTTCGGCCTTGAGAGGGAGAGGTCTAAGATGAAACTCCCAAGAAGATGGTTTGGCCTTGGTGAATGTTTGAGAGAAGGAGAGGAGGAGAGAATGGAAACCCTAAGTCCTTTTCTTTTGTCTTGTGAGAGAGGTCGGCCAAGCTTGAGATCCAAATTTCTCCAAGTCTTTTTCTTCTTTCTCTTAGAGTGATGGTCGGCCAAGAGAGGGAGAGGGAGAGGGAGCGAGTGAGATGAGAGGAATGAGATCAAAAGTCCTCTTTCCCATCTTGTCTAGGGTTTGCTTGGGTTAGACTCCACCCCCTTTCCCATCTTGTCTAGGGTTTGCTTTGCTTGTGCCCATTGACCAAACAAAGGAGTGGATGCCCTCCACATGGCACATACCACTCCCATGTCCAACGGTTTTGGCTTGGTTTCATCTTGGTGGTTTGGTGGTTTGGATGAGGTGGAACCACCACCTCTCTTTTGCCCAATGCATGGTCTTGCATGTCCCCATTTTAAGCTTCTTGTCTTGCATACCACCCCCATGTCAAACGGTTTTGGTTTGGGTTTCCTTGGATGGTTTGGTGGTTTGGATGAGGTGGAACCACCACCTCTCTTCTGCCCAATGTATGGCCTCCACCTAAGCTTTTGGTCTAGCCAAGGGGGAAGCATGCCCTCCACATGGCATACCACCCCTTATCCCAACGATTTTGGTGGAGTGGTTTCCATGAGATGAAACCACCCACTTGGCTCACTCCATTTATATGTAACTCACCCCCACTTGACTCACCTTATTTTAATGTAACTCATTTCCCAACTCCATCATTTGAATTGATATCTAACTTAGGTCATTACCATTAAATAATTTAATTCCACTTACTACATTTAATCTTCTTTAATTTATCTTTGACTCACCCATGGTTGACCAAGTCAACCGTGGTGGTCGGCCCCACATTGTATTGGTCCACACGTCACCTCACTTGATGAGGTAGAGTTGGGTCCCACTTGGCCATGCCACTTGGATTTATTCAAAATTAACTTAGATGATTTTTATTAAATAATTCAACTCAATTCACTTGATTCTTCTTAATTCACCCATGGTTGGTGGTTGGCCCCACATGTGCCTTGGTCCACACGCCACCTCACTTGATGAGGTGGAGTTGGACCCAACTTGGTAATGCCAATTGGATATTCTCTCCTACACTTGCCAATGAGATGGACCCCATGCCTTTGATCTTAATTGGGTCCATGACCCGATTAAATCCATTCCTTACCCATTTACCCTAATGCTCAATCCATGTTGACCGATTTGGTCCCAATTGGGCATTTGACCCAATTGACCATCATTGACCCAATTAAATGGAATTAATCTAATCCATGCTCCATTGTACCATACTTGGGCCTTTGCCCCAACTTTGATACATCTAACATTCATTCCATCTATGAATCTAAATCCATTCCTTACCCATTTACCCTAATCATCAATCCATCTTGACCCATTGGGTCCCAATTGGGCATTTGACCCAATTGACCATCATTGACCGAATTAAATAGAATTGATCATATCCATGGTCCATTGGACCATACTTGGGCCATTGCCCCAACTTTGATCCATTAAACATCCATTCCATCTATGGATAACAATTAAAATCAATAATAGCCAATATAATTATGGAATTGAAAATCCAAGCTATTACAATATTACCCTCTTTTGAAATTTTCGTCCCAAAAATCGAGCGAAGTAGGGTTTCAAACAACTTATACAAAAAGCTCAGGATGAGTTGATCTTATTTCTTATTCGAGTTCCCAGGTGGCTTCTTCATTACCATGTCGATCCCATACCACCTTGACGAACTGAACGGCTCGGTTCCGTAGTACTCTTTGTTCCTTCCCGATCACTCTGACCGGTTTCTCCATACAGGTCACGTCGTTTTGCACATCCACATATTGCACGTTCAACACATGTGAAGGATCGGGGTTGTATTTCCTCAACATGGACAAGTGAAACACATCGTGCAAAGATGACAATTGTGGAGGAAGTGCCAATTGATAAGCCACCTCCCCCACTCTCTTTAGGATTGGAAACAGCCCCACTAATCTAGGCGACAGTTTCCCTTTGTTTCCGAATCGTATGTGTCCCTTTCGTGGCGAGACTTTCAAGAATACTAAGTCTCCCACCTCAAATTCAAGGAAGTGTGCAGACTTGGTCACTCGATCTACCATGACCCATATTGCATCGTTGCTTGTGACATGTCCTAAGAAATTGACCTCAGATAGACAGAACTCGCACTTGCTTGCTTTGGTATTTAATTGATTTTTCTTCAGGGTGTCCAAGACTATCCTTAGATGTTATGTATGCTCCTCTCAATTGTTGGAATCAATCAGGAGATTGTTAATGAAGATAATTACAAATTTGTCCAATTTAGGGACGAAAGATTTTGTCCATCACATCCATGAATATAACCCCTCCATGGGTATAATCGATTCATGGGCATAACCAATACCTTCGTCGGACTAATATGTCTATCATAGGACTAACAAGTCTAACATACGACCAATGTGTCGACTATGGAATCAAGATGTCTATCATTGTAACGTCCCACCCTTTTCACTCTAATAATCAGAGTTTATTTTTTTTTTTTTAAATAACAATAAACAAGTGATCAAGGCGGGACGTCACGACGCGAGTTAAGTTCGGACTTCTAAAGTCCGACCCTTAACTGGCCAAGCCCATGTGCATATGGACTAAGTCCATAAGAACCGATCCACACATGGTACAAATAAAACTTGCGGAATATACTTAATCCTAATCTAATTGAGGGTTATAATAGATCCTAAGACTACTCCATTTTCCATTTGTAGATAGCAAAGTACATAATCATATTCTCCAAAATTACTAAAATAACGTTAAACTAAACATTCACTTCAAACCATCCAAAACATACCAAACCATAGCAAATAGTTAACTAAATTATTACATGCCAACATTATCTAACTATCAAATTACATTGTCCATATAAACTTAAATAAAAAGTCCATAAATCAATCCCTAATTAAAAGTCCATTCAAAAGCCCAAGCTCCTATGCTTGGTTTCCTTCATGATCCTCGTTCTTCCCCTTTTCTGCGTCATCCACTAAGGATAGAGATAGGGCGTTAGATCAACGAGCCCAGTAGGTGTTTCCGATTAGGCTACCACAAGGTTAGTATAAAACATGCAAATATCATAATAGTACATGATCATAAAAACCTTATAAAAACAATGCCATGTATGTTATGCACATGTAATGAGTCATCCACTAAGGATAGAGATAGGGCGTTAGATCAACGAGCCCAGTAGGTGTTTCCGATTAGGGCTACCACAAGGTTAGTATAAAACATGCAAATATCATAATAGTACATGATCATAAAAACCTTATAAAAACAATGCCATGTATGTTATGCACATGTAATGAGTCTCACCCATCACAAATATACATAGCCTCCTCTTGACGGGATTCTCATCATCAAGGTACACCACAGTGGTCTTTCGGACGCCCTGTAACGCCCGCCCCTTTTCACAGAAAATCAGAGTCTATTTTTTTTTTTTTACATAAAAGTGACAAAGGGCACGGACGTCACGACGCGAGTTAAGTTCCGAGCTTCTAAAGCTCGGCCCTTAACTGGCCAACCCTGCGCGTGCGTGGAACATAAATCCACGAGTACGGTTCATGCGTAGAAAGAAAGCTCGCAACACATAAAAATCAATGCGGATGATAATAGACACTATTCTACCAATTTTCAGATAGCAGGGAAGAGATATCCATTAAATTACTAAAATGCCCTCATACTGTACTGTCCAAAATAATTTATACAACATAGCAAGCCATCTAAGTTATTACATTTCCGACAAGCTAAATTATACAATTACACATTTCCCAAAATAACTTAAACAAAAATAATTTGTCCGCCTCCCCAAGCTCCTAAGCTTGGCTTCCGTCTCGCCCTTCTGGTCCGCCATCTCCTGCATCGTCAGCTAGGGTAGAAGTAGGGCGTTAGACCAACGCGCCCAGTAGGACTCCGAGTAGGGCTAGCACATGGATTAGTAATAACAGCATACTGATAATATTATAGTCTAACCATGCACTTTGGGCAATGTCATGCAATGGGTGTTCTATGTCATGAATCCCACCCATCAATCTCATCCTCATTGTACAATGTCCCTTTTTCATCCATACATAATGTTCAAAATATAATCCATACCATCATCGTGCCATGACCCTCTTGATGGAAAAGCCTCATCAAGATGTGATCCACACTAGGCATCCCCCCTTGATGGAAGAACCATCATCAAGGTATCATAATTACAAGAGTCCCCCCCTTGATGGCAAAGCCTCATCAAGGTATAATAATACATATGTGAAATGTCCCCATGCTTGTTTATCGGTCGCCCCGACGGAGCATGGACTCCGGTTTCATTTCATCCTTCCCCTGTCATATCCCTCCCATGCCATACATGAGATGTAGATGCCATATGCCATGTAATATATGTAATTCAATAGTAATAAAACCCATCTTAAAACAATTACTTGATGACCAAATAAATCAAAGGGAAACCATCCCATAATATTTAATCCAAAACCCATCTTAAGACATTCACATGATTTCCAAAATAATTTAAAGGAAAACATCACAAGATGCATAATCCAAAACTCATCTTAAAGACAACCACATGCTTTCCAAAATAAATTAAAGAAAACATCACCCAATCCATGGCTTACAAAAATGTAGGAATCCTACCAAATACCGACTCGCGTCTTTATTTCGTTTTTGTCCGACAATCCGGCTACCGACTCGCGTACCGCTCGCGCAATCCGGTACCTTATTAAATTACCAAATCAATCCAAGTTTTAATCATTTCCAAGCCCATAAATCATAACTTAGTGGGTTTCTTCATTTTAGCCCATATTTACCATTTTTGCCACTACCCTTCACATAAACAATTTTTCATTAATTCATGCCTACTTAAGCCCAAAATTTAATCCACAACTTAGGTCCTTAACTTAGGTCCATTATTGACTTACCAAAACATTAAAATTTGTCATGTAATTAATCTAACCATTACTCATTTAAACCCATTCAAACCCCATACTTAATCACATATATACCCATTGACCTTAAACCCAAATTGATTTACAATTTGGGGCATGGGTTCGGCCATACACCATGGCCGAAGCCATGATGATCCTTTCTCCAATTTTTTCTTTTTTTTTGGGTCCATTGTTACATTTTAGATCCACCAATAATCCTTCCTTGAAGGCTTTAAATCATGCATCTAAACCATATTCTTAACGCCATTTGGATCATTACACTTGTTCATTTAAAAACCCTAAATTCATCAACACATTATCCTTTAAACCCACCATTTAGTCATCATTTCATCACCATAGGTTAGGCCATATACCATGGCCGAACCCATGGTTTAGGGCTCATTCCCTCCATGCATTTCAAAACCATAAAACTCCATTGCATTTTTATCATAAACTCATTTTAAAACCTTACTCCCATGCATTCATTAAAACACTAAATTCATCAATCAAAAACCCTAACCAATTAAACCAACCACCAAATCACCCACCATGAGGTTCGGCCATGCTACATGGCCGAACCCTATGGCCAATAATTCTTCTTCCAATCATCCCATTCTATGCTTAAATTTCATAAATTACACAATGCACATAACCCATTTATTTATTTTCTTAACCTAACCCTAATTTTTCCCACTTAGGGTTTCCTCCATCTTCCACTCTCACATTTGAGGGGTTTAACATCCATGACATATATCTATGTAACCACCATTAATTTTTACAAAACTAAACCCTAAATCTTAAACCCTAAAATCCAAAATTTCTTGTTTAAGAAATACTCACTATCCGACGTCTCCTCCGATTTTTGCCGCTCCCGTCGGTCTCCGTAGCCTCCTCTTTCCTTTCTTTTGATCTTTGGTAGGTTAAGATCTTTGATCAAGTGTGGCAATCCCTAACCCTAGAATCGGCCATGGTAGGTTTTGTGTGAGAGAGGGAGAGGGGAAAATCATGAGAGGGAAGGTGACAACCCTTTACCTTAGAGTGATTTTTTTCTTTGCTTAATTTTTTTTTCCACTTCTTTCTTCTCTCCTTCTCTTCTCTCCTCCTTAGCTCTCTTTCTCCCTTCACTTGAACATGGGACGGCAATGGAGGAGTGGGAGGGATGGAGTTAACAAAAAAAATGAGAATGAGACACCAACAAAGCTCATCTCCATTTTTTACTTTACATTAATGACACCCACCAACCTTAAGATATTTTCTTAGATATTTAAAATGCTTTATGGTGGTGGTTATCTAAACCACCACCAAGCCAACGTGTTTCCCTTGAGTTTGAGATGAGGTGAGTCTTCACCTCATGGCCCCACTTTGACCACTCTTAACTACCATTTTAAATAATTTAATTATTTAATTAATTAGATAATTACCTTAGGTTAATCCATTGGTACTTAGCCTAAGTCCATTATTCCACCCATGGTTGACCAAATCAATCATGGTGGCCGGCCCCACCAAACCTTGGCCCACACGCCACCTCACTTGATGAGGTGGAGGGGGGTCCCACTTGGCCACATCACCATTGTTTAATTCCAAATAACTTAGGTGATTTAAAATCATTGAATTCACTCTAAGTGGATTACCATTGGGCCTATGGCCCAATTACATTTCCCATCTAGCCCATTTACCTTAGAGCATAACCATCTTGACCCATTGGGTCCCAAATGGGTATTTGACCCAATTTGACCATTCTTGACCCATTTAAATAAATTTAAATCCAAACCATAGTCTATTGTGCCACACTTGGGCCTTTATCCAAATTTTGGCCCATTTACCATTTACTCCACCAATTTTCCAATTTTCATCATTAAAATAAATAATATTCACAGTATTCCTTGATTTACAAATTCCGAGCCCTTACACGCCCCGACGGAGTGTGGCCTCCGGTTTCCTCTTGATGGGATTCTCATCATCAAGGTACCCCACAGTGGTCTTTCGGACGCCCCGACAGAGTGTGGCCTTCAGTTTCCATAATTATCACCCCATGCCATGCATGAGATGTTAATGACTTCATGCCATTTGTAAACATATCTTAACATACAAAACCACTTTGAAACATAATAACTTAGCACATATTTCATCAAAATTAAGATAAAACATCAAATATAAGTGTGGTAACAAAAAGGTAGGAAACCTACACAATGTTCACTTAGGTTGACAGCTCTTTTAAACCGTCACCCGTTCACTACTTGTACACCGTTTAAGAAGTCCCGTTACCTTGTTTATATAACAGCAAGTCAAATATATGTGTATTTAATTACCAACTAAGTCTAAGTCCCAAAAACCACTTTGTGGGGTTCGGCCATACTACATGGCCGAACCTCACCCACTTAAATTTTGATCTCCTTTATTATTTAATCCAAAACCATCCAAATAACTTAATCTTCCAAATGTACCTTGGTAGGGTTCGGCCATACAACATGGCCGAACCTTACCACTTTGGTTTTGGCCCATCTTTCAAATCATTTGGTCATTTTCATTCCATATTTACAATTGTGCCATTAAACTAACCCTTGTCTAATTTTGCTTAATAACCAATATTCATAATCAATCCACCTTAGTGGGGTTCGGCCATACAACATAGCCGAACCTCATCATCTTAATTTGGTCCTTTAAATCCTTCATACATCCATCTCCAATTACATTATAAGTTGACCACTAAGTCCACCAAATGATCATTAGTGGGGGGCCATACTACATGGCCGAACCTTACCAAACTGATTTTTGTCCCTTTTTCCATCATCTTTGATGGCTGATTATTTACTTATACTAAGTCCATAGATAAACATATGTGATTCTTAGATCAAAAACATATAATCATCCATAATTTCCAACCACAGTTCTTACTCCAATTAACCCATAAAAACAGTCCATGGGGTTCGACCATACACATGGCCGAACCCTATGGTTCTCTTGGCTCAATCATTCCATCATTTATCCATGGTTTATGATCAGCAACTTAGCCATAATAACAACATGGTTCAACCATGCAATAGCCGATCCAAAACAGTAACCTTATCTCCATTTAAAACCCCTTTAAACCTTCAAAACATGGTGTGGTTTTTATCTCTCAAAAACCATAAAAATTACCAAGTCTTTTCATGGGGTTCGGCCATCCCAAGTGGCCGAACCCTATGATTCATGTTTTACCCTTTTTAAACAGCATAAACCATGATCTAAACCCTTGATAGATTCGGCCATACAATGGCCGGATCATATTCCCTTAACCAATTTTATTTAACAAGGGTTTATAGTGCACTTACCAATACCGCAACTCCTTCGGGTTCTTTCACTCCTTCTTGACCTTCTCCTTCCTTAGTCCTTCCTTCCTCCCTTTCGTCTTGATCTTTAGCCGATCTAAACCTTGCTGGAAACCCCTTGAAATGGTTCAGCCAAATTATTGAGTTGAGAGAGAGAGATAGAAATTTGGCTTTGGATGAGAGTGATAAAACCTTGGTGCAAAACTCCTTTGCTCTATGTGTACTTTTTCTTGGTAAAATGATCGGCCAAGGACTGAATTGTGTGAGAGACAACCAGCCAATGATCTTTGTCTTGAGAGGTGAAAAACGTCCAAGGGAGAGAGAGGGAGAGAGTGAAAATGAAACTCCTTTGGCTAATGAAATTCAGCCTAAGGTTGGCACCACATGTAACTCCCATTTGCATTCATCTCCTTTACTTATTCTATTTGGGGGTTTCATCTTTGAGATGGAACTCCTAAGGCACCAACGGTTTTTGGCTCTTGGCTGCCCTAGATGCAACCTTCTTCAAGTGTGAACCCACTTGTAACACCCATTTGCTTAATGCCTCCCTTGGGGTTTCATCCTTGAGATGAAACTCCCAAGGTACCCAACGGTTCCCATGCATGTCTTGTTGTATACATTCCTCCATCATTCATCTCTCATTAGCCTTGCATATGAGAGTTTCATCTTGAATTGAAACTCCCATAGGCTCCAACGGTCATGTTTGAATTGGCAATCCATAACCGCCACCTTTCATTTACTTGCCCATGTGGGAGTTTCATCAATGAGATGAAACTCCTACATGCCAACGGTTTTGTGTCTTAACCCTTGGACCATTCAACTATCCAATTCCCCTTTAATCCTCATGCATAGACTAATCTCTCATGCAATTCCAACGTGCACAATGTTTAAATTTAAAACATAACCTCTCACCTTATGTAACTCCCAAAAACCTTCATTGTTATCTAAGAGTTACATGCATGGAATGACCATGCAGCCAACGTTTTTCATTGTTTGGACATTTCATCCACACACTTTACTCCTTTGAGATAAATATCTCCATAACTTCCCATCCAACTCATATGACACAACTCACCCATTTAACTCATCAATTTAATGCAACTCAACCCATAAATTCCACTCAACTAAACTCCATCATTTATTTCAACTCAATCTTCAATTTGAGTTATCTTAAACACTTGTTAACATTCCATTCAATTCAGCCTAACCCAATTAAACTTGAGCTCATCCAATGGTTAATCATGTCCACAATGACCCATTGGGTCCCAATAGGGTCCTTTGACCCAATTAACCACTTTGACCCAAATAAATGTACATTACCCATTTAACTTAATTTGAATCTTATACCAAGTACATTTGTTCCTACTTGAACAATGGGTCCCACCATTTTCTCATCTACGATCATAACCCTTTAATTCATAATTCCAATGGCATTTTCGTAAATATTGATATATTGAAAAAAATCTAGGATATTACAATCATAAGACCAATATGTTAACTTATGGGACCAAACTGTCCCTCACACGACCGATACGTCTCTAACAGCCACTATCCGGCATCAATCCAAACCTCCATGGAAACCCCCATCCATGGGAAGATAATATCTATCCATAACACAGTCATATCGACCATGGGACCACTGTATCTATCGTGGGACCGATATACCCACCAATTGTCGTCATCGTCTACCAAAGTGCAGTAGACATTTGTTGTACTAAAGTGCTAGTAACAGATGTGAAGGCAGTAGATACAAGAGAGTGGAATGCTCCCAAATTAAACAACGCATAAGCATATGAACTACGAACTACTGCCATACCTTGAATCACTGAATTATCGGCTGTCTCTGGAGGAGAAACCAAAGTATTCAGTAGTCTAGATCCCGTTGGAGTAGGTGCTCGTCCTGAAGGGTCATGTGCTCTAGGTCCTTGTGACTGAGCTGGTCGAGCTGGACGACAGAAAGAACCCCTGAAGTGCGAAGATTTTATAATTCTGTGGGCACTCTCTTTTGAAATGGCCCTGCTGACCACACTAGAAACAGGAACTTCCAGTAGAGGTTGAAGGTCTCCAAAAGTTGTGTTTGAATCTCTTGTGAGGGCGAAAGGTATTTCCCCCGCCCTGACCTCTTCAGTCATGTGTTTCATTGGAGGTTGTGCCTCCATTTCCGTTCGAGAGTTGCTGTAAAACGGAAGTGACTACAACTTGCACTAAGTTTTGTAGCTGGGGGGGTACCACTGGAATATTTACGCCATTCTACTCCTTTTCTTGGTGTGGCTGCTGTACCTCTTCCTCTTGATGAGGTTGTTGTACCTCTTCCTCCAGATGAGGTTGTTGTACCTCTTCCTCTTGATGAGGTTGTTGTACCTCTTCCTCCAGATGAGGCTACTGTACCTCTTCCTCTTGATGAGGTTGCTGTACTTCTTCCTCCACTGGAAATCTTGTTGTTTTCTTGTTTTCAGGGAAACTTTCCTTTGTATCAAGTGGTGTTTCTCAATGTTGGGGAAAGATCCGGATGTTTCTCTTTTTCGGGGAAAATTTTCCTTTGTATCAAATGTTGTTTCTCATTTTCGGGAAGTATACCCTATCTTGCTACATTTGATAAATTCAATTTATAGTGACTGTCCTTCCCTTCCTATCATTCCTTTTTGTCAAATGTTGCTCTCAGATTGAATGCTTCAGTCTAAGTCTAACGAAATAAATTAATCCGGCCCCCGTGCAGCGGACTCCGAAGAGTCGGTCAGTTGGGATTCCTATCTGTCAGTGAGACATGATACCTTCTTAATCTTACTTCGAAAGATTCATTCTTCCGATTTCGCTCTAATACCAACTGTAACGCCCTGCCCTCTATCACTACACCGAAAATTAGAGTCTATTTTTTTATATATATATATATATAAAAGAGTGAGAGAGCGAGGGACGTCACGACGCGAGCTAAGTCCGAGCTTCCAAAGCCCGACCCTCAACTGGCCAACCATACGTGTGCGTGGACTAAGCCAATAAAATGGTTCACACGTAATAAGTTAAGCTTGCGGAATGTAAACTTAATGCGGAATTATAATAGAGTTCTATCCTACCAATTATTACATAGCAAGGAAGTCCATCACTTAATCATAATTACCTCAAATTAAAATGTCCAAAATAAAAGTCCAAATCATAGCAAATAGTCTAAGTTATTGCAGTCCAACAAGCTAAGTTACTCAAATTACATTTCCATGAATGAAACTTACATAAAATGAATCTAATCATCCAAGCTCCTAAGCTTGGCTCTGATCGCGTCCTTCGCTTCGTCCATTCCTGTGTCATCATCTAAGGTAGAAGTAGGGCGTTAGACAACACGCCTAGTAGGTACTCTGAGTAGGGTCAACACATGGATTAGTATAACAAAAACACAAAGATATAAGTAATGTCAAAAATCATGCAAGTCAATGCCATGCCATGGGTGTCATATGCCGTGAGTCCCACCCATCATCCATATCACCATCACATAGTATCCTCTTGATGGAAAAATCCTAATCAAGGTATCACAATCACATAGTATGCCTCTTCATGATAAAGCCTCATCAAGGTATCACAATCACATAGTATCCCTCTTGATGGAAAATCCTCATCAAGGTATCACAATCACATAGTATCCCTCTTGATGGAAAATCCTCATCAAGGTATCCAATCACATAATATCCCTCTGATGGAAAATACACATCAAGGTATCCCCACATTTGTTTATCGGTCGCCCCTACGGAGCATGGACTCCGGTTATATCTCAAACATAGTATCCCTCTTGCTGGAAAATCCTCATCAAGGTATCCAATCACATAATATCCTCTTGATGGAAAATCCTCATCAAGGTATCATAATCACATAGTATCCCTCCCACACCATGCATAAGATGCAAGTACAAACATGCTATGTAATAATAACATCATAGCATTAAAATCCCATCATCAAGACACATCATTTGATACCAAAATAATTCAAGTAAAAACATCATAAACACATATTCCATGGTTTTCAATGAGGTCGGAATCCTACCAATGACCAACTAATGTGTCCTTGTGTTTTCGTCCGAAAACCGCTCACCAATCGCGCACCACTTTTGAGATCCCGTTACCTTATTGCATATCAATAAATTAAAACAATGTTCCATTTAATTTCTAACCATACTTAAGTCCACAAAATACCTTAGTGGGGTTTGGCCGTACAACATGGCCGAACCTCACTCCCTTGGTTTTGGACCCTTGTTTTTAGTCCTTTGATCTTTTAATTAAGTCCAAGATCATTCCATTAGTTTTATATTAATGAAAGCCCTAAGTCAACAAGAACACTCCCCATGGGGTTCGGCCATACACCATGGCCGAACCCATGGTCCTTTCATTTCCACCATTTTTCCATCTTAGCCATCATTCTTTTCATGGCTAAACACTCCTTTTATTTATACATACCTAGGTCCATAACTGATCCATAAACATAGATCCATAAATGATTCATTAATCATGACATAAAACCCAAACAAATGCCTCAATTCCTTAGCTTGATAATCCATTCATTTAACATGCATAGATCCATAGATGACCCATTAAAATGGTTCATGGGGTTCAGTCATACAACATGGCTGACCCAATGATGTCATTTTTTTCTCCTTTTCCTTACATCATCTACCACATTAGATCCATAACCCAAGTCCCTTCATGGGGGGGGGTTTAATCGTACACTTAGGTCATCATTTTAGATCATTATTAACCACACTTTAAACCTATTAAAATTACCAACATTCCCCATCATCTTCATGGTCCAAAAACACCTAAGTCCATCAATATCTCTCCATGGGGTTCGGCCATACAACTACGGCCGAACCCATGGTCCATGGTTCTTCACCATTTATAATATTTGAGACCATTTAAACTCATTGACATCCATCCATTCAAAACCTTTTAAAATTCCTAAAATGCATCTATGAATTTCATCCTTTAAAACACACTACAAATCGCCAATATCCTTCCATGGGGTTCGGCCATACAACATGGCCGAACCCTATGGTTCATCTCTTACCCTTAAAAATCACATACTTATGATTTTATCCCTTGATGGGGTTCGGCCATACATCATGGCCGAACCTCATCCAAATCCTTTTTAGTTCTTATGATCCATATACATAGAAATCTAGGGTTTGGCCATGCAAGGGCGAAACCATGATCTTGATCATATACCTCATCTTAGACATGCATAAGGTCCTTTCCATATATCCATAACAATTAGGGTTCGGCCATGCAAGGCCAACCCATGATCCATGATGATAATCCTTATATTGTTCATGCAAGAGGTCCTTAGCCATATATATATAATGTCCTTAATGTTCCATCATTTACATAGCCTATATCTTACCCATTAAGGTTTGTCCAATTCCTAATCTCATTCCTTGGATGGATTTTTAAATCCATGGCCCATAATATTTTGGCCAACTCTCCAATCCAAAAATAGGATTCCATGGTTTCCTTTAACTCCTTCAAATTACAAAAATCTTGTTAAGTGATACTTACCGATTCCGCGGCTCCTCCGGTTTCTTTCACTCCTTCTTTCTCCTCCGATCTTCTCCTTAGTCTTTCTTCTTTCTTCCTTCTTGATCTCGGCCTTGAGAGGGAAAGGGTCTAAGATGAAACCCCCAAGAAGATGGTTCAGCCTTGGTGAATGTTTGAGAGTGCGAGAGGAGGAGAGAATGGAAACCCTAAGTCCTTTTCTTTTGTCTTGTGAGAGAGGTCGGCCAAGCTTGAGATCCAAATTTCTCCAAGTCTTTTTCTTCTTTCTCTTAGAGTGATGGTCGGCCAAGAGAGGGAGAGGGAGAGGGAGAGAGTGAGATGAGAGGAATGAGATCAAAAGTCCTCTTTCCCATCTAGTCTAGGGTTTGCTTGGGTTCGACTCCACCCTCATCAATGTGGAGTCTTCCCCATGAGCCCATTAACCAAACAAAGGAGTGCATGCCCTCCACATGGCACATACCACTCCCATGTCCAACGGTTTTGGCTTAGGTTTCATCTTGGTGGTTTGGTGGTTTGGATGAGGTGGAACCACCACCTCTCTTTTGCCCAATGCATGCTCTTGCATGTCCCCATTTTAAGCTTCTTGTCTTGCATACCACCCCCATGTCCAACAGGTTTGGGTTTGGGTTTCCTTGGGTGGTTTGGTGGTTTGGATGAGGTGGAACCACCACCTCTCTTTTGCCCAATGCATGGTCTTGAATGTCCCCATTTTAAACTTCTTGTCTTGCATACCACCCCCATGTCAAACGGTTTTGGGTTTGGGTTTCCTTGGGTGGTTTAGATGAGGTGGAACCACCACCTCTCTTTTGCCCAATGTATGGTCTCCACCTAAGCTTTTGGTCTAGCCAAGGGGGAAGCATGCCCTCCTCATGGCATACCACCCCTTATCCCAACGGTTTTGGTGGAGTGGTTTCCATGAGATGAAACCACCCACTTGACTCACTCCATTTATATGTAACTCACCCCCATTTGACTCACCTTATTTTAATGTAGCTCATTTCCCAACTCAAAATTTGAATTTATATCTAACTTAGGTCATTACCATTAAATAATTTAATTCCACTTACTACATTTCATCTTCTTTAATTTATCTTTGACTCACCCATGGTTTACCAAGTCAACCACGGTGGTCGGCCCCACATTGTCTTGGTCCACACGCCACCTCACTTGATGAGGTGGAGTTGGGTCCCACTTGGCCATGCCACTTGGATTTATTCAAAATTAACTTAGGTGATTTTAATTAAATAATTCAACTCAATTCACTTGATTCTCCTTAATTCACCCATTAATTCACCCAAGTCAATCATGGTGGTCGGCTCCACATGTGCCTTGGTCCACACGCCACCTCACTTGATGAGGTGCAGTTGGGCCCAACTTGGTAATGTCACTTGGATATCCACTCCTACACTTGCCAATGAGAAGGACCCCATGCATTTGATCTTAATTGGGTCCATGACCCGATTAAATCCATTCCTTACCTATTTACCCTAATGCTCAATCCATCTTGACCCATGGGGTCACAATTCGGCATTTGACCCAATTGACTGTCATTGACCCAATTAAATGGAATTAATCATATCCATGGTCCATTGGACCATACTTGTGTAATAGCCCGGATTTTCAATGCAATAAATATATTGGCTATTATTTATTTTAATGGTTAAAGAAATTGAGATTCATAGATGGAATGGATGTTTAATGGATCAAAGTTGGGGCAATGGCCCAAGTATGGTCCAATGGACCATGGATATGATCAACTCTATTTAATTGGGTCAATGATGGTCAATTTGGTCAAATGCCCAATTGGGACCCAACGGGTCAATATGGATTGATGATTAGGGGAAATGGGTAAGGAATGGATTTATATTCATAGATGGAATGTATGTTAGATGGATCAAAGTTGGGGCAATGGCCCAAGAATGGTCCAATGGACCATGGATAGGCTTGATTTTATTTAATTGGGTCAAAGTGGTCAATTGGGTCAGATGTCCAATTGGGAACCAATGGGTCAAGATGAATTGAGCATTAGGGTAAATGGGTAAGGAATGGATTTAATCGGGTCATCGTCCCAATTAAGATCAAAGGAATGGGGTCCATCTCATTCGCAAGTGTAGGAGTGGATATCCAAGTGGCATAGCCAAGTGGGACCCAACTCCACCTCATCAAGTGAGGTGGCGTGTGGACCAAGGCACATGTGGGGCCGACCACCATGGTTGACTTGGTCAACCATGGGTGAATTACTAGGTGAATTAAGGAGGATCAAGTGAATTGAGTTGAATTATTTAATTAAATCACCTAAGTTAATTTTCAATAAATCCAAGTGGCATGGCCAAGTGGGACCCAACTCCACCTTATCAAGTGAGTTAGCGTGTGGACCAAGACAATGTGGGGCCGACCACCATGGTTGACTTGGTCAGCCATGGGTGAGTCCAAGATCAAATATAGTAAGTGGAATTAAATTATTTAATTGTAATGACCTAAGTTAGATATCAATTCAAATGATTGAGTTGGGAGTTGAGTTACATTAAATGGAGTGAGTCAAATGGGGAGTGAGTCACCTAAAAGACAAAAGATGGAGTGAGTCAAGTGGGTGGTTTCATCTCATGGAAACCACTCCACCAAAACCGTTGGGATAAGGGGTGGTATGCCATGTGGAGGGCATGCTTCGTCCCCCTTGCTAGACAAAAAGCCTAAACTAAGGACATGCAAGACCATCCATTGGCCAAAGGAGAGGTGGCGGTTTCACCTCATGAAAACCACCAAACCACCCATGGAAAGCAAACCAAACCGTTGGACATAGGGGTGGTATGCTAGACAAGGAGCTTGAATGGAGGACATGCAAGACCATACATTGGTCCAAGGAGAGGTGGTGGTTCCACCTCATCCAAACCCCCAAACCACCCATGGAAACCCAAACCAAAACAGTTGGACATGGGGATGGTATGCTACAAGAAGCTTAAAATGGGGACATGCAGGACCATGCATTGGGCAAAAGAGAGGTCGTGGTTCCACCTCATGGAAACCACCAAACCACCCAAGGAAACCCAAACCAAAACCGTTGGACTTGGGGGTGGTATGCAAGACAAGAAGCTCAAAATGGGGACATGCAAGACCATGCATTGGGCAAAAGAGAGGTGGTGGTTTTAACTCATGGAAACCACCCCAAACCACCAAAGGAACCCAAGAAAAAACCGTGGGAGGAGAGTGGTGTGTGCCATGTGGAGGGCATGCACCCTCTTGTTTGGTCAAAGAGCCCATGGGGAAGACTCCACATTGATGAGGGTGGAGTCTAACCCAAGCAAACCCTAGACAAAGATGGGAAAGAAGACTTTTGATCCAATTTACCTCATCTCACTCTCTCCCTCTCTCCCTCAAGGCCGACCCTCACTCTAAGAGAAAGAAGAAAAAAGACTTAGAGAAATTTGGATCTCATCTCACTCTCCCTCTCTCAAGTTTGGCTGACCACTCTCATTAAACAAGACTTGGAGTTTCATCCATTCTCTCCTCCTCTCCCTCTCTCAAACATTCACCAAGGCCGAACCATCTTCTTGGGGGGTTCCATCTTAGACCCTCTCCCTCTCCAGGCCGAAGATCAAGGAGGAAGGAAGGAGAAAGACTAAGGAATGACAAGAGCAAGAAGGTGTGAAAGAAACCGGAGGAGTGGCGGAATCGCAAGTATCACTTGACATGATTTTATCAAGGAGTTAAAGGAAACCAAGGAATCTCATTTTTGGATTGGAGAGTTGGCCAAAATATTATGGGCCATGGATTTAAAATCCATCCAAGAAATGAGATAGAAAATGGATAAACCCTAATAAGCTATGTAAATGATGTAATATTAAGGACATTATATATATATATGGCTAAGGACCTCTTGCACAAACCATATGAGGGTTATGATCATGGATCATGGGTTGGCCTTGCATGGCTGAACCCTAACTGCTATGGATATATGGAAAGGACCTCATGCATGTCTAAGATAAGGTAAATGATCAAGGTGCATGGTTTGGCCTTTGCATGGCCAAACCCTAGGATTTTTAGTATGAGAACCATCAAAGACAAAACGGGGATTTTAGTATGAGAACCCCATCAATGTAACAAATCATGGATGTATGTTGTTTTTAAAGGAAATAATGAACCATAGGGTTCGGCCATGTTGTATGGCCGAACCCCATGGAAGGGTGTTAATGATTTTAAAATGTTTTAAATGGATAAATGCTAGTGATTTTAAAGGGGTTTTAAATGGGGGAAATAATGGAGAAATGTTAATGATTTTAATGTTGTAAAGGTGAAGAACCATGGACCATGGCAGAACCCCATGGAGAGATATTGATGAACTTAGATGGGCTTGAACCATGGAAATGATGGAAGACATGTTGATGGACCTTGGGTTATGGATATAATGTGGTAGATGATTTAACGAAAAGGAGGAATAATGACTTCATGGATTCGGCCATGTTGTATAGCCGAACCCCATGAACCATTTTAATTGGTAATCTATGGATCTTTGCATGTTTAAATGAATGGATTATCAAGCTAAACAATGGAGGTATTTGTTAGGGATTTGTGAGGGTTTCATGTCATAATTAATGAATCAATATGGATCCATGTTTATGGATCAATTATGGACCTAAGTATGTATAAATAAAAAGGAGTGATTAGCCATGAAAAGAATGATGGCAAAGAGGTAAATATGGTGAAAGTGAAAGGACCATGGGTTCGGCCATGGTGTATGGCCGAACCCCATGGGGAATGTTTGTGGACTTAGGTTTCTTTAAATGTTACTTATGTGATTGGTTAATAAACAAAAGATGGCATGATCTTGAAACCACATGATTAGAATGATAAGGATTAAAAAGGGACCCAAAACCAAGTGGGTGAGGTTCGGCCATGTTGTATGGCCGAACCCCACTAAGGCATGTTATGGACTTGAACATGGTTGGAAATCAAATGGAACTTTGGTTTGATTTGTTGATGTGTAATAAGGTAACGGGATCTCATAAGCGGTGCGCGATCGGTGATCGATCTTTGGACGGAAAACCAAGGACCTGGTATCTAGACATTGGTAGATTCCTACCTCATTGAAAGCCATGGATTATGTGTATATGGATGTTTTACTGAATTATTTTGGTATCAAATGGTATGTCTTAATGATGGGATTTTAATGCTATGGTTGTAATATTACATAGCATGTTTGCACTTGCATCTCATGCATGGCATGGGAGGGATCAATTGAAAGGAGTCCATGCTCCATTCGGATTTCCGATAAAGCAACCGTGGGTGGAATCCACACTGATTCCATGGGATGTATGTTTGAAATATAACCGGAGATCCACACTCCGTCGGGGCGTCCGTTAAGGCATTGTGGAGGATACCTTGATGTGCTTTATCTATCAAGAGGGATACTATGAGTTTGTGATACTTGATGAGGGTTTCCATCAAAAGGGACATTATGTATGATTGATTTGTAACCGGAGATCCACACTCCATCGGGCATCAGTAAGGCATTTGTGTGGGTACTTGATGTGCGTTTTCCATCAAGAGGGATCTTATGTGATGATGATATGGATGATGGTTGGGACTCATGGCATATGACACCCATGGCATGGCATTTACTTGCATGGTTTTGATATACTTATATCTATATGTTTATATTATACTAATCCATATGTTGACCCTACTCGGAGTACCTACTGGGCAAGTTGTCTAACGCCCTACTTCTATCTTAGACGATGACGCAGGAAATGGAGGAAGCGAAAGGACGTGATCGGAGCCAAGCTTAGGAGCTAGTTTTATTTATGGAAATGTAATTTGAGTAATTAACTCGTTGGACTGTAATAACTTAGACTATTGCTATGGTTTGGACTTACTTTGGACGTTCTAAGTTAAGGTATTTATTATTAAGTGATGTACTTCCTTGCTATTTAATAATTGGTAGGATCGACTCTATTATAATTTTCGCTTTAAGTTTCCATTCTGCAAGCTTAACTTAGTGCGTGTGAACCGTTTCCGTGGACTTAGTCCATGCACACGTAGGGTTGGCCAGTGAAGGGCCGGGCTTTGGAAGCTCGGACTTAGCTAGTGTAGTGACATCCCCCTCTCTTGTCACTCAAAAAAAAAAATAGACTCTGATTTTCGGCATAGTGAAAGAGGGCGGGGCGTTATAGTTGGTATCAGAGTGAAACCGGAAGACTGAATCTTCGAAGTAAGATTAAGACGGATCATGTCTCATTGACAGACAAGAATCCCAACTGACCGACTCTTCGGAGTCCGCTGTACGGGGCCGAATTAATTTACTTCGTTAGACTCAAACTGAAGCATTCAATCTGAAAACAACATTTGACAAAAAGAATGATAGCAAGGGAAGGACAGTCGCTATAAGTTGGATTTATCAAACATAGCAAGGTAGGACATATTTCTCCGAAAATGAGAACCACCAATGTTTTTCCCCCAAGCTAAGGAACAACACTTGATAGGTAGGAAAATTTCCCCGAAAATGAGAACATCTGAATTTCCCCAAATTGAGAAACAGTGATAGATTTATCAAACATAGCAAAGTAGGAAATATATCACCGATTTCCCAAATTGAGAAACAGTGATGAATTTATCAAACGTAGCAAAATAGGAGATATTTTCCCCGGTTTCCCCAAATAAGAAATGTTACTTGATAGTTAGGAAAATTTCCCCAACAGACAAGAAAATACAAGGTGCTTATTTGGCAATTCCCCAAACAAGAGACATTATGTGATACATGGGAAGTTTTCCCCAAAAATATAAGAGTGCTTATTTGGTAATTTCCCCCAAAATACGTAAACACAAAACTTTATGAAGAAACTAAGTTGACGATGTTGTCAATGACTTAGGAAATGCCCTCCGAAGAGAAGAACCCGACAAAACCCATTTGTGGAGGAAGAGGTTATAGCAACCTCATCAAGAGGAAGGTACAATAGCCTCATCCGGAGAGGAAGAGGAAGAACAACCTCATTAAGAGGAATAGGTACAGCAACTCATCTGGAGGAAGAGGTACAACAACCTCATCAGGAGGAAGGGGTACAACAGCCACGCCAAGAAGAGGAGCAGAATGGCGTAAATATTCCTATGGTATCTCCGAGCTACAAAACTTAGTGCAAACTGTAGTCACTTCCGTTTTGCAGCAACTCTTGAACGGAAATGGAGACACAACCTCCAATGAAACACAGGACCGAAGAGGTCACAGTGGGGGAAATATCCTTCGCCCTCACAAAGAGATTCAAACCCATTTTTGGGAGACATTCAGCCTCTATTGGAAGTCTCTGTTTCCAGTGTGGTTAGCAGGGCCATTTCAAAAGAGAGTGTCCACAGAACTATACATCGTCGTACTTAGGGGTTCTTTCCGTCGTCCAGCTCGACCAGCTAGTCACAAGGACCTAAAACACATGACCCTACAGGACGGACACCTACTCCGACAGGATCTGGACGACTGAATACTTTGGTTTCTCCTCAGAGACAACGGATCATTCAGTGATTCAAGGTATGGCAATAATTTGTAGTTCATATGCTTATGCGTTATTTGATTTGGGAGCATTTCACTCTCTTGTGTCTACTGCCTTCACATCTGTTACTAGCACTTTAGTACAACAAATGTCCACTGCACTTACTATAGTATCCCCTATTGGTAAACGATGACGACAATTGGTGGTATATCGGTCCCACGGTAGATACATTGGTCCCATGGTAGATACGACGGGGCTACGGATAGATATTATGTTCCATGGATGGGGGTTTCCATAGTGGTTTGGATTGATTGCCGGATAGTGGCATTAGGGACGTATTGGTCGTTGTGAGGGACATTTTTGTCCCATAGTTGACGTATTGGTCCTATGCTAGACATCTTGATTCCATAGTCGACGCATTGGCCGTATGTTAGACCGTTAGTCCTATGATAGACATATTAGTCTACGAAGGTATTAGTTATGCCCATGAATGGATTATACCCATGGAGGGGCTATATTCATGGATCTGATGGACAAAATCTTTCGTCCCTAATTGGACAAGTTTGTAACCATCTTCATTAACAATCTCCTGATTGATTTCAACAATCGAGAGGAGCATACAGAACATCTAAGGATAGTCTTGGACACCCAGAAGAAAATCAATTAAATGCTAAAGCAAACAAGTGCGAGTTCTAGGCTATCTAAGGTCAATTTCTTAGGACATGTCACATGCAACGATTGAATATGGGTCGTGGTAGATCGATTGACCAAGTCCGCACACTTCCTTGAATTTGAGGTGGGAGACTTAGTGTTCTTGAAAGTCCCGCCACGGAAGGGACACATGCGATTCAAAAGAAAGAGAAACTGTCGCCTAGATTAGTGGGGGCTGTTTCCAATACTAAAGAGGGTGGGGGAGGGTGGCTTATCAATTGGCACTTCCTCCATTAGTTGTCATCTTTGCACGATGTGTTCCATGTCTCCTTGTTGAGGAAATACAACCCCGATCCTTCACACATGTTGAACGTGCAAGATGTGGATGTGCAAAGCGACGTAACTTATGTGGAGAAGCCGGTCAGAGCGAATTGGGAAAGAACAATGAGTAGTTCGAACTGCGTCATTCAGTTCGTCAAGGTGGTATGGGATCGATATAGTAATGAGGAGGCCACCTAGGATCTTGAGTCAGAAATGAGGGCAGCTCATCCTGAGCTTTTTGTATAAGTTATTTGAAACCCTACTTCACTCGATTTTCGAAACGAAATTTCAAAGAGGGTAATATTGTAATAGCCTGATTTTCAATGCAATAATATATTGGCTGTTATTTATTTTTAATGGCTAAAAAAATTGAGATCCATAGATGGAATGGATGTTTAATGGATCAAGTTGGGGCCATGGCCCAAGTATGGTCCAATGGACCATGGATATGATCAATTCTATTTAATTCGGTCAATGATGGTCAATTGGGTCAATGCCCAATTGGGACCCAACGGGTCAAGATGGATTGATGATTAGGGGAAATAGGTAAGGAATGGATTAGATTCATAGATGGAATGTATGTTAGATGGATCAAAGTTGGGGCAATGGCCCAAGAATGGTCCAATGGACCATGGATAGGCTTGATTTTATTTAATTGGGTCAAAGTGGTCAATTGGGTCAAATGCCCAATTAGGAACCAATGGGTCAAGATGGATTGAGCCATTAGGGTAAATGGGTAAAGAATGGATTTAATCGGGTCATGGTCCCAATTAAGATCAAAGGCATGGCGTCCATCTCATTGGCAAGTGTAGGAGTCGATATCCAAGTGGCATAGCCAAGTGGGACCCAACTGCACCTCATCAAGTGAGGGTGGCGTGTGGACCAAGGCACATGTGGGGGCCGACCACCATGGTTGACTTGGTCAACCATGGGTGAATTACTAGGTGAATAAGGAGGATCAAGTGAATTGAGTTGAATTATTTAATTAAAATCACCTAAGTTAATTTTCAATAAATCCAAGTGGCATCGCCAAGTGGGACCCAACTCCACCTTATCAAGTGAGTTAGCGTGTGGACCAAGACAATGTGGGGCCGCCGACCACCATGGTTGACTTGGTCAGCCATGGGTGAGTCCAAGATCAAATATAGTAAGTGGAATTAAATTATTTAATTGTAATGACCTAAGTTAGATATCAATTCAAATGATTGAGTTGGGAGTTGAGTTACATTAAATGGAGTGAGTCAAATGGGGAGTGAGTCACCTAAAAGACAAAAGATGGAGTGAGTCAAGTGGGTGGTTTCATCTCATGGAAACCACTCCACCAAAACCGTTGGGATAAGGGGTGGTATGCCATGTGGAGGGCATGCTTCCCCCCCTTGGCTAGACAAGAAGCCTAAAATGAGGACATGCAAGACCATCCATTGGCCAAAGGAGAGGTGGTGGTTTCATCTCATGAAAACCACCAAACCACCCAAGGAAAGCAAACCAAAACCGCTGGACATAGGAGTGGTATGCTAGACAAGGAGCTTGAATGGAGGACATGCAAGACCATGCATTGGTCCAAGGAGAGGTGGTGGTTCCACCTCATCCAAACCACCAAACCACCCAAGGAAACCCAAACCAAAACCGTTGGACATGGGGATGGTATGCTAGACAAGAAGCTTAAAATGGGGACATGCAAGACCATGCATTGGGCAAAAGAGAGGTGGTGGTTCCATCTCATGAAAACCACCAAACCACCCAAGGAAACCCAAACCAAAACCGTTGGACATCGGGGTGGTATGCAAGACAAGAAGCTCAAAATGGGGACATGCAAGACCATGCATTGGGCAAAAGTGAGGTGGTGGTTTCATCTCATGGAAACCACCCCAAACCACCAAAGGAACCCAAGACAAAGCCGTGGGAGGAGAGTGGTGTGTGCCATGTGGAGGGCATTCATCCTCTTGTTCGGTCAAAAAGAACCCATGGGGAAGACTCCACATTGATGAGGGTGGAGTCTAACCCAAGCAAACCCTAGATAAAGATGGGAAAGGAGACTTTTGATCCCATTTACCTCATCTCACTCTCTCCCTCTCTCCCTCAAGGCCGACCCTCACTCTAAGAGAAAGAAGAAAAAAGACTTAGAGAAATTTGGATCTCATCTCACTCTCCCTCTCTCAAGTTTGTCCGACCACTCTCATTGAACATGACTTGGAGTTTCATCCATTCTCTCCTCTTCTCCCTCTCTCAAACATTCACCAAGGCCGAACCATCTTCTTGGGGGGTTCCACCTTTGACCCTCTCCCTCTCAAGGCCGAAGATCAAGGAGGAAGGAATGAGAAAGACTAAAGAAAGACAAGAGTAAGAAGCAGTGAAAGAAACCAGTGGAGTCGCGGAATCGGCAAGTATCACTTGACAAGATTTTATCAAGGACTTAAAGGAAACCATGGAATCTCATTTTTGGATTGGAGAGTTAGCCAAAATATTATGGGCCATGGATTTAAAATCCATCCAAGAAATGGGATAGAAAATGGACAAACCCTAATTGGTCAGATAGGCTATGTAAATGATGAAATATTAAGGACATTATGTATATATGGCTAAGGATCTCTTGCATGAACCATATGAGGATTATGATCATGGATCATGGGTTGTCCTTGCATGGACGAACCCTAGTTGCTATGGATATGGAAAGGACCTCATGCATGTCTAAGATAAGGTAAATGATCAAGGTGCATGGTTTGGCCTTGCATGGCCAAACCCTAGGATTTTTTTTATGAGAACAATCAAAGACAAAAAGAGGTTGGATGAGGTTCGGCCATGATGTATGGCCGAACCCCATCAAGGTAACAAATCATGGATGTATGTTGTTTTTAAAGGAAATATGAACCATAGGGTTCGGCCATGTTGTATGCTTGAACCCATGGAAGGGTGTTAATGATTTTAAAATGTTTTTAAATGGATATATGTCAGTGATTTTAATGGGGTCTTAAATGGGGGAAATAATGGAGACAATGTTAATGATTTTAATGGTCCAAATGTTGTAAAGGTGAAGAACCATGGACCATGGGTTCGGCCATGTTGTATGGCCGAACCACATGGAGAGATATTGATGAACTTAGATGGGTTTGAACCATGGAAATGATGGAAGACATGTTGATGGACCTTGGGTATGGATCTAATGTGATAGATGATTTAAGGAAAAAGGAGGAAAAATGACATCATGGGTTCGGCCATGTTGTATGGCCGAACCCCATGAACCATTTTAATGGGTAATCTATGGATCTTTGCATGTTTAAATGAATGGATTATCAAGCTAAAACAATGGAGGTATTTGTTAGGGATTTGGTTAGGGTTTCATGGTCATGATTAATGAATCAATATGGATCATGTTTATGGATCAGTTATGGACCTAAGTATGTATAAATAAAAGGAGTGATAGCCATGAAAAGAATGACGGCAAAGGAGGTAAATATGGTGAAAGTGAAAGGACCATGGGTTCAGCCATGGTGTATGGCCGAACCCCATGGGGAATGTTTGTGGACTTAGGGTTCTTTAAATGTTTAACTTATGTGATTGGTTAATAAACAAAAGATGGGATGATCTTGAAACCACATGATTAGTATGATAAGGATTAAAAAGGGACCCAAAACCAAGTGGGTGAGGTTCGGCCATGTTGTATGGCGGAACCCCACCAAGGCCTGTTATGGACTTGAACATGGTTTTAAATTAAATGGAACTTAGGTTGATTTGTTGATGTGTAATAAGGTAATGGGATCTCAGAAGCAGTGGACGATTAGTGATCGATCTTTGGACGGAAAACCAAGGACCCGGTATTTAGACATTGGTAGGATTCCTACCTTATTGAAAGGCCATGGATATGTGTATATGGATGTTTGCTTGAATATTTTGGTATCAATGGTATGTCTTAATGATGGGATTTAATGCTATGGTTTGTATATTACATAGCATGTTTGTACTTACATCTCATGCATGGCATGGGAGGGATTCAATTGAAAGGAGTCCACGCTCCATTCAGATTTCCGATAAAGGAACCCTGGGGTGGAATCCACACTGATTCCATGGGATGTATGTTTGAAATGTAACCAGAGATCCCCACTCCGTCGATGCGTCCGTAGCGGCATTGTGGAGGATACCTTGATGGTGTTTTATCCATCAAGAGGGATACTATGAGTTTGTGATACATTGATGAGGGTTTTCCATCGAAAGGGACATTATGTATGATTGATTTGTAACAGGTAGATCCACACTCCGTAGGGGCGTCCGTAAAGCATTTGTGGGGGTACCTTGATGTGCGTTTTCCATCAAGAGGGATCTTATTGATGATGATATGGATGATGGGTGGGACTCATGGCATATGACACCCATGGCATGGCATTTAGTTGAATGGTTTTGATATACTTATATCTATGTGTTTTGTTTATACTAATCCATGTGTTGTGTAATAGCCCGAATTTTTAAATCAACATATATATGGCATTTATTTATTTTAATAATGGAAAAAATTGGAATTTTGATGTTATGGATTGTAAATGGATCAAATTTTGGGGCAAAGGCCCAAGTGTTGGCCCAATGGACCATGGATTGGACGGAATTCATTTAAGGGGTCAATAATGGTCAAGTGGGCCCGATAATCATTTGGGACCCAATGGGTCAAAATGAGTCAAGCTCTAAGCTAAATGATAGAAAATAATTTAATTGGGCCATGGACCCAATGGTGACCCAATTGATTGGAATGGGTTGAATTGGAATTAAACCACCTAAGTTAATGATGAGATGATTAAGATGGCATAACCAAGTGGGGCCCACCTCCACCCCATCAAGTGAGGTGGCGTGTGGACCAAGGAAAAGGTGGGGCCGACCATCATGGTTGACTTGGTCAACCATGGATAGTAAAGGGGACTAAGGAGGATTAAAGTAGATTAAGTTGATTAAATTATTTTAAATTATCTAAGTTAAGATTAATGGAGGTTAAGTGACATGGCCGAGTGGGGCCCACCTCCACCTCATCAAGTGAGGTGACGGGTAGGATAGGTGTTGGTGGGGGCCGTCCACCATGGTTGACTTGGTCAACCATGGGTGGATTTCTTAGAAAGAGAATTTAATGGAATTAAATTAAATAGGAATTAATTAACTTAAGTAAGGATCTAATTTAATTAATTAGGTTGATCAAATTAGGGTCAAGTGAATAAGTCAAGGGGCAAGTCAAAGGGTGGTTTCATCCCATTGAAACCACCCAAAGAAACACAAAAGAAACCATGGACTTAGGGTGGTGGTTTCATCTCAATCACCACCACTCAAGGTATGAGGACCCATACCTCTCATCATATGGTCAAGTGGTCAAAGGGAGGAAGACCAAACCACTCCTCACAAAGAAGACCAAACCGTTGGCTTGGTGGTGGCTTGGTCTCAACCACCACCACCAAGGACAAGAGAGCCCATACTTGTGGGTTGAAGGCCATCATGGAAGTGTATGGTCTAAGGAACCAAGATTGGTGTATTTCCACCTCACCTCTCAAGCTCTCTCTCATCTCACTCTCTTCCTCTCCTCCTCCCTCTCATTGCCGACCCCATCCAAGGAAAAAGAAGGAGAAGAAACTTAGAAGAAAGGGAAGGAGAACCCAAGTGTTTGGCCGACCACCCCAGACCAAAGTTTGAATAATTTTCCATCCCCTTTTCCCCTCTCCCTCTCTCAAAATCTAACCCTACCTTAGTAGAACCCTAACCTTGGAGACTCCATCTTGATCAAGCACATAGTGACCGAACAACAAGGAGAAGAAGAAGAGAAAGGGCTAAGGAAATCAAAAGGAGAAAGAAAGGCCGGAGGAGTCGTCGGTGTGGTAAGAAATTCTTAAACAAGAATTTATTTTTTTAAAAGGTTAAGATGTGTTTATGGAATCCATTTCTTAGAATGAATTGTGGCCACAAATGTTATGGGCCCTAGATCTAAGATCCATCCAATGATAAGATGAAAAATGGATGAAATGGGAGAGATAGATTAAGAAAAATAAATAAAAGGATTAAGGAGGTTATGTAATTAAATGGATTAAGCATGGAAGTATGGGTTTTTGAATGGATTGATGGACCATAGGGTTCGTCCATATAGTATGGCCGAACCCCATGGTAAATGGTTGATGATTTTAATTAGGGTTTTAAAGTTTAAAGCCATGGAGAATGATTATGATTTTTAGGGTTGTAAATGATTAAATGTTGGAAAAATTTAAAGGGGTTTAAATGAGGAAAAATCATGGAGTGTGTGAATGATTTTGTGGCCTCAAGAGGCATAGGAAAATGGTGAATCATGAACCATGGGTTCGGCCATGGTGTATGGCCGAACCCTATGGTGATGGAATGATGTATTTAATGATTATAAAAGTGTGGAAATTAATGGAGAAGGTTAATGGTAATTAAGTGGATTTTTCTTTAGTATTTTAAACAAGGTTTAAATGGGTGGAAATGAAGTTTTTAAAATAAAAACTATGGACCATGGGTTCAGCCATGGAACATGGCCGAACCCCATGGGGAGACTTTGAGGAATTTGGTGTTTTGGGAACCATGGAAAAATGAATGAGAATGATGGTTGAATTGATGGACAAAGATGTACCTCATGATGATTAAGAAAGGGTGATTTAAATGTATGATTTAAATTCATTTATGGTAGGACCAAATGAGGTAAAATGGACCCAAGAAAAAATGGGAAGAAGGCATCATGGGTTCAGCCATGGTGTATGGCCGAACCCATGACCCATTTGTAGGTCATGTTATGGGCTAAAAATTGAATTATGTATGGGATTAGATGATTGGAAATTTAATTAAATTAAGTGGCTGATTTTAGGGATGTCATGTCATGGTCAATGAATCATTAATGGGGCTAAGTATATGGATGAATTATGGACAAAAATGTACATGGATGGAGGAAATATTAAACCATGGAAGTGTAGTGGCAAAACCGTAATTATTGGCCACAATGAAGAACCATGGGTTCGGCCATGGTACATGGCCGAACCCCATGTAGGTTGGACATGAACTTGGGTGCATTAAGATGACATTATGAGTGATTAAATGAAGCTTAGGATTGCTGCATTTTAGGCTCACAAAATTAGAATGTTTAATGGGCAAAAATATGGAATTTTGCATGTGTTTAAATCAATGGAAATGAGGCTAGTTAAGGGCTGATTTTTGATAACCTTGTAACATGGTTAGGGATCATTAATGGATCTAAGTTTGTGATCAGTTAGGGACTTAATCATGGATAAAATATGGACTAATTTGGTAAATGTATAATAACGTATCGGGACATCGCAAACGGTACGTGATCGGTGACCGGATTATCGAACGAAAACGTAAAGGGACGCTAAGCGGTATTCGGTAGGATTCCTACCTTTTTGTAAGCCGTGAATTATGTGTATGTGATGGTTTCCTCGTTTTATTTCTGTAATTATATGATTTATTTTAAGATGCGTTTTAAATGCTATGGATTATACTTTAATGCTATGGATGATATTTTAAATACTATGGATTATACTTTAATGCTATGGATGATATTTTAAATGCTATGGATTATACTTTAATGCAATGGATGATATTTTTAAGGCTATGGATTATATTTCAATGCTATGGATTTTATATTAAGGGTAGGAATTATATATATACTACATAGCATAATGCACTTACATCTCATGCATGGCATGGGCGGGAAAATAAAGGAACTGGAGACCATGCTCCGTCGGGGCGACCGAAAAGCAAACATGGGGATAGCCTGAGGTGCTATAACCGGAGTCCATGCTCCGTCAGAGCGACCGAGAAACAAACATGGGGATAGCTTGATATGCTATAACCGGAGTCCATGCTCCGTCGGGGCGACCGAGAAGCAAACATGGGGACACCTTGACGAGGCTTTGCCGTAAAGGGGGATATGACATTGTATGATGATATGGATGATGGGTGGGACACATGACATAGGCACCCATGGCATGGAATTCATTTTATGGTTTTATTATATTGTTATTGGTGTGCTTGTTATTGTAACGCCTGCCCCTTTTCACCGAAATCAGAGCCTATCTTTTTTTAAAAAAAAATGAATAGTGACAAAGGGCGCGGACGTCACGACGCTAGTTAAGTCCGAGCCTCTAAAGCACAGCCCTTAACTGGCCAACCCTACGTGTGCGTGGAACGAAGTCCACGAAGAACGGTTCACACGTAGACGTAAGCTCAAGGAATATTACACTGAGTGCGGAAAATTACAATAAAGACTATCTTACCAATTTTTAGATAACAGGGAAGATAACATTCATAATATTACCAAAATATCACAACGTCTCCACGTCCAAAAATAAAAACCAAAATATAGCAGGCAACCTAAATTATTACATTTCCGACAAGCTAAACTATTCAAATATACATTTCCCAAAATAAACTTAAATAAAGTAAATAGTCCGCCTCCCCAAGCTCCTAAGCTTGGCTCCCGTCCTCTTCTGCTCCAGTATTTCCTGCGTCATCAGCTAGGGTAGAAGTAGGGCGTTAGACCACGCGCCCAGTAGGACTCCGAGTAGGGCTAACACATGGATTATTGATAACAAGCATACAAATAATCATATAATGAAAACTAGAAAGTGAATGCCATGCCATGGGTGTCTTGTGTCATGTATCCCACCCATCATCCTTACTATCATGATGCCATATCCCCTTTGACGGAAAAACCTCGTCAAGATATAACCAATCACACTGTATCCCCCTTGACGGCAATGCCTCGTCAAGGTGTTCCCATGCTTGTTTCTCGGTCGCCCCAACGGAGCATGAATTCCGGTTGTACCTTATGGTACCCCCCTTGATGGATGAATCACATCAAGATATCCCCATGTTTGGTTCTCGGTCGCCCCGACGGAGCATGGTCTCCGGTTATAGCCTATCAGGCTATCCCCATGGCTGCTTCTCGGTCGCCCCGACGGAGCATGGACTCCAGTTTCATTTCATCCTTCCCCTACCATATCCCTCCCATGTAATAGCCCGAATTTTTGGATCAATATATATAGGCATTTATTTATTTTAATTTGAAGTTTGATGTGATAAAATGCCAAATGGACCAAATTTTGGGACAATGGCCCAAGTGTGGTCCAATGGGCCATGGACTTGATTTATTCATTTAAATGGGTCAATGGTAAGTAATTGGGTCATGGATAGTCAAATTGGGTCTAATACCCATTTGGGACCCAATGGATCAAATTGAGGTAAGCCCTAAAGTAAATGGGTAAGACAAAAATATAATTGGGCCATGAACCCAATGGTGATCCAATTAAGATAAATTAAATGCATTAGATAATTATAAAATTATCTAAGTTAAGATTAAGTGATATGGCCAAATGGGGCCCACCTCCACCTCACCAATTGAGGTGGCGTGTGGACCCAAGGGTGTGGGTCGACCACCATGGTTGACTTGGTCAACCATGGGTGGATTTCATAGAGGGAAATTAATGGGATTAAAATTAAGTAGGAATTAATTAATTAACTTAACCTAAGGATCAATTGAATTAGATTGATTAAGTTAATTATGGTCAAATGGTCAAAACCATTCCAACAATCACAAACCACCCCAAACCACTTTGAAGAAACACAAGATTGAAACCATGGGTTTAAATGGTGGTGTTACCCCAACCACCACCATTAATGCCATGTTGGTTGGTGGGAGGAATGAATGACAACCAAAAAAAGATGAGATGACTTCCCATCTCATTTCCATCTAACCACTACACTCTCTCCATCTCTTTGCACTCTCAAAACCGTCCCTTACCTTCACAAGAGGAAGAAAGAAGAAAACTTAGAAGAAAAAAGAAGAAAAGAGAAGAAGAAAAGGAAAAGGCTAAGTGTTGACCCACCACCTCAAGGTAAACACTTGAGACACTTTTCTCATCACCTTCCCCTCTCCTCTCTCAAGCAAACCCACTCAATCTTGGCTGATCCTAAGCTTGGAGAGCCTCACCATTTGATCAAGCTCATCTTGACCGTATATCAAGGAGAAGAGAGAAAAGAAGGCTAAGGAGAACAAAGAGGAAAGAAGGACCGGAGGAGTCATCGGGTGGTAAGATTTTCTTAAAACAAGAATTTATGTTTTCTAGATAGGATATGGAATCCATTTCTTAGATTTAATATGGCCAAAAAAAATGTTGTGGGCCATGGATCTAAGATCCATCAAATGGTACGATAAGAAATGGATAAAATGGAGGAATGGATTAAGAAATGGATGAAATGGAAGAATGGAATTTTTAATGGAATTTCAAGTCTTTATTAAGCATAGAGAATTTGGATTTTAAATGGATTGATGGGCCATAGGGTTCGGCCATGTAGCATGGCCGAATCCCATGGTAAATGATGGATGATTTTTTTTATTAAGATTATAAGGTTTAAAATTTTGGAGAATGAGAAATGATAATTAGTTTTCAAGTGATTTAAAATAGGTGATTTTAAATAGGGTTTAAAGGATAGAAGATGGATTTACAAGTGTATGATATTTTTTTTTAAAGGGAACAAATGAATGGTGTTATTGATTTAAAAAAAAAAAGAATTTTAAATGAAGAAAACCATGGATCAATATTAGTGAAACCATGGTCTTAAATGGCACTAAGGAAGGTGAGCCATGAACCATGGGTTCGGCCATGGTGTATGGCTGAACCCTATGGTAAAATTTTGAGATTTTTATGAATGGAAAATAATGGAGAAAAATGATAAATTTAAATGGATTTATGAGTATGGTATGTGATGTTTAAATGGAATGAAAATGGATGATTTAATTTCATTTGAGGTAGGAGTAAAGGTGGTAAGATAGACCAAGAAAAATGGAGAAAGAAACATCATGGGTTCGGCCATGGTGTATGGCCGAACCCATGACCCAATTTTAGATCAATTTGGGTCTAAAGTAATATATATATATGCGCATAAATGAAAGGAAATTAGTCTAATCAATGGCTAATTTTAAACGATCGTATGGCATAGTTGATGAGGCAAGATGGACCCAAGAAATTGAAAAAAAAAATGGACATCACGGGTTCGGCCATGGTGTATGGCCGAACCCATGACCTCTTTGTGGGCCATATTTAGGGCCAAGAATGGAATGAATTATGGGATTAAATGTTTTCAAATTTAATCAAAGTAGGTGGCTATTTTTATGGATATTAGGGCATGGTCAATGAATGCCTAATGGATCTAAGTTATGGATGAAATTTTGACTTTAAAATATGCATGAATGAGGAAATATTAAACCATGGAGATCTAGTGGCAAAACCGTAATTAGTGGCCACATTGAAGAACCATGGGTTCAGCCATGATGCATGGCCGAACCCTATGTATGTTAGACATAAAATTGGATACATTGTGAATGATTAAATGAAACGGATAGATGCTGCGTTTTAGCCTGCAAATCGGAATATTTAAAATGGCCAAAATTGGATTTATGGATGTGTTTTAAACCACGGAAAACGAGGCTAAGTTAGGGGCTGATTTTGGTAAACGGATAACGTAATTAGGAACCTAAGGTTGTATTAAGTTAAGGACTTAATCATGGATAACATATGGACTAATTCTGTAAATATGTAATAAGGTACCGGGACGTCGCAAACGGTACGCGATCGGCGACCGGATTATCGAACGGAAACGTAACGGGACGCTAAGCGGTATTCGGTAGGATTCCTACCTTTTTGTATGCATTGGATATGTGATGGTTCTTTAATTTGATGATTATTCGAATTATGAGTTATATGTTTAAGTACTATGGATTATGATTTAATGCTATGGATATATTTTTTTAAGACTATGGACTATACTTAGATGCTATGGATTTTATATGGATTATATATATATTACATAGCATAATGCACTTACATCTCATGCATGGCATGGGCGGGAAAATAATGAAACCGGAGTCCATGCTCCGTCGGGGCCACCGAAAATCAGACATGGGGATAGCTCTTATACTATAACCGGAGTCCATGCTCCGGGGCCACCGAGAAGCAAACATGGGGACACCTTGATGAGGCTTTGCCGTCAAGGGGGATACGATATTTTATGATGATACGGTGGATGGGTGGGACACATGACATAGGCACCCATGGCATGGCATTCATCATATGTTTATTATATTATTGTCGGTATGCATGTTATCACTAACCCATGTGCTAGCCCTACTCAGAATCCTACTGGGTGCGTTGACTAACGCCCTACTTCTGCCCTAGCTGATGACGCAGGAGATGGCGGAAACGGTGGACACGCCGGGAGACAAGCTTAGGAGCTTGGGAAGCGGATATCTAGTTTTATTTAAGTTTCATTTGGAGATGTAATTTAAAGTAGCTTAGCTCGTCGGACTGTATAATTTATATTTCTTGCTATGGTTTGGACTGCATTATGGACAATATCGTTTTGAGGCATAAATGTGAACATAGGGGTATTTTGGTAAGTTAATGTTGTATCTTCCCTTCTATCTAAAAACCGGTAGGATAGACTCTATTATCATGTTCCGCATTCAGTTAGTTTCCGCAAGCTTACTTTCTACGCGTGAACCGTTCTCGTGGACTTAGTTCCGAGCACACGTAGGGTTGGCCAGTTCAGGGCCGGGCTTTAGAAGCTCGGACTCAACTCGCGTCGTGACGTCCGCGCCCTTTGTCACTCTTCATTTAAAAAAAAAAAATAGACCTTGATTTCGGTGAAAAAGGGGCGAGCGTTACATCCCATGTCACGCATCAGATGTAGATGCCATATACCATGTAATATATGTAACTCATAGTCATAAAACCCATCTTAAAACAATCCCATGATTATCAAAAAATCAAAGGAAACCCATCACATAATACTAAATCCAAAACCCATCTTAAAACCAACCACATGATTTCCAAAATAAATTAAAGGAAAACATCACATAATACTTAATCCAAAACCCATCTTAAAACAAACCATATAATTTCCAAAATAATTCAAAGAAACCATCATTCAATCCATGGCTTACAAAAAGGTCGGAATCCTACCGAATACCGACTAACGTCCTTTCTCGCTTCCGTCTGATAATCCAGTCGCCGATCACGCACCGCTTGCGATGTCCGGTACCTTATTATACATATCCATTAGTCCATGTTTTTAACCTTTTAAGTCCATTAATCATACCTTAGTGGGGTTCGGCCATACACCATGGCCGAACCTTACTAACTAGGTTTTGTGGGTCCCATTTAATCTATCAACTATTTTAATCACATAAGTCTAAATATCAGCCCCATAGGTTTTATTTAACCTTACATAAGTTTGTTACTTAGAGCCCCTAAGTCCATGGTCATCTCCCATGGGGTTCTTCATTTTGGCCATTAATTACGGTTTTTGCCACTACCTCTTTTTCCATGGTTAATCACTCATTCATCCATGCATAATTAAGTCCATAATTGATCATAGACTTGGATCCATTCATGACCCATCAATCATGACATAAAAATTATTAAAAATAGCCATTTACTTAATCTAATCTCCATTAATTAATCCATATGCATACACCTTAATATTAGTCCTTAATTGGTTCACAAAATGGGTCCATTGATGTCTCATTAACCATAACATAACAATACTAGAAAATCAGCCATTTAAATACTCTAACCCTCATTCATTTCTCACATACATAATACCAAATTTAATCCGTAAGTTTACCCACCAATGGGTCATGGGTTCATCATTCATTGGTGACATTTAAGACCATAAAAAAACATTTACCTTCATCCATGGATTCCCTCATTTAAAAACCCCTTTTAAAATTACCATTATTCTTTCATTCAAAACCTTCAAAATCATTAACCCCTTTGATCAACATTATGTTTATCACTTTGAGTTTATCAACATTACCAACCTTCCCCATTGAAATCACTTAACCACCTTCCATGCTTTTCTTCACTAACATCCCTTTAAAACTTACAAACACTTGACCCTTTTTAAGCCTCCAATACGTTAACACCTTACTCCACATTTTCTATCCTTTTAAACTCATTTAAAAACCACCATTACACTATCATAGGATTTAAAATCAGCCTCCATCCCTAAAATCTCTCCATGGTTTTATTTTTCAAATTATTTCCCACACTTAAAAATCCATTTTTAAACTATCCCATTCTCAACCATTCCTCCCTATTTTTACACCCTTCAAATTTACAACCACATAGCCCTAAAATCATTAATTATCCTCCATAACTTCCATTCTTTAAAACCCTCATAAATCACCTAATCACCTACCATTTCATCACCATTGGGTTCAGCCAGTCACCATGGCCGAACCCATGGTTCATGATCCATCATTTTGGTACATTTTCTTGAGTCCATTAATGACTCATTTAGTCATGCCATACTTCCCATTCTTTTCATGGTTTCTAAAAACTAAATTCATCAAAGTTTCCCCATGCCTTTTAAGGCTACCAACACCATTCACACCTCCCATGCATTTCCTCATTTAAGCCCTTTTAGAAATTTCCTACATTTAATCACTAGAAAACCCTAATAATCCTAATCATTCCGTCCATGAATTTCTTCATTTAACAACCCTCTACAAATCACCATATTTAATCATTAGCACCTTAAAAAAAAAAACATAAACCATCTTTCCATGATTTCATTCAAGATCCCTTTAAAAATAACTACCACATTTAATCAATAAACACTTACAAACCCTAAATCATCCTCCATTCTTTTTCCTCATTAAAACTCTTTAACTTCACTAACATTTATTCATTAACATCTTAAAATCATAAATCCCCCTTCCATGGTTTTGATCTTAAAAACCCCATTTAGCTTACTTAATTACTCACCATAATTGCTTCCAAAAATCACACACATTTCATGCTTAATAAATTTCATTACATAATGTCCTAATGTATTATTTTTCCTTAACCAATTTATCCACTTTTCCATCCTTCCATTTGATGGATTTGAGATCCAAGGCCTATGATTATTTGGCCACCATCAAATTTAACAAGAATGGATCCCAAAACTTAAACCCTAAAAATCAAATCTCTTGTTT